>JARYHS010011408.1:245748639-245845969 GCA_031002005.1 Vandiemenella viatica | reverse complement strand
TTTGTTCATTACAATTTTTCAAGATTCAACCTATGAATCGCAGCCTAGAATTTGCTCTACTTACTAACGAATTAATGTGTATGTCCCATTTCATGTTCCTTTGTACTCTTACTCCAAAATATTTCATAGAATCAACCATATCAATAACTGTATTGTTTAACTCGTATTTCTGAACAATTGGATTTTTGTTAGTTATGCTCATTGTCTTGCACTTTTTACAATTTAGAGTAAGTTGCCACTGAGCGCACCAAGTCAAAATAACATCCAGATCACGCTGAATTTCTACGCAATCGGCCAATTTCTTACTTCCTTATAAATAACCGCATCATCAGCAAACAATCTAAATAGGCTTTTCACTTTGTCTCCGAGATCGTTTATAAAAATTAAGAAAAGAAGTGGTCCTATTACACTTCCTTGTGGTACACCCGATGTAACATCTAGAATAGAACTTTTTCCTTCAACGACAACATACTGCGACCTACCAGTTAGAAATCCTTTATCCATGCACAAAGCTGATCTGATATACGTACGCTTGAAGCTTCGCTAAAAGGCGGTTGTGTGGCACAGAGTCAAAGGCTTTCTGGAAATCTAAAAAAATTGCATCTACTTGTGAACCTGCATCAATAACATTCATTACGTCATGTGTGAATAGGGCCAGCTGTGTTCACATGATCTTTTCTTCCGAAATCCGTGTTGATTTGTTGTAAGCAAATTATTATCATCTAGAAAATTCATAATGTTTGAGCATATAATATGCTGCATAACTCTACTACAAACAGATGATATAGTATTTGACAAAGCAAAAAGTTGTACAGTTCCGTCAGCCTTTGTACAGTTCTGACTAGCTCCCTGCCACTTTTTCCAAGATTAAAAATTCTGCTCAATGGACACTGATTCGATGACAAAGAAACACTTTAAACTAATAAGACAAATGCTCTAAAGGCGATACTGAAAAATGAGTTCCAGGACTGCTTTCAAAAGTGGAAAGGCTGTTGGTAGTGTATTCTTCATTCAAATGGGGACTACTTTGAAGGAAGCCCCCAGCCCAATGATGCATAACAACACTGAAGGGGAAATATGAAGAAAGGTCAGATTCTTTTGGGACAGACCTGACCAAGCTTTATAGGTGAACGGTTAACGTTTTGGCCTTGCATTTGGGAGGACGTGGTTTGAATCCCTATCCGGGCATCCAGATTTGAGTTTTCCCATGGTTTCCCAAAGTTGTTCCAGGTTCCATGCTTCCTTCAAAAAGGCGATGGCCAAATCCCTTCCTGTTCCTTGCCCCTAAGTCGACGAGGCGTAAGCCATAAGTAAAGAAAAATGGACAGACCTCGTATAGCTAGTAGGACCCTCGAGCTGCTGGAAAAATTGATGGAAGGTCCTGCAACATATAGCCCCCAATATTTCCCCATGTGACTCATAGTTTCAGCATTTCATCTGTGACAAGGGACTGCAAGATAGCTTGGCAATCTGGATCCATCACAAACACAGACATTTCTACACTGAAGCTATCCACTTCCTTCCTATGTGCTAGAATCAGTGCATCAGTATCAGTTATGTGTAGTTGTAATGTTACACATGAAATGTTAGTAAAATATTCTTTATATATTACTGGTCTCATTTGGGAGCACGTTATTCAGTGCTTGATTACTGGTTTTTAGGACTAAATTTTATGATGGAATGGAATATAAAAGGCCAGAATTGTCCACCACAAAAGACTAGAAATTGGATTGATTATGTTCATGCCAATGTTAATTATTTGGAAATGTATTTTGCACTAGCCAAACAGTTGCCTTCTGGCATCTGAACTTTTCTTCCTGGATGATTCATCATGATACTGTCCCAACCAACATAACACTAACAAGGAGAAGTCTTCGGGTGTGGAAATGTGATCAGAGACTAAACAAGTCTAATAAATAGTACACCACCTCACCATAAAACAATTTTGCCTGGAAGGCCTCCACTTAAGAGAAAAGGGGGTTAAAAGCCGTGTGTGAATGATGTATATCTGTAAAGACTTGGGGCCACCCACACATAAATACACCGCTTTAAGATGCATGGCTAAACTGATACTGATAGCTAATAGTCTTCTTTATAAGTATATGTCATTCACACACAATTTTTACAAGTTTTAATCCATGACTTCTCAAATGGAGGCCCATTAGGTAGAACTGCATTAGGGCGAGTAACCCGAGGTGGAGTACTATTTATCATACTTGTTGGTCTACGATCGCACTTTCCACACCAAGCTTTCTTTTGGTTTTTTAACTTTCATATTACTTCACTAGACTTTTTTGTTTCCCAAACTACAATCCACTCTAGATGGTTGTCATTTTGTATTAATTTAAGTCATTAAAGAATATATGTTAATGGAGCTGCACAACACAAAAGAAATATTACTCGAATGTTTCCTTATGTGATAGAAATTATGGATTCAGTGAAGGGACCCTGAAAGATTGCTTAAGCAAAATTGAGATACTGAGGCATAATAAAACTATCATGTAACAATAATAAATTTTCAACTTTTTATTTTTAACTGCGATGAAATTTCTGCCTTGGTGGCAACGTCACTACACACCCATTCCTGTATTACATTTTTTGAAAATTGCATCTGAAACAAACATTTCTATTATTAGTTGTAATGCATCTGATGCCACAGTGGAAATTTTCATTCTCTTTTCCTCTAGAAATATGTGAATTTTTAAATTATTTCATGCGTATATAATTCAGTGCCAATATTATTCCAGTATTTAACTCCTTCATATGAAATCAAGTACTAAATACTCTATTGGTGGATTTGTTTATAATAATATTATTTTCCTTACAAGTATTAACATCAATGATAGGCTTGGGATACCAATATTAGTAAAGCCCTGATCAATACTCCAAACAGAACCTCAGTGGCTATATGCTGTATATTATTGTCTAATAAATATGATAGTATGGGGGGGGGGGGGAACCAGATACCCGTCACTTACTACATATGAAGGCAGGAGGGCGAGACGAAGAAGTAAAAACACAAACAAACAAACAAAATGCACAATATTTCAGCATGAGCCTTAATCTTGTGAGAGGCGGCGAGACATATGGCAAGAGGAAAGATGTGGTCACATCCCAACCCGCCACATGAATGAAACACAGGCGGAAAGCGTGTGGTGGTGGTAGAATTGCCGGGTAATGGGGCGGCGATAAGCTTGACAAATGATAAAAGTGAAACAAAATAATCTTTGTGTAGCATAATTCAAAAAGTTATAATTTTATTTAGAGTGGTTATAGACGAAAATAAAGGGATATGTCTATAACCAATCTAAATAAAATTATACTTTTTGAATTATGCTACACAATAATATTTTATTTCACTTTTATCGCTGATCAAGCTTATCCCCCGGCAATTCTACATCCACTGCGCATTTTCCGCCTGTGTTTCATTCATGTGGCGGGTTGGGATGTGACCACATCTTTCCCCCTGCCATATGTCTCGCCTCTCACATGATTAAGGCTCATGCCGAAATATTGTGCATTTTTTATTTTTTTTATGTTTTTACATGTTTGTCTCGCCCTCCTGCCTTCATCTGTAGTAATTGAGAGGTACTGTTTTTCCCTATCCCATCATATTTTCAGGCCTCACGGCAGTTTCTTTGTTTCCATTATCCAAGTATATTATTGTCTTTAATTCATGAATGAAGAATAGTGGATACGCGTTTGAATAAAAACAGAGTTACTGGGCGACACCAATAAAAGTGTTTTGTAGTAAGTTACGAGTTACAGCATGTCATTAAACACTAGTCTTTTAACAAAACCAAAAATTTGAAGAAATTGTTACAGTAATAACCTAAGACATTATTGCACATAATCAGAATTAATGTGCTAAAGGAAATATTTTCATTAATGTATCATAAAAATGACATCATTAGAGTTGAGATTAGTCACTTGCTTCTAATGACATCTTTATACGCCCTTAACTGGATTAGACATTTTCTAAGTTCTGTCCAAATAATAAAATAACTTCAACATAAAAAGAATTTTTCTTAAGTTTCTTCTGAAGGTTATCACTATCCCATAATGATTATTGTATGACATTATTTTGAACAGTTGCAAGTGTCTAAGAGTTTGGAATAGATTTTTAAGATGCACTTTGTTTTAACTTCAGAATTTTATTTAATATAAAATGATCTGTTTTCCACATTGCATGCTTAACAGAAAGCCTGACAATAGAAAGCTTTGTTTTTCAGGTTCTTTGAAACAAAATTAATACACATCCAAACCATTTGTCCACATGCCCATATTCTTTATGTCCCCTTATAATATGTATTACACATCCTTTAAATGAGATAGACCGAGCTTGGTGGTGTAACGGTTAGCGTACTGGCCTCGCATTCGGGATTACGGCGGTTCAAATTCCCGTCCGGGCATCCAGATTTGGGTTTTCCATGGTTTCCCAAATCACTCCAGGCAAATGCTGGGATGCTTCCTTCAAAAGGCCATGGCCGAATTCCTTGCCCCCCCATCCTTTCCCGTCTCTAAAGACCTTGCCGTTAGAGAGACGTTAAGCAGACAAAAAAAAAAAAAAAAAAAAAAATTTTAAACGAGATAGCCAGCTTCCTCTTCATACTAATGTCCCCAGTTTAAAAACTTATTTCACCTCAGGTAGGGCATGGGGTAGCATTAATTCGTATGGGCCCAAGAGAATCAAATTCCAGCCATTCTGACTGGACATGAGTGATGGAATTCTGAGGATCCCAGAAAAAGATAAAAAAAACAGAAATAATGGATGATGTTCAACATAAGCTTGTTAAGGTATAAAACTGAAATATCAGATGGAAACATATTTATATCTGCCTCCATATAATAAGTAGGAGGAAGTTGTGCAGCCTTGTATGTAATATTGGAATGGATGCTGCAACCTATGTAGGAGGTGAATTCTTTCAAACTTTCCTCAAAATAGCTCTTGATCCTAAAGTCCACTCTGCATCTCCCATAACATGCTTCATTAGATCTCATGACTTCAGCTAACTGCTGTGCCACAAACAACAGACTAATCCATCAACCTTCCAATGTTGGAGACCTGCAATGGGAATCTGGTCTGGGAGACTTTCCTTGTCATCTGTCAGTTAACTTTCAACTTTCTTGCTTCCTAACACAGTTGTTGTAATATTTATCCATCTGGATTAATGGTCATAGATTTTTTGTATAAAACCAAAATACTGACCATTGCTGACTGCACATACCTCCACCCCCTAATACTGGAACCTCCAGTTTCACTGGCTGAATCCTTTCTGTTAGCAACTGTTTCCTCTGAATTAGAGTAGCAGTAACTAGCCTACAACATCCCCTGGTCTTATTCTGAGATAGTCCCACTCCCAGAACTCTCTGCTTAAGCCTTCGTCCTGGATTGTCTTACTCATTTATGTCTTTCTTTATTCCCATCACCTTCTTTGCTTCAAAAGAAATATTATTGTAGTTTGATGGTCTCATGTTTAATTTAAGTTTTTAATATTATTTCATAAATACTCTTTTCTCTACTTCAACACCTTAGTCTTTTAATATGTCCTGTACATCCATTCCTACTTTGAAGTTCTCTTACCTCTTCTGTCATCACCGACTGTTTCCAAATTTTCCTGTGCACATCTTTTGCAGATGAACACTTGAAAAATATTATACAACATTTTACACTTTTAGCAGCCGTTATACTAATCAAATATTCCACTTACTTTTTTCGGAGATCGCACTGCTTTAATTGATGGATTAGTACCGACGTTTCGGCGCCAAACCTGGTGCCTTCATCAGGGTTTCCAGAATCGAAATGGTGTGGTTTTCACACAACTCCATCACTTAGCTAACTGTTTTGGTTACCGGCAGCTCAGCGATGTAGTTGTGTGAAAACCACACCATTTTGATTCTGGAAACCCTGATGAAGGCACCAGGTTGGGCACCGAAACGTCAGTACTAATCCATCAATTAAAGCAGTGCGAATCCCCGAAAAAAGTGGAATATTTTATTAACTTGAAAATATTATTTTTATGAATCACATCTGTGGTAAGTGATGTACAATAAGAATATTTCATTCCTTGTCAACTTGTAATTATTTATACACTGTAAGTTATATACTTGTATCAACACAAACAACTGAAAAAATATGTGCAGTGTGATTGATTTGTAGGTATTTCAGCCATCTGTTTGGTCAGTTACAGTTTACGAAGTAATAAAAGAAATAAACAGTTTCTCAGCCAACCAACTTCAGTTAATGAATACTGTTTATTGTGAATTTATTAGTCTACACAGAATTCAGTAGTCTAAATTCTGTAACCTTTTCTAATTAATTTATTTATCATACCAATCTTGGGATATTTTAGCTTTTTTTTGTCATGGTGTTTTTTATATCGGGATTTTTTTTTCAGGCCTTAGAAACAGTTTCTACAATCCTATCACAAGGAGACTTCCAAAGTCTTGAAGGGTTGGTGCATACAGATACAATAGAAGAACTGAAGAAGAGCCTCAGTTCTTTCTCACTGAAGCAACGACAAGATTTAGCCATCAGGAAAGAAGATATTTCATTATCTTTTGCATATCAAATTGGAATAATGTTCAGTGATGATGACAGTAAGTTCTGTAGTTCACTCTGTGTAATAAGATCTTGCCTAGTGACACTGTTTAATAATAAAAAAAGATCCACAGTTTTATGATCATGTATCTTAGTAGAACTAATTTTGCCCAGTGCTGTTATCTAATTATGTTTACGTTATATGAAACCCTGATGCATTGGTATTGTTACAGGAGATCAAAAAAGATTTGTGGAGATAACAATGGTATACCACGCATTTCGTGGCCTCAAGGAGCTGCAAGAGCAGGGAGTAACACCAGCAGCTAACACAGAACTGATACCAGAATTCAAAGATAAATTTTTCATTTGTAATTATCGTTTTATTAGAGAATTTACCAAGGGTGTAGAGAGTCAGTGGATTATAAATGTCATCAATCATTTTAGACCTACTGATCATATTTCATAAGGAAAATGTTGCTGCTTCCATATAATATAAACTCATATTTATTGGATGAGAAGATTTATAAATACATTTTATACACAGTCTATAGTATTATTTTTTAGTGCTTACAGTGAAGCAGTAGCCAGATCGATCCAGAGGTGAGCAGAAACAATTAAAGGTTCTTGCAGGTCTAAAATACATTCATCTAGTAATATTCGAGTTGATGGATCATATAAAGTAATGTCAATTGTAAGGATTTTGGTCTGTAAAAGAAAAAATGTATGTAATATATGCTTTCCTCATAACAGTATTGCCATATGAACATTAGCATCAACATTATCATAAATATTACATACCTTTACTTTCTGAAGTCCTGAAATGGTGAGCACTCTATCTCCATTCTCTATATCAGCATTCATACAAACTTGCTGAAAACAGTAGAAAATTTTAAATGAATGTCAAGTTTACAACTTGGTAACAAAGGAGCATGGGGAAATGCTGAGAGGCAACATTAGTATAGAAAGGAAAGATAAATTAAACTCAACACTTGAAAAAAGGGCTGCAGCATCCACACACCACAAGCTGTTATAACTCTACCACTGGTGAAACCTATATCATCATAAGCCCTGCCACCTCATATACCAGCTTACCTGCCTCAACATCCATCAAAATGAATGGTCACTGAAAAACAGTTTACTCCCAGAATCTAGAGCACCTTGTTGCTGCACATGCCAGCTCCCACATTAACCATTTCACAGTTAAGCCATATTATACATTGTTACAGGAGATCAAAAAAGATTTGTGGAGATAATAATGGTGTATCTTTTATTTCGTGGCTGCAAGAGCAGGGAGTAACACCAGCAGCTAACACAGAACTGATGCCAGAATTCAAAGATAAATTTTTTAATTTACCATTTTATTAGAGAATTTGCCAAGGGTTTAGTGAGTCAGTGGATTGTGGAAATTGGCTTTACAACATATTCTGGATACCAACCAGCCCCCCCCCCCCCTTCCCCCAATTTGCCCACGCCACCTTCGTTGCCCTGGTATGTGCACTTATAAATTATTTATAATTTTTATCTTAATTATTTCTTATAATTTATTCAAGTGCTGACAAAATTATCTATTTTTATTTTCTTATGATCAATTTCTTTCCAATGTGTAACATTTCTACTAATACTGTTCATAACAGCAAAATCAATTTATATGGCTGGGTTGACCGCAGGTGCCTGTGTGAGTTTAGTCATAGCCTAAAATATTGTGTTTTTTTTTTATGTTTCTGTAGCCCTCTTTCCTTCTACTCAAGTTTAGAACTGAGACAGTGATTTGCTGAAACCTGAGAATGACCTACGTTACTAGGACAGTATTAAGTACTGAACTTGTCAGTGTAAAAATAAGCTTCATTCATAGTCTATATTGTGAAATACTTTGCTGACCATAATAAACAGTGATACAAGGACTTTTGAATTTGAGCAAGTAAGAGAAAACAAACCCATTACTTTACCAAATATCGAGGCAGGAGGATTGAAATGAGAAAAAAAAAGAGAGAGAGACAAAGGGATGGATCACAAGAAAAGCAAATACATAGCAATCTATTTGGGGTAGGAGGATCAAATGAGGAAAAATAATTAGTAAAAATTGGAGACCATTTTAAAATTATAAATTTTATTTTTCATCGTGAATATGCTTTTCTGCATCCCATAACACTAAAGTCTCTTCCATGAGACACATGTCTAAAACTTACGACTGCACCACATGTCAAATTTATCCAACCTTTGCCTTATGCCTCATGCACAACAATCTGTCTAGTCAGTTGCACTTTCCTGGAAATTCCCATACACTTCTCACTTGGCTTCCAGGGCTGTTTACCACTCATCACTTGGGCTTCCTATTATTGCTGTGTCATTAGTGTTTTGAAAATTTTTATACTGTAGTTAGTGTTCACCATGTAATTGGGTAAACTGTGTGTTCAATACAAGATTAATGTTTGCTGAAAATGTTATGCTAAGGACTACAGGATAGTGCCGAACAAACACACACAGACATTCTAAGTACTGCTTCTAGGAAACGGATAGGACTATTAAAGAAAGAGAGAGAGAGAACTGGACAATCTTTAAGTGAATGCAGTGCAATGTTGTTGCAGCCCATATTTCCACAGTTGCTTAATTAATTACCAGTTGCATTGTACGCGTTTTACCTCTCACCGAGGCATCATCAGCGACAAATTATTTACATTTGTTAATGTGGTATGCAGCTGCGCATCTCCATTTCCTTATACAAAGCATGTTTGTGGCCCCAACAGACGACAGAACGATGAAAATGCACAATAGTGTAAATAGGATACAGGAAAAACATGCTTTGTATAAGGAAACGGAGATGCGCAGCTGCGTACCACATTAACAAATGTAAATAATTCGTCGCTGATGATGCCTTAATGAGAGGTGAAATGCGTACGATACAACAATAAATGAATTAAACAGTTGCATTGGCATTATATTTCAACTGGTAATCTTTAAGTGTTTTAAACAAGGATGAAACAAAAGCATTCATTTGATTTGTCCCCCCATATTCAAGCAAAAGCATAATGGTCTGTAAATTTATTAAAAATAGCACCAGCTGGCTGGTGGTGTTAAGGAAAGCAATTGCATCTGTTCAAGTCTGTATGCAGTGAAAATGCAAGCATGGCTCAAGAAGCAGCAAATGTTAGGAAAGACAATGTTTTACAAATGATTGCGGAAATACCAGCTAAAGGCATTTTCAATGTTAATGAAACAGGTTTGTTTTTCAAATATACTCCAGACAAAACATTAGCCTTCAACAGAGGTCACCAATATGGATGGCAGTGGCTGATAATAGGAAGATCTGCCAATCCAAGATGTTTCAAACATTTTAAATCAATACCATTTAAGATAAAATAAAAAGTCATTGATCACTGCAGAGCTTTTTAAGGAACACTGGTGAAACTTGACACAACTTGTAATAAAAAGAATAGAACGTTTCTCATATTTATTGACAAATGAATTGCACACAATTCTATTACGCTTATGGACACTGTAAAGGATATTTCCCCCCATAAACATGACTTTAACCATTCAACTGATGGACCAGGGCATCGTAAAATCTTAAGCATTTTTACAAATGTTTTGTTTACAAAACCTATTGTCAGTTTCTTTTTGGGACAACAAGAATAATTCAACCACCCTTGATGCAGCACAAATGTGTGTCAAAGAGTGGTCAAAAATCATTGAAACAACAATCGAATCGTCTTGTCAAAAACAATCAAGCTGAGTTTGTGAGAGAAGATAATGTCCCTCTGCCTGATGCCTGGGACGATAGCATGGAAATTATATTTGAAGAATATGTCATTATGGATAAATATGTGGAAGTGTGTGTGAAGAGTTATCAGATCAAGACTAACCACAATCTCCACTAATATTGTTACCAGGAAAGCAAAGCTTCAATCACACGCGAATTAATAAATTCCCTGGATCGCATGTCAGTGTCATCATGCATCGTGATATAAACTTGGTTCCAAACCTTCACACATTCTTACACCTTTCTTTCTTATTACCTGTGATGATGATCGATGTTTTAATGGCTGACACTGCTTACATCGGTTGAAATAATGACCCCACAACTTATAACTTAACAACTTGCACTATGCCACATAATGTTTAATTGTGGTTTAGGACACATGTCGCGAGCAATTTGGAACTTTTTCCATTCAATCCATGTAATGATTTTAGTAAAAAAAAAAGAAAAGTGAAAGTATGTATTCCATTTAAATTGGCATATTAATTATCAGTGTTCTGACAATTGATTTCTTGGCAGTTGCTTAACTAAATAGAATTGTTATAAAATAAAATTAAATGAGACTCCTCGTGCCTTGCGTTTACAATCCAGGTCCAGGGTGCATTTCAGCCTAACCACATACTATGCTAAACTTGCCACCAGAAGAACAATACTTCAATTTCATGTATATTAGTACATGTACTGTATCGCATTTTAGTGGCAATAATGCATCGATATAGATTTGATCAAAAATCTTCAAGAGTTTTTACATCTTTGCTTTTTTTTATCCATGATTCAGACCAATATTACTATGTTTTAATGGCTGACACAGTTACATGTTGCTGAAATAATAGCCTCAGTAATATTGCTGATTGAAAGCAAAGGAAATTAAAATGAATCTTATAAACTTACATTATGCCACGTAATATTTGTTTTAATTGTAGTGTAGGCTGCACAGATCATGATCAGTGAGAAACTATTTCCATTCAGATGATTTAATAATTTCAATAATATGACACAGTTTAGTTTTTTTCCAAAATAATTTAAATTATTCTGCCCTCTGCTGTAACGTCAAATGAGAGTTGTAATTCTGACCCATGCTAAGTAACAATCTAATCAAAACTTTTGCTAACATTGATGCTAAAAAATTATAGCTTTTATCTTACATATCTATGAACAAAGAATTTAAGGAATAATTCTATATAGCAAAAGAATAATATGTAAACATATGCATCTAATGATTGATATGTTGATTTGAATGCAATACATACATTTATTTCAGTGTTCTGGCAGCTAATTTATTCACGTACGCTTAGAAATGTTATTGAATAATGTGCATAATCTAGAACAAAGGTGTAAAGCGTGATGTGACATAGTGCGACATCATAGAGTGATGTCATGGCACGCATGACAGATGATGTCACAGATGACCAAAACTTGCGTTTCATATATATGACCTCACTACTACTGAAGAAGGGCTATAGGCTCAAAAATTGTACTCTACGTGTATGCATTTTTTTTTTTATAATTTTAATATTTATTTTTTTTTTGTGTATTGACGCTGCAGGAATCCTCTTCTATGGTAAGCGACGGTTTTTCTCCTATCCAAATATATATATATATATATATATATATATATATATATTAAAAAGTTGAATACACTTTAAAAATCTAACTGTTATTATTATTACTAGAACTAGAGATAACTCTAAGCTATTATCCTTGATACTTAAGGGTGGACTAGTTTTTTTATATGATTGTGTTACAGAAATCTGGCTATTAGAATGTAGACTCATTGATCATCCGTGGTTAATAAGTTCATGGCATTTATTGTTAATTTTATGCCCAATTGTTGTAAATCTTCCAATGCCCTTTACAAGAGAATAGTTTGTATTTCACTTGTTATCTTCTCCCACCACATGAAAATGTGATGAAATTAAATTCAAACAATAAAGATGTCTCGGCAAGGTGCTGTTATATTGTGACTAAAACACATTGTTTTTCTGGGAATAAATCATTTTTGATGTTACCGTTTCGTTTACAATATTAGGTGCAGAAGTCTGCAGTGTTGACCCTCAATATCTATTAATTTTTCTCATAACTTTCCCCATTTGTTGTTTGTAGCAACAGTAACAGTAGGTACCAGATCTTTTATTGGGATCAAAAGATGATACACACGTGACTTTTGCTAGTGTATCTGCTTGTTCATTCCCCACTAGGGCAATATGAGTTTTAATCCAGATCAGTTGCACTCATTTGTGGATACTACAAATACACTTTAACAATTTGATGATTTGTAGTCTAGGATATTTTTACCGTTACCAGCATTGAGATTATGGACTCCATTGCGCATCCTGGATAACAGTTGTATTTAGAAATGCCTCTTGCTTTGCATATATTGTAATGGTTTTAGAATGGCTAACATTTCTGCAGCACACACAGTTGCTTCCCTTGGCAGATTGAATGTCAGCAACACCATCCCGCATATCTACGTATGTGCAACTCACACCTGTTTCTGTCTTCGAACCATCCATGTGGATGTGACATGCATCCTTTCCCAAGTCAATCTGGCCATGCTCTGTTTGGTTCCAAATTTTCTACAAAATTTCTTGCCCACATATATCATTTCATACCTGTAGTTCAGAACATGCCAAAACTAATGGAGGTGTCCGTTTCCATTCCCAGTGGTGCAGTGACTGACAATTTCTTTCCAAGGTCAATATAACCTTCATCAAAGTACCATTAGGCAGTTGTAATTCTCTTAATAAAAACTTTTTGCACTCATACTGCTGTCTTATTTTCAGTGGCAGTTCTAGTGCTTCTACTAAGAGAAGCATTTGTGGTCGTTGCAGGGCCGCATTTAGGCTCTGTGGGCCCCTAGGCTACACATGTGGTGCGGGCCCCCTGTCGGCAGTGGCTGGATTCTTAAATTTCGAAATATTCAAAATTCGACCTAAAAAATTTATGGGCGACCTTTTTTTTTTTAGCTCTACTACCTGCCCAGGCGAGGGTTGTGGGTGGTGAGGGGCCCCTCTTTGTGGTGCGGGCTCCCCTTTGTGGTGCGGGCCCCTAGGCTACAGCCTATGTAGCCTATGCTTAAATGCGGCCCTGGGTCGTTGAAAGCATTGCTCTGGTGCACAAACGTTTCATCTTGTATTTTATCCATGATGTACCTGGCTTTCTAATGTGCATCCATAGCACAAACAACCATGATCAAAGTGTGAGCAAACTAACTCTTGATAGAATAATATGGTTGTTCCTGAATCTGTTCCTCACCTGTATCTGGTTGGAGATCTTACTACATTGATGGCATTTCGTTAAGACATACTTTACATGCTGTGACCATGTCAGTCTGTAATTTGTGATTAATTCTAGATATTTTACCCTTCATTTGTATGGTATTATGTATAAGACCTATTATGACTGAGGTTATAATTGGTAGCCTGTGCATCATATAAATAGAGGTGTCTAATTTTATGGGGCAATCGTCATTCCATATTCCATTAACCATTTCTTGAGATTTTTTTTCAGAATGTCGGAAAGAGCTTCCTTGGTTTCTGTTATGGTACTACTGCTCACATATAGGCACAGACCATCAGCGTACTGCAATGTAATTGTATTCTCTGATTGAAGTCTGAATATATATATATATATATATATATATATATATATATATATATATATAGATTGTTAGGAAACAAAGGCACTAAAAGTGGATGTATTGAACATTAGGATAGGATAAAAACCACCGCTTACCAAAGAAGGGGATTCCTGCGGCGTTGGTACACGAAAAATCATGAAACACACAAAGAATAGAATTTTCGAGCATCGCTCATCCTCAGTAGAAGTGAGATGGCTGCACGCAAGTGGCTGGCAGCCAACTCACACACACACACACACACATATATATATTAAATAATAACAGAGTTTTCTAGTAGATCAACGCTTGTCTCACTTGATCTGGCTGCACTGTTTAAGTCTTGATAATCAGAATTATGTTTTGAAGCAGTGCACACAGGCTTTCTATAAAATATGTGGGATTATAATACATTTTGGGTCGCTGATGGTGTCATGTATTCACCATGTAAAATATACATAGCACATTCATTTCTACACCTGCAGTTTTGGATGTTCACTATGAGCTGCACTTAAGTCATAGATTTTGAAGCCTGTTTGGAATTCCAGCCTCTGCTCTGGTAATAGATTGTGATTATCTATGTACACACTTTGACAATAAATTTGGCCGCCGCTGGAAAATTCTATCACTCTTCTTTTGCAAAATCTGACATCAATGTCATCCCAGGAATCAGTAATGTAATACTGGTAAGCCAGTATTGCGTTACTGTTTCTTAGGATGACATTGATATCAGATTGTGCAAAATAAGAGTGATAGAATTTTTCAGCGGCGGCCAAATTTATTGTCAAAGTGTGTACCACTTCATCATGTGTTTAACCATTTTTTCTAGTACCTTGAGGCAACATGATAAAAGAGTTATAGGGTGTTAAGAAGCCACAAGGGTCCTTGCCAGTTTGATTAGCAGAATTTATTCTGACAGTTTTTAGTTCAGGTATATATTCTCTTCCTTGCCATATATTATTTAACACACTAAGAATGGACTTACTGAAAAGAGGGAGGTATTTTAACATTAAGTTCAAAATGTTATCTGGTTTGCGTGCTGTATTACCACTTTTTAATAGGGCCATTTATCATGCTGCGTGAACATAAAAGAGGGTATTCCTGGACTTGGTTGCAGCTAGATGTAGTTGTGTGTTGCAGGAGGGGCAACCTGGTGAGCATTTTTTCTGTAATTTCAAGTTTAATTTCTAGTGAACGTTGGAAGACTTTTGTAGCTTGGCAAAAGATCGTCACATGTTTCCATACTTATGACAGCTTTTCTTTATACAAACCTGAATTTTCATAAGAATAATATAGTTATGTTCTGTGCTATGCACTTTATAATTCTTGGAGAGTCTCCTTCCTGTCTTGTGTCAGCAGTTGCAATTCATTGTCCAACTGCATAAGAATTGTACGGGAGTGTAAGTTCCTTAATTTTTTTTTCTGGACAGCGCTGACTTGCAGCCCTCTCTAATATTTTGACAATTCTTTCTTCCATCATCAAATATATTGTAACTAGCTGATCCGGCGAACTCTGTTCCGCCTTAGAGGCAATAAATAAGCAGATTTTTTATTTTATTAGGAAATACGCATAAAAAAATTAAGTATTTTATTGATTCTTTAATGTTCATATATTTTGGTGCATAGGTTGCACTCTTCAGTTAAGTACCTTGTGACACACGACATTTTTTTGTTTTATTATCACTCGCAAGAACAAACAACGCAGATGGTCTTCCGACCCGTGAACATGCCACATATAATTGACCATGGGAAAAACATGGTTATTCCAGATTAAAACCACAAGCTTTCATGGATTGGCCTTGTGATTTGTTAATGGTCATGGAGAATGCAAGACGGATCGGAAATTGAAGTCTTTTAAACTCAAACGGCATATCGGCTGGGATCATCGGGATCCTCGGAATGAGTACTTGCTCTCCATCGAATTGTCGCATAAATCACATTGTTCATCAATTTACTTACCACCAAACGCATACTGTTTTACAGTTTTGGTTGGTTTATATTTCGAAGCATGATTACTACGGAGCCAACCTTTAGGCGTAAATTGTGCGGTGGTAAGCCAGGCACATCCAAGGAGTTTAAAAATTCAATTGTATAGTTGGTGGCTTCATCTTCATTTGTTACACAGTCAATAGATTTGAATGAATGCATTGTTCCAATGATCTCATTCTGAATTATGTAGTTTAAGTCATCTACATCTTTATTCTTAGCCGCTAAAATTGCTCGCTCACTCAACCATTCATTATTTTTGTAGTTAGTAATGATGTTTGGGAATACTTTGTTGATAAGTTCGTCTTTAGATGAGACGAAGTTATAGTAATTGTGAGGAAATGAAATCAATCCGCTCAATTCGTCGACAGGTACTCGACCATTACCGATAGTCAGCAATTACTCAGAGAAATCTTCAACAGATGTATCATTAAGCAATGCAACTCTCATGTTTGCTACAGCTGAAGTTTCTTCACATAGCGCCATAGATTCGATGATTTGAGGCAAGCGTTTATTTCTTCGGCAGCCGTTGATCTTGGAATTACTGGCAGTGTTTGGCGGAAATCGCCAGACGGTAAAATCATTGCTCCTCCAAAACATCTCGAGTCATTGCGTAGATCTTTCAATGTTCAGTTAAGTGCTTCTAATGCACGTTTATGCGCCATTGTGCATTTGTCCCAGATGATGATTTTCGATGCTGATAAAACTTTGGCCATTGCTGAGATTTTTGCAATATTGCATGTTGGTTCTTCAATAGTTTGTAGATTTAACGGCCAACCGAGCCGTTTCACGGGCGGCCTCACTTTGCTCTTGTGATTGAAAAGCACGAAGTCGAGCCATACTAACGCGGCGCTCTTCACGGGCAGTTTCTTGTTCTTTTTCAGTCCTTTCATTCACAATGTTTCATATCCTTCTTGCATTACGGCTTTGTCGGGAAAGATTCGATCGTCTTGGTCGCGGCATTGTTAATGATAATTCAAAGAGAATACAAATTACTGATTATTAGTGATTATTGATTTCTGACAAAATTACATTTAGCTGTCAGATGCGTTTTTGTTATACCACGTTTTATAATGACTTGTATTCTCTTTGACGTTTTATGTCACGTCACACGGGAATGTGGTCAAACGGGATAAAAAATATCCTATGTCCATCTCCTGGTTCTAAGCTACCACCGTACCAATTTTCAGCCAAATCGGTACAACCGTTCTTGAGTTATAAATAGTGTAACTAACACGACTTTCTTTTATATATATATATATATAGATTGTCTATGTATGTATTTATTGTTTGAAAAGATTTTATCTAATTAGCAATAACCAAATTCCATTTGTATGAGGGCGAATCAGAAAGTCTTTGCCCCCATTTTTTCTTAGCCCAATTACGTCTGTAAATGCAAAGTCAACACATCCATTCCCAAGGGTGGACCTTCCTTGGAACGGCTCGGCATTATCTGTGGGTAACTCCACGATACAGCACTGCTATCAGTTGTTAAGGATGGCAGTAGTGCTTCATGCGTCGATGGTGTGCGAGCAATGAAGTATGATTCATTTTCTATCGAGCAATGGACAAATGCCTATCGAAATTCACAGGTAAATGCAACCCACATATGGGGAAATGTGTATCGCCTTGGTAAGCGTGAGGTGGTCGTATTGTAAGTTTGCAAAAAGCCATGCAATGAGTGCTCAGGGAGGCAGTGTTCGTCGCTGTCTGTCAACATTTCCTGCCTAGATGCAATGGTGAGAGCCAGTAGGTGGAACCATCAATGCCAACAGTTATTGTTTCACACTGTAATGTCTGCAGGCTGCCATCAAGAAGTGCTGAGGAATTCTCGATGTAGACCACACGGTTATCATCCACGACAGTTCAAGGCCACATACGGTGATCAGAACCACCGACAAGTTTTGGTCATTTCACTTGGAAAGTCTGGACCACCCACCATATAGTCCAGACCTCACCCCTAGTGATTTTCAGATTTTCGGTCTGCTGAAGTTCCTGGCAGGACAGCAATTCAAGCGAAGACAGCAGTTCGATGATGGTTCCACAGTCAACTGGACGAATTCTACCACAGGGGCATCTCAAATTTATTGCTGCAATGGGACAAATGTCTGAACCAGTGTGGGGACTCAAAATAGTGTAAGGTATGCAGAATAATATGTAAAATTGTAATTACCTGCATGTACCTAATATCTGCTAGTAAAAAACAAGGGCAAAGACTTTCTGATTCACCCTCATACCTTTAAAAAAATTACAAATTTTTCCAGTGTACATTACCTAGAACTAATTAAGACTGGAAGATGATCCAGTCTTAATGGTACCTGGAGAACTTTCTAGTCATAGAGATGGGCTAATGATAGAGAAGATAGGGTAATATCCACAAATGGTTTGGTAATCCAGGTTTATGCAATATCATATAGAATTGCTAGGTTCTCCTCTTCTATTACCTACATAAGAATTCGATCTGTTTTGTTACTACCACAAGCAGAATGGTGGGCACTGGAATTACCCATGATGTGAATGGCTGTGGGACAAGAAACATATCAATTGTTGTTTTGAAGTATAAAAACAGCTACTGTAATATGTTTGAATAAGCCTCGATAATTTTGTTTGTGTGACTATATAGTTCTGTAGTCCATGCCCATCTTTCCTTCATAAATTATATATATAAAAAGGTGGGCTGCCCCACCATATCCACCTACTCTTTCACATCTAACTGAATTGTAACTTTTAAAAATCAGTACTACTACTGGCCTAAGCCAAGTTTGTACTACTGCTCTAGTGGAGGATAGAGAAAATAACCCATCACTCACCAAAGTTGAAGGTTGCTACGAGTGTGCAACAGATATACAGTATTCATGCTTGCATTGGGCTATTTGGTAAGGGAGGTTTGCATGCACTGAAGTTTGCATCATAATTGACTAGGCTTTTGAGAAAAGGGTGGGTGTGAACTACTGTGAAGTGCGCTATTGGTTTATCCTGGAAAAAGTTGTTATAAATATAGGTGTACATATCACAGGGGGTGGTAAAATATCTCTTGGGCGGGACTGACAGTTGGAGTTCTGTCAGTGGAGTGGAGGAAAGATTAACTATAGACTGTTGGCGTTTAACTGAAGGAGGGTCAGGGACTTTTGGAGTCAAACCCTCTTTTAGACTATCTACATGCAACATACCTCACTGCAAAACCTGCAGCATGTATCCAACCACAACATTTCCAACCCTACCACAGGGGAAACCTTTCCTATTTTTAGAAATGCCACATGTTCAATAGCACACATCATATTCCAACTAACTTGCATTCACTGTTCTAGTTGGTATATAGGTCTTACTTCAAAACAACTCGGACAGAATGAATGGCCACAGACAAACTGACCACACTCACATCTTATACTTTACAATACCAGATCATGCCAGTTATCATGAGTCTAACAACCTCAATGACTGTTTTATTGTTAGAGCAATCAATTTTTTTTCCCCGAAACAACTACTGCATCAGAACTTTGGAGATGGGAAATTGTATACCAAAATGTCTGGTATACCAGACACCCCCTTGCCTCAACCACTGATAAACTCCTACCATTTAACCCATCAGTTTTTTTCCCCAATTCTAATAATAATTTTAACAAAATTCTTTCAAATTTATCATTTGCTTTAATACAATGTATGTTTTTATATGTTCCTACATATCTACCACCACCACCTGTATTACTGCCACCCTAAAACAAAGACGACTCCGCTGGCTTGGCCACGTCCATAGAATGGACCCTGAGAGACTACCACGGAAAGTCATGCTCAGTCAGATTGCTAATACCAAGAGACCTGTAGGGCGCCCGATGTTAAGGTTTAAGGACACCAGCAAACGTGATTTGGAGAGCTTCGGCATGCGCACTTCTGACTGGGAAGCTTGCGCCAACACGAGATCCTTATGGCGTCATCATATTACCACCGGCATGTCCAAATATGACAGAGCATGGTTGGATAAAATAAAGCTGAAAAAGCTTCGTAATAGGGAAATACACCCACCGGGTCCCTCTTTCGTGTGCGATAGATGTGGCAAAATTTGTCACGCCGCCATCGGACTATTCAGCCACAAAAGAAGATGTGATGCACTCAACCCTAGCGACAGCTGAGTCACTACAACTATCATCTGTGAAGATGCTGTGGCCAATATATATATATATTTATAACAACTTAGTCTTTTTCTTGAATGGATCAATAGTTTCTTTCACAGCAATTCTTTCTCCAATGCCTAGTTATGAGGTAAACTTCGGCGTGTGCACAGTTCCCTTGCCAAATGGCTAAATCCCTCCTCCATGAATAAGGTTTTAAACAAATTACAAGGAAAGGGAAAATGACTCATCACTCACCAAAGTTGAAGGCAGCGACGGGAGAAGAACATGTATCACGATCACAAAAATACACAATATTTCGGTCTTAAACCTTCTTCATGTTCAAGTTTAAGACCGAAATACTGTGTATTTTTGTGTTCGTGATACATGTTATTCTCCCGTCGCTGCCTTAAACTTTGGTGAGTGATGAGTCATTTTCCCTTTCCTTGTAATTTATATTGCCTAAATCTGTTTCCTTTTTCCTTTGTTTAATTAAGGTTTTAAACAGAAATATTGTGTACTAGTATAAGCCTGTGACCCTTTTTTTGCGTATGGTCATGGGTCTAGAAAGGTTCCACGTTTTGGGAGCAAAGATTATGACAGGTTGGCCTTATCTGGCCAAATACGAACTTTACCTGTGTTTTACCCCAAAGGTTCACTGTACAAAATTTGAATAAAATCTCCTGAAGTTGAAGAACAATTTAGCCAACCATTCATAATGTAATCTTTGGTTATCGGGTCTGTAGTGGCCAGAGAACTTACTACAGATTCCAATTGACACAGACAAGTTGTCATGGTTTTTCTGGAGTGATTGAATGGTAATTCTGAGCACTTTTTTGGTTTCCATGTTTTATCCTTTGGCAAATGACAAATACTTGCGCATCTTGCCGCTTCCCCTTGGATTGATGTTGCATGCCAGTCTTACATCATCAACTTATACAATCTCTCTGTTCCAGGATGTCCATAATGTTCATGGTAGATGCATGTAATACTTTTCACCAATTCTTTAGGCAGCCACTTTTCCAGCGCATTAATGCATCGAAAACATACCACATCCATCGTCATGCATTACATAGCGATACTACATGTACGTACATCATCACCACCTACTCCCACTGCTGATAGTATCCTTACACCATTGATATCTGCTTGTGATTGTTGTGCTGTTATTAAACTCTCCCTGACCTCATCTGTGTTTTTTACTTCTGGGAATTGTATTGTAATTATTATCCTGTCCGTGGCAAGGTTTCCCGTTGTTTGGGTACTTCAATCTATGATGGCTTTACGTTCCCCTAATGCGTCAGCTCCTCATATTACTTCCAACACTTGTTGATGATCAAAGCAATTACCATAAAATTGCTTCTGCATATAGGTATGGAGATAGTTATTTGCCTACTAATGGACTAATGTACCAAAAGCTGGAATGATATGTATCTCTGGAGCTGGTACAATCTCAAGTTTGTCTAATTACTTGTAATCGGCACAGTATTATCTCCAAAATCACATTAATCTGAGCTGCAGAATCCACTAAATGTGCACAAATCTATGCCATAAATGTTCACATTGATTAGGAGGCTTCGCACCGGCATTTACGGATCATCTACTTCCATGTTCTCATCATCCGACATTTCCTCCATGCCATTTCCTTTACAAAATTTTAGATCTCCACCTGTAATCTTTCCGTTTACCATAGTGATGCCCCCTGCAAATTCTCATTGTGATGGGACATCCCTCTGATTCTCGCCGCTTCCTTGCCTGTCCATCAATGACCCTGGTTTAACATCTCAGTTTTCCTTTGAAGTCGCAGATTTCGCAATGGCGTTCATGAAAGTCCCTTTGTCATTCATCTTCCCACGTCTGTCTCCTTCCATTGAGGTCGGTTATTGTAGTCTCTACCTCTCCACTGAGATTGATTATTATGGTTTTGATTTCAGTCGTCTCTATTTTTGTACCATCTGCGATTATTTTCTGCCCCCTTTCCCGGTCTACTGTATCCACAGTTTTGGGGCTGTTTGCCATCTTGATAGACACCTCAATTTGATTCGATTGAGATTCTGCAAGGTATCTAGTAACTGTGCCAATGTGATAATTATAACAGGATTAATTTGGTATTGCACATCCGATTTCAAATGTGTACTAAGAGCTGTTACAAGTTCCGTATCACACATCAGTATATCCAGATGACGAGCTACACCAAGCTTTGAAGTGTATGCATTCATAGAATCCCCAAATTTCAGGTCATATTTTCCCTGATAAATGCGTGTACTCTACACTGTGACTGCTCATGAGTTGACCAAATGTCTGCATGAAGAGAGTTTTAAATTCTTCAAACGTGGTTACTGGAGGACAAACAACTCCAAGCCATGCCCTTTGTTCTGAATCCAGCAGTAGTTGTGTTACCATCAATTTTAGAGTCTCTGGGACATTTTTAACTCAAAGATAATTTTATAATTCCACGAGGAAGGATTTTGGGTTATTCCCCGCCTCACACCGAAATGTGGCATTGGAATCTCAACATTTAGCTGTCTGGAATTTTCACAATGCATTATAGGCATGCTTTTGTTATACCCATGGCCACAATTCTTCCTTCCAGCCTCTTTCATTTTTCAATAACGTCCGATTAAACCATCCATAAATCGGAGTTAGTTTGTTGCATTAAATTCACAGGTGCAGCCATTTTACCTAATTTATTACCAACAGATTCAAAATAGTTTATATTTCTTGTTTCTGATGCATGAATATGCTCAAAAAATTATTTTTTATGCTCATTTGTGGTTTTGAGTCGCAAACTCAAAATCGTTCCTTCCGTACACGTTGTTCTGGCCTCCTACTGATTTTGTTCATTCTGTTCATGCATTTGCAATTCATTTTTATTTCCTTGTGGTTGCTTGAATGCACAGCTTCCAATATAGCATCCATTTCGTCCTGAAATTTAGACATTCAACATGGCACTTATACTGTTCTGCACTTTTTCCAAGGAATTGATACCTTCCCACATCAATCAATCAGAACTGGTTATTGATGCTTTCCTTCATAGAGGATAATTGAGAATTAATCTGAGAAGAAACGTCTTCTCTCATGGCAGACATTTGCCGTAATAATATGACAATAGGATTGTCTGAACTCATGACCATATCATCATCTCCTATTTGTTCTGTTTGCAGATTACTGCACCTTGGAACAGTTGATTTTGGTATATTCATTGTATCATTTTTGGTATAATGATCCATCATTTGTTAGCATTCATCACCTGCTTCAGTAATATTATCATCTCCAACATTCTGTTCTCCTGAAAAATTTTGTAAATTGAACTCCATGACTTCACTGTCTCTCATGTAAATTATTTCTTTGCCAGACCTCAATTTCATATAATTCTAATCTTGATAAATTATTATACCACTGTTGAATCAATGGGAGTATTAAACTATTTCCCGTTAAATTAAAATGATTTTAAATTCATGACCCACGTATCTATTTGAAAATTTGTTCCGAGCTGTAATGCTATGATCTATGCTTATTATATGTATAATACACAGGCACACTGCTCTCACTCCTCTACGCACTGCTGAAATGCATCAAAATACAATGAAAAATATAACATATTAACAATGTGCACCGCAAATATAGAGTTTTAAATAATTAACTTTTCATTCCCCAAGTTGGTTAGCACCAAATGAAGTGTACCAGTTAACTGTACTCGATTCACTCTTCAACGCCTGTAAGACTTGCATGGTACTTAATGGGTCTCTGTTTCACAATGATTGTCACCACAGCTTTGGCCCTCATTGATACATACAATCAATGTTGGCCTCTGCACAACAGGATTGACTTCTGTATTGCTTTTCTGTGCACACTTTCCTAAAAAATTGAAATGTATGGTTATTGACTGCACAGAGTTTGGGAGGTATTGGCCACATAATTTTACTGTAACTGCCACAGCACCAGTCACATGGCTCTAGCTTTGTCCACTTTCCACATCATTCTATGTACACTGATGATTGGATAAGATGATTCAATTTCCCGTAACAATTGTTCTACTGGGATAACTTCTTTTTCAACACAAAAGTATGGAATATAAAATTTGAGACCCTTGAGATTGTGTTTCAGAATAATGCGAGACCATAGCTACTTTGGCGCATTTAATTTCTATAGCAATTCTATTTTTTCATTTGTTACTTATATTAATGATATAAGTTATCACCTCCAGCATCATCTGGTGGAATTAATTTACACACAGCTATTGAGTTAAGTTGTTCATTTAGAACTGATCTTTGGTACTTTGTTCAGCAAAAAACAATGAATGCTTATTTTCAATGTTCCGTCAGTATTTGATCCATCCCTTTGCCATTATCAGTGACAATATTGGCATATTCTTGGTTGGTGCCATTTTATATGCCTCCAAACACTTTAATTTGTAATTGTATAGGCTCTGTATGGTCTATTGTTTTCACTACTGTCCTACTCTTGTACATAGGTGCCTTGTTTTTAGTAACATTCTATCAAATGCTTAGCTTTTGTTAAATCATCCTTACTGTGGCTTGATGATTCAATTGGCTCACGCCCATGCCTGTGGTCTTTATGTAAATTCCCCTTCAATCCAATGTCGAATACAACAACTTCTGCTTGCAAACTTGATTCTGCTATTTTTACATCACTATGTAGACTGTATCTTTAGGATAAGGTGACAGTTATCAACACTCGTGTCTCATCACTACTTGTTTCAATCATGTTCAGATCCTCTTCCATCCAATCTGGTGACCAACTGGCACACCACATACATTCAAATTTACATGTAACACGCTGTTTATTCAATACTTAAATTCCAGGAATGTGTAGTGTAATTCTTGACAACACAGTATCAGTATTCAAGAAACAGGCTACAGTTGTACAGAAAAATATCATATACTAGCACTAATGTTCATGATGGTAAGTTAGTCATTTTTATTTAGTGAGAAAATAGACCAAATAAATGATTTATTTTGGCACCGACACATATAGCTTGCTGTTAAATCAACAATCAAAGATACTCCAATTTAATATAGTAACTAATGTAAATTTGATAAATGCATGTAAATGTAGAGTAGTTACAGTAATAATTTTTTAAACTATTTGGTCTCCCTTTCATGTAGGTTTCTTTCATACAGATTTTTACTATCTTACTCCAGGGCTTTTCCTTTTTACCTGCTTTTTTTTTCTGCACCAGCTACCAATACTACACCTACAATCACATTTACCACAGGTAAGAGGTATGATCAAAAAGCAACGAGAATTTTGAAATTGTACGTGCCCTATTTTGTTTACCGAGTTGATTCTTTTTACGTGTGTTGATAGCGCTGGCAGTAATGTATTAATTGTTTGGTAGCTGTGATGCTTAGTTTGTGTTTGATGTGTGAAGGAGCAAGACATACTTTAGTGCAATTAATGATTTTTGTGTGGCAAAATGTTGGGTCAGAAAGTTTGTGTTAAATACACAATTAAGTGCAGCAAAGAAATTTAAAATGTTTTTATTTTTATTATTATTTACTGCTTTACGCCTCATTGACGGCTAAGGTCATTAGAGGCAGGTTGGGACTGGGGACAAGGAACGGGAAGGAATTTGGAATGGCCTTTTTGAAGGAAGTATCCTGGCATTTGCCTGGAGTGATTTGGGAAAACCAAGGAAAACCCAAATCTGAATGCCCAGACAGGGATTCAAACCTGTGTCCTCCCGTATGCGAGGCCAGAATGTTAACCACTCACCCACCACGCTCGGTTTAAAATATTAAAGAAGTCCTTTGGTGATGCTACTGTGCCATAACCATGAATTTATGAATGACACAAACACTTTCAGCAAGGTCGAGAAGACAACCAAGAGGCCTCAAGGTCTGGGAATACTAGCACACCCATCAGTGATTAAAATGTGGGAAAAAAAATTAAATGGTTTAGCTTGCTAATAGGAGAATTACAATTATAGAGGTTGATGAAGAAATAGGAATTTCATGCGGCTCATGCATAAGGCAATACACAAAAACTGATCCAACTTTGGAGAGACAACTCTTATATTTTGCACCAGTGTAAAAAGTGCCACTGCATAATGCTTAGCATTCAGTTCTTGGAGAAACACAACACTACTGTCATCCCACAACCACCCTGTTCTCCAGACATGGCACCCTGTGACTTTTTTCTATTTCCCAGACTCAAAAGGACACTCGAAGGAAAACATTTATTAATGTTAGATGAAATAAAGGTGAAATCGCAAATCGAGGTCAAGACTATACATTGAGAGACATTCCAACGGTGTTTCTCAAACTGAAAACTATGTTGTCATACGGGCATAATATCAAAGGGGAACTACTTTGGAGGAAATGAGATTAAACATTGAACATAAACAGTTTCTGAAATAATTATTTTGATTAAGAAATCCTCCTTACATCTGATTACAGCTTTGCCAAGTGATGAATTTACGTTGTCTATTCTGGTTAGGACTGATTTTCTGTAACTGGCCCTTTGAATTAAAAAGAACAGTTGCATGTATCAGTGTGCACATGTGCAAGAAGTGAAATTTCTACACATTTTTAATGTTTATTTTGCACTTGAATGGATGAACGATACTATATTGCATTTGTTTAGGAAACGGGAACTCCAAATTATTCTCATATATACAGGAAAATTATTAAAAACTAGC
This sequence comes from Vandiemenella viatica, assembly GCA_031002005.1. Taxonomy (NCBI): domain Eukaryota; kingdom Metazoa; phylum Arthropoda; class Insecta; order Orthoptera; family Morabidae; genus Vandiemenella; species Vandiemenella viatica. The sequence continues at coordinate 245,819,302 of JARYHS010011408.1, read as the reverse complement.
ATTTGCCCGCTGCTTCACACGCGCGTGCCTTGGCAGGTGTAGAAATTATTTATCGATTTTATTCTCTTATCAGACATTAACGTGGAAAGACATGAACTGTTAATGTATTCTGAATAGTTTCGTTTGTTTCGGTTAATACGTTAGGTTCGGTTTTCATACTGATGTCAGAGAGTTGTTTTATTCATATTTTAATGTGATTCAATTGATTCAATAGTAGAAAAGGTTCCTGAAAAATTTACAGTAGTAATTCGTGGTTGTAATTATTGTGGAATTATAAACATTTATTGTTTAGAAAGGCTTTTATTTTTGCGTTATAAGTAAATAAAGCAATGCTTAAGAGAAATAATATACTATCTTCAGCATACTTCGTAGGTCACTCATTGTAATCCCTCTGTGTAGACCACGTTTCTGGTCTGATTGTTCATTGTACATATGTACAGGCGTGATCTGCCACTCACCCTGGAGCAAGCAACGTATAGCTGGCCGTGCGAGAAACATGGTGTCCGAAGATCAATGCCTACGGTTCCTAGTGTCTGTCCCTGAGACTTGTTAATTGTCATGGCAAAACATAACGTTACGGGAAATTGTAGGCGCTTAAATTTGAACGGGAAGTTTGAAGGAACCAATGTAACGTTAAGAAAGCTGATATTATAATCATTATGTGTAATTTTTTTTTTGGCGATTTTACGTGTAAACTTTGCCTGGGATTATATAGCTAGGTATAAGCTTTGTTAAGGATGTATCTGTGGATATAATGAAAAATTTTGTTTCCATGATACTTAACTAAAAAAAGTTTATTTTTAAATGTGGATACCGAGGATTGCAACATAACCGCGGTGCCATAAATTTATGTAAATATAGCAGTAATCTATGACTTAGTCCTCTTGGAAGTGTGCTGAAATATAAAATTCGTTACCAATAATCACAGCATCTCAATTTTTCTGATTTATTTATTTTTTGTTGTTTGGATATTGGTTTTATTTTATGTTGATACACCATCAATTATTCCTGCTTTAAAATAGAAATTTACGTGAATTGGAGCTACTCTTGATTTCAAATCGTCGTATCATTACTGTCATTATTTCAGTCAGATATAATTAATCCAAAAATGTCGAGATGTGATCATGGTACAGTTTATGCAGTAACGTGCATGTAACTGAAACAATTATTTCTGAGTGGCAACATTATGGCAAGTTGTGAATCGCTTGAAATGCAACCTGACAGCTGATATGATGCTTTGTTGTAGGCCTAAGAGACGATGCAGCTTTATAATCTACGCGGTGTAGCATTAGGATATGAAACATTTTTAATTTAAGTTTCATTCAATATAGCCGTATTTTCTATGTAATTATTTCAGTCACATGTAAGTACCTGGCGAAACAACAGCCTGGACCAGATGACAATTTAATCGTTTTGTTTAGCATCAGGCATAACGGGTTTAGTTTTAAAATTTACGCGGTGTAGAATAGAATTTTAGGATGCCTACCAATAATCACAGCATCTCAATTTTTTCTGATTTATTTATTTTTTGCTGTTTGGATATTGTTTTTTTTTTTATGTTGATACACCATCAATTATTCCTGCTTTAAAATAGAAATTTACGTGAATTGGAGTTAATCTTGGTTTCAAATCGTCGTATCATTATTGTCATTATTTCAGTCAGATATAATTAATTCAAAAATGTCAAAATGGATCACGGTACAGTATATGTACTAATGTGCATGTAACTCAAGCAATTATTTCTGAGTGGCAAAATTATCGCAAGTTGTAAATCGATTGAAATGCAACCTGGACAGTGATGACAGCTGATATGCTTTGTTATAGGCCAAAGGGACGATGCTTTTAGCTTTATAATTTACGCGGTGTAGCATTAGGATATGAAAATTTTTTTATTTGAGTTTCTTTCAATATATCCGTATTTTCTATGTAATTATTTGAGTCGCATGTACCTGAATTTTCGGATGCCTAGTTATATTTGCACGTTATAGCCACGAGACATATTAATCGAATAAAGTACTTCCAAATATGTGCAATTCCGCACAAGTCATTATGAAAGAAGTATGTTTTATTACTTGCTGATATTTATAATAGCTGTTTTTAAGACATCGCTCTTCGAGAAAAAACTGAATTTCGTATTAAGTATTGGCTTATTGTGGCTGTATTGTACAGCGTTCACATAGCAATTTTGTTCCAGAGACAAACTGTATAACAGTCTACCAGAGACAATACATGTCTTCAATATCAGTAATATAACTTTTTCGTAATTCAACAGACCTGTTACGATTCAAGTAAATGCTGATTATACTTGATTCACGTATTCTTTTTATTTTGAAGGACTGCGGTCCAGAAATATGAATCACAGAAGTAAAAAAAAAAAAAAAAAAAAAAAAAAAAAAAAAAAAAAAAAAAAAAAAAAAAAAAAAAAAAAAAGGAAATCCTAAATTTTGTCAGGTCTCTTTATGAAAGGAGTGACCGTCTGAATGTGTATAATTATCTGTGGTCTACAGTTTCACATTTCTGAAGTTTTTTACTGACTTGCTTCTTCCCATGGCACATATTAGTCGTTAGCTACTTCTGCAGATGTTGATCAGCAACATTAGCTTTAAAAATTTGGAAACACCATGCAAATTGATGCGGTAGTTTTTGCGTTATTAGAGATCAAGCCTCACTACAAACGCAGCTTGCTTACAGATTTATAATAGTATAGATTTAAAACGCATTTCGCTAGGTTAGTGAGTATTTCATCTAGCCTTAATCTGTATTTAGAGGTTTTATATCGGAGAACATCTTGGACAAAATTATCTGATGACCATTATTAGAATCAATTTTCGTTAGTAACTACCCTCCAAGACCATAAAAAATTATGGGTTGAATGCAGTTTTTTGGTTCAAAACTAAAAATTCTGATGCATATATCAGTGTGCAAAAATTTCGTTAATAACTATCTTCTAAGCCCATCAAAAATGAAGAGTTGGCTCATAACTTAGATAACTCTTTCGCACTGCTGTAAATACAAATGCTAATATTTCTGCATAAAAGGAATTTTTTTATTGTAGACCCATTCATATAATAATTGCATGACGATATGAATGTGATTCCCAATCTCTTTCCTTACTATAACAGCGACCAAATCATGTAATAAAACCATGATCATATTACAAATATAAGTAACTTATTTACTCGGATGTTAAGTTTAATGCTAATATTTCTGCATGAAAATTAAAGCTTTTATTGCATACCCAATAATACCTGCAATGTGTAGCAATAGAAATGTAATTCAAAATTTCTTTTCTTGCCTTAACAGCACTCTCAGCATATAATGAAACCATCTACATTGAACAAATATAATTAAACAATACTGAAGGCACATTAATACACTCACTGTATCACAATATAAACATGATTTAATACGTCTTTTCTTACTAAAGCAGCGATCAGAGTATATAATGAAACCTACACTGAACAAATATAAATAAACAAAAAGCAACTAAAGTTCATGTATCAATGTGTAAAAATTTAATTAATAACTAGCTTTTAAGCATGCCAAAAATGATGGTCTGAATGCTTATTTCCAGCTCATAACTTTAAATAAATAATTTTTAAAAGCTTTAATAACTTATTCACTCTAAAAACTAATGCTAATATTCCTGCATGAAAATGAAAGCTTTTATCAAATGTCCATTAGTACAATCAATGTATTGCAATATAAATGTGATTACAAATTTATTTTCTTATCACGACAGCACTCAGATTATATAATGAAACGGTCTACATAGAACAAATATAATTAAACAAAAAGCAACTGACAAATAATCAAAAAAAAGCCAGTAAAAATACTGGTGCATGTATAATTTTTTTAATAATGGTGACTCTTCTGGATGTAAACATACCGTCTGACGTTATCATGTAATTTCAGCGAATATTAAAGCAATTAAGCTTTAACATTTTTGGTATAGTTTAGGCATACTCATGAAACATATGCTCACACTTATATTTACATACACAGAAAACAAATCACTAACTGATTCAAAACAATATGGCATACACTTGCTGTTTTAGATGAGCTTAAATGACAGTTTCTTGCATGGGCAGAATGTTGTAGCACATGCACACTTGACTCGTAATGCTGCCAAATTCCTCCCTACCGTGGTCAAAGTCCTAAATGTGGAGTAAAAGTTTTGTTTCTTTAGTTGCTATTTATTATCTGTGTTCCTCTGGGTATCAGAAAGTTTTGATTTTCATTTTATGTATATTTTAATTTAATGTAAAAGAAAGGGAAAATACACCCAAGACTCACCAAAGTTGAAGGGAGGAGGGCAGCAGCAACACAAGAACAACACACAAACAAAGAAAAAACAATATTTCGGGTGAAAACCCCACTTTTCAAGTTAACAGAGGTAGGTGGCTCGGCTTGCACAAGACTTAAATGGAGTTAACAGCAGTTCCAGAAAGGCATTTACTTATTGCATACAGGTAACTTAAAATTTCACAAACTGCATAACGAAATTTATTTACAGAACTATGGGCTCAATTAGATAGCATGGCACATCAGTTTTAAAGTCAGTTAATTCAAGCCATAAATCAAGTTAAACAGGTACAGAAAGTCAGAACATAATATTAGCATATCTGGTACTTGGTTTCAGAGTGTTTCGTAAAAGTACACATTACATTTATTTTTGGAGGCGTTTAGAATTATAATTAGGGGGATGATGATAGAAGTTAAATAGCTAGAGAATCCTATTAAAGTTAAAAGCCAGTATGGAAAATTAAGACACAATTGTATGTTGTAGAATTATAGGGGTTGTATTTTGACAGATAGAAAGTCAATTTATAATTAGAACAATGCATAATTTTGGTTTACACAACATTATAAAGTTTGGTAAAGCTTACTAAATATAGAGTTTGATTTTTGAGCAATATGTAAAAAAACTTTGAACACATGGGAAAAAGGAAAAATATAACCAGTTGTAAAAATACATAAATTCAGTTGAGAAAACTATATTCAAAATAAAAAATAGAATACAATACAAACAATTGTCAGTAAGTTCTATTTAAATTCATAAAGTCATTGGGTCACGTTAGGAGAAAGTAAAGTTTTGTAAGATTTTTGGCAGTAAGAATATGTTAGCAAATGGTTATGGACAGAAAGCATTCAAGTGGATGACTTTACAGAAATTCATAATGAATCAACGAAATTAGGTAGCGATTTCAAATTTACAAGACTTTCAAATTAGAACACGTAGAATCATATAAAGTAGGTTTCACAGATGTCAGGTAGTTATATGTGGGTTAGAAATTCATGATTGCACAATAGTTTAGCTCAACCTTGGTTCAACCTGTTAGAAAATAGTAATCACAGCATTCTTAGTACCAAATGAAAGAGCAATAAATGAGAAGTAAAATAAAAGTTGTTTCAGTTTCGCAGCTGCAAAATTGTGGAAGTTAGAAGCAGTTTTTGAGTTAAATAGAAAATAATTTTTTTATGGCCAAATTATTGAAGCTGTTTGCTGTGGAAGGGACTATTATGAAAAAGATACGAAGTATTACCTGGTAAGCTGAATTTTGACCAACAATACTAGTAAATAATTCAGTTAAAAGCACAATAAAATAACTAAAACTTCATAGGAAAATAACGCTGCAACATTGAGTTGCATGTTTCAAGGAGATTTGTTTCTGTCAGAGGGGTATACTTCATAATGCCATTAATAAAGGTCATTAAAAACATAACACCAATGCTGAAATTTATGGGACATCTTACTTACTGCTATAAAACAATTTGGGAGTTTACAATTCAAAACATGACAGTTATTTTCAGAATGCTTTATAAAATTTCAGGAACACAGCTGGTCTCATTCAGTATATGGTGGAAAATGTACTTAAACCTTAGTAATAAATCAAATATTTTTATGGAATAAATATTTACCGAACTTGTTGTTGTAAACTTCACAATCCAATGAAGAAGATGAGAAATCCTTATAACAACACAATTGTGAAAACAATTTCTATGCATTTGGAATGTTGCCACTGGTATTTCTAAGGGTACACCATGACGAAAGTGAAGTTTTGTAGGATGCTGTAACGATGTGATTTTCTCATACATTTCTATTATTTCAGGGATTTCTGAAACACCCAAGTGCAACAGTGGAATATTGTTAAATATGGCTCTGGAAAGACAAATATAAGAACTAGAAATCTAGGTTAGGCTCGAAGACCGAAAATGCTCAGTGAGTGAAAAAAAACACTACCACAACGCATAGTGGTTTCTTTAAAACAGACACAACACATTATTCACATTGTGGCACTGACAAAAACAGCCAGGATGTGTTGTGGCTATCTCAAAGAAGCCACGACACAAAATTCGCGTCGTGGCTCTAATCGTATTTGACCACTACGCGTTGTGGTTACTAACAAAAGTCACAACGTGTTCTTAATGTTAGCTGATGCAACCACGACATGATGGTCAGATAGTAAATATATATTCTGAATGTTAATTAATAATCAGGTGATGTTAAGAAATAAAACAATCTTTTTCATTAATGTTTCATTATCTTTAATCATTGTCTGATATAAGTTGACAGTAAAATTATTAAAACAAAGAAAGTTGGTCACAAAATTAGCTGTAATTTTGCAGAGCTATTTATTTTTTACAAAAAATATTACCATGCCCTTTACCGAGTGTAGGGGGTGAGAAGGAAAGCTCCAGCCTTACATTCAAGAGGATTCGGGTTCGGGTTCGAATACCCAACCGCCCAACAAGATTTCCATGGTTTCCCCAAATCACTCCAGGTGAATGCCAGGATGGTTCCTTTAAAAAGGCCATGGCCAAATTGATTCCCATTCCTTACAATCTTTTCCAGGCTCTAATGACCTTGACAGGGTTTAAAATCATAAGCAAAAAAAAGGAGACTTTTGAGTTACATTTTATGCTCTTTGAGCAACATTTGTATTTTTATCAATACTGCATCTTTTACAGTCACATTATTTTAGGAAAAGCTGAAAATTTAAATTTAATAAAAAAGCTGTGTTATTTTTGAAAAAGACACCTTAGGAGCTCACAAGCGTTCGCAGTGTTATGAATATGTTTACGTTATCTGTGGAGAAAGTAACGAGAATGAGGGGTTTGGTTCAAATGTAACTTGTAAGCTCTGTTTAAGACAGAACCGTATCAATGTTGAGAGAATAATTGCCAATTCTGGCCAAGAAAAACAAGCACATAAAATGATTTTACTGTTCAACTAAACACAGTTGAAATTGGTTCTACTGGTTTAGTTAGCGTACCCGTAGTGGAGGAGGATGTGTAGCTCCCAGCAATATTTTATCTGTTGTTATGAGCATAAAGCCATCAGGTCTCTATTAGTTAGTAAACAAGGAAGGTCTTCTCGATTGACTTTATGCTCGTAATGAATTTACAGTTTCACAGAGTAACTTTAACATTCAAGGCATCTCTCAACTCCTTTAAGACTTTGCTTCGCATTTATGTTATCATCTGGAAGTCAGCAAGGCTTTATTATGTGTCACTGTGAAACATTACCATATTGATAAAAAAAATATGCAGATGTTGCTCAAGGAAATTAAAATGTAACTCAAAATATAATGGTAGTACTCCTTGTAATTTTGCTACCAACTTTCTTTATTTTAATAATTTCACTGTCAACTTGTATCAGAAAATGATTCAAGATAAAGAAACGTTAACATTAAGAATATGTATTTACAACCTACGCGTCATGTGGTGGTTGCATCAACTAATGTTCAGAATGTGTTGTGGCTTTTCTTAGTAACCTCAACATGTAGTGGTCAAATATCCATGTTGTGACCTTTTTAAGATAGCCAAAACACATTCTGGCTGTTTTTGTGAATAACATGTTGTGGCCATTTTAAAGAAACAACAACACATTGCTGTGGTTTCTTTCGCACACCGAGTGTAACATATATACTGATTGTGATAATATTAATTTCAATCTATGAATAGTATTACTGATGAATTTTACTTACCAACAACAGGATCTGTTAAAAAATAATCTTTTGTGGTATTGTGTGTCACACTAGGCATCTGTTTGTTTCTTGCAGGACTTGATTCCTTTTCAAATTCTGTAAAATTTGTAGGAAGTTAACACTTTGACAATAATAAAACTCGTTATTAATGTATATTTGACACAAACATGATTGATGCCTGGAATCTTACAGATTCAACATTTTGATACTGAATTTCAAGGCATTAAATGCTGAAGCAAAATACTGAAATATTGCATCTTTAATGCTTACTGACTTGTTGGGAAGCCCAATAGTCTCTTCGTGCAACACAAACACTAAGATGTTAATTTTTGTTATCTCGGCTAAATAAATTCAACTAAGCATGCAGCATGTGCAGTATCCGATGACAAAGGGTACCTAATTTCTGCCAAAAACTTGTAAAAGTCAGAAAATGTAAAATCTTTGGAAAATAAAAAGATTATAGAAATATTGTCACATTTCTTTTCCTACAATCTAGCTCCATTTATCTGTAAAGGTATGTAGGCATCTTTAAAACAAACTAAGTTTTCAATTTTTTACTGTTTGAAGAGTATATTATAGTGCAGGAAATTATCTGGTCATAAATTTTAATGTGAGAATTCTCTACTGAGGACAAATTCACCATTGAGAATGATTTTAGAGTTAATGAAGAAGGATGTTCAACTGCAGTATAAAGCTATCTGTATATACAGTAGTTGGTACCTTTCATAACAATGTTCAATACAGTAAGAATTGACATGTCATATCCAAGCCATTTTTTCAGATATTTTACATAAAGACCATTTTCATTTCCTTTTTCAAAAGACTGTTGGTTTCTTGATGTTGCATAAGCTTGGATGAGGTTACGGTTTTGTTGAAACTCTGGATACTCGTGCCTCTCTGAGAATATAAATGGGTTTTCTTCCCTAGAACAAATAATATTTACATTATTATTTTTTTCAGTAACTTTTCAGATTATCACTAATAGGGCCTTACACTATTTTGAATATTTGTTCCATTGTCAGATTTGAAAACATATATGAAATCTTACTTATCTGGCACCTGCAAGCACATATCAAGAATTACCAACAGTAATCTTGGATTTCCTGAAAGTGCATATTGTAGGATATCTCTTTCAGAAACACAATCGCTACGTAGGCACTTATCATTGCCTGGTGCATCTACAGGTACCATGTATTTATCACCACATTCAAATCCATGTCCAGCAAAATAAAAAACACCTGTTAAGGAAAATAAAGTTGTTAAAAATAATAAAGACATGAAAATCTTAACATATTTAATAGTGAATAATTTTTTTTTAAAATTGCCAAGTCACCATATAATTGTCGATTATTTGTACTGTGGAGATGAACATTCCATCGTCTCTAACAAATAGCCCTAATAACAAGGATTTGGATGGGAAGAGTTAATAAAGGTGGAGGAATGATAGGTTTAGGACTAGTAAACCATTAACAGCAAAAACAGAATGGATTAAAACGAAGAAAAGATTACACTGGGTGATATAGGAATATGCTATCTTCGAAAGGATATGGCTCTGCAACCAAACTACTTAGGGAGCCATTCTAGACATCATTTTGAGGCAGACATACTGAGGTTTAATTTGTTTGGCGAGAGATATTAATTGCTAGGAGCATCCATTATCACACTTTGAGAGTTTTGTTAGTTCTTATGCTAACAGTGAATTGGTTAAACCTATTGCAAGTATGTTTTGTTGACTATACTGAACTTATGATCTAAAAAGAAGAATAACTGCAACCATCCAAACCAAAATGATGGACATGCTGCAAAGAATATGTAATAAGTAGATATATACAGTATAATATCTTAGTACAAACTTTAATAATGTTTTGAAATGGAAGGGTATCATATGAGTACACACTGAGACGCACCTCATGACTAAAGCCAGAAATGAACAAGTTGGAGAGGATAGAGATGGCAATGATAGGGGGACAAGTAGACAGTCAATAACTACAGAAAATATAATCTCTGGAAAGGCCATATAAATTAACATCATTCATAGTATACAAGTAACTAAAAAAAAGGATAGTTTACTGTTGAGGTCTCAAGGTTATGTCAGTAGGCTAGTTCCCACCTAGAGAGTTCAGAAAGGGTACTAATATGAAGAAAAAGTGACAGCAATCTCTATATGTAGAGTTGTGGGAACTAGCATGGGTTCCCACAGGATGGTCTAACCTGGCCATCCAGATTTAGGTTTTCCGTGGTTTAACAAAATCACTCCAGGTGAATTCCAGGGCAGTTCCTTTAAAAGGTCATGGTTGAATTCCTTTTTGTTCCTTGTTCTCAATCATCTCCCAATTCTAATGATTTTCACCAGGAATAAACACACAAAAAACAAATGGATGCCATAGCTTTCTACAAAAAAATTGTTTGCCTGTGGCTGTTCTTCCTGACAGACAGTAGGTTAGTGGTGAGCCCTATATAAAAAGCTGTGCAGTGAAGCCAGCAAGCTGGAAATGAGGTGCGTTGTTGTGCAAGTGGTATGTCCAATAAAAAGAAAAGATTTCCTTTGATGATATGGGAGGTTTGCTGAGGTTTATTGCATGGGGAAGATCCGTGTGTGAGTGTGTGTGTGTTTTTAGCATGTGATGCAATGTTTAGATATATTCCATCAGAGAAATTTGAGGTGTATAAACAGAGGTCAAGGTGGAAGCCTTTGACCATTTAGCAGCCAGACAGCTTGTATGGTTGCTCCCTATATTTGAGACGGAGCAGACCAAAATCTTCACTGGAAGGGAATATTAACTTGTATGGTAGCTGAATTCATTCTTTGTTTTTATTTGGGATCACAAAAAGAGTAGTGAAACAAAGAAAAGTGAAGTTTGGCTGAGTGTAGTTCTGTTTTGTCATAACATCTTTCAGAATTTCTGAGGGCTCAGAATTTTGTATTATACCCAGTTTAAGTTTTGTGCCAGGAAGTGCAATGACTAGTTGAGGGCAAGTTTAACTTTAACGCTATTTAGATTTGATTCAGGAGAGCCTTATTTCAGTTTTAAACTGTACCTTTTACAAATAGAAAGATAGGTTCAGGATGGGGAAGACTGAAATGAATGTATGAAATTTAATATAAAGGAATTTAAATTGTTTGTTATTGATGACAAGTGACATTAGTTTGTTTAAAGGAGTGAAGATAGTCACTGAACCAAATGGTTGAGAGAGCAACTGATAGAAAATTTCCCAAAGTGATGAGATTAGCATTCTTGCGTGTGGTGAACCTTCTGTTCATTTATGTTAAATATCAGTAGGAGAGCCTGCAATTTAAAGAAAGAACAGTTTTAAATAAAAAGTTTTTCAGGCTATTATGAAAATTTATTTGGATTATTTCAGTAGTTTTGGAATCCTTTCTGTCCCTTTTTTTGAGTGTTGGGGAAACTGCCGACTTTAATCACAGTAACAAATAAGAGGAAGAGTGTTTCAGTGTGTTAATCAAGAAAAATAATAAGATGAGTATTTTGTACCATGATGATATTGTGATTGGATGGTCTGCTGAAGGACATAAAAAATACTAGCAGAGTTCCCAGCGTTGATTTACCCATACGCTATTTTTATTCACGCAATAAGAAATATGTACCAAGCTTCATACAACTCACGACATCAATTTTCAGAATTAAAGCATACGTAGGTACACCCGTACCCTACCAAGAAAGGAAGAAGTTTAATTTGATTTACCAGCACACTATTTTTATTCATCTGAACAGATTCATACTTACCAAGCTTCACTGATTTCATACCGGCAATTTCCGGTACTAAACTAAATGGTGATTTAGCAGCACAGTTCTAAGAATGGGGTGGTTTGGATGCTTTGATACGGCATGTCAGTTTTCATTTTAGTCCAGGTTACATTTCAACCTAATTATATTTGCTAATGTTGTTGCTCGAAAATCGAAACATTGCGCACATTATTACATGCCACATAGATAAAAATGTATCTGGAATGTATTTGTTTATTCCGGTGTCACTCAAAAAATACATATTTTGAATGGATTTTCAGAATTTGAAAGTTTGAGTTCAAAATTAAATTCTTCTGTATGTCTTAAGCTGTTATGACACATTTACTTTCCAAATAATGAAACATTATCTGAAAACTGCTGAATCGATTTTGATGGAGTTTTCGTAGTATCGAACATTAGATGTGTCTCATTGTGCTGACACATCTGCCACTGTAGCTCAAAATTAAAAATTTTCTGTACCTGTATAGTTGAATAGGTATTCAGAAATAAGTGAGATATGAAAAAAAGAAATTCTTTACTTTCGATTTATTTTAGGTTACAAACTGTGGCGCCTTGGTTATCATAGAAACTGCATTACTAAACAACGCAATAAATTATAATATTAAGAAAACTGCTTTGATGTCTTAAACTATTTGCAACACTAAAGGCTTAATACAACGTTCTATTTATATTAAAAACCATCAGCCTACGCATTAATAATTATAAACAGAATGATTCTACTTTCGGCTCCCAATAACAGATTTTTGTCTGACATTTGATATCTCGAGAACTTAAATAGATTATAATACGACTGAAAGCTGGATTGTGTCAGAAACTCTCGTGTGTAGTGCAGAATGTTATACGCAAACGTTCAGTTTCCCTAAACTGTATATGATAGGCTAACAGAGATCGGGATCAAAGAAAATCTCTGTTTCTATTTTCATTATTAATTTCTCGTATTCAATTTGGCCATCTATGGCGTTTAAAAACTGAGCATCCCGAATTAAAGAAAAGAATATTTTAAGTTTTGTTTAATGTGGATTATGCAAAATAGTTAAAGTAAATTGTTTTTATTGCGTTAATTAAAGGCTATGATCAGAAACATCGTAGTTGTGTCTTTTGTGGAGACTGCGGAGTATGCAACATCTAGTGGTTCAAAATTAGGTATTTGCAACAAGTTCAGAATTTCATTTAGATCTCCAGAATTATGTAATGTTGAAGTATAAGATATACCAAACAACTGAATTGAAATTCTAAGCTTTAAAAAGGTGAAAATCCCATCAAAATCTGCTCAGTAGTTTCCGAGTTTTTATTTTTCAAATTTATCCGGTTTTCATTTTATAGATAGTTAATAAGGATGCATATTTTTGGGGAAGAAACATAGAAAGTCTTTCCCAGGGTGAAGGAACAAACTGAGTGATGAATATGGGGTTGCAGTTGGTATCTGATGGTACAGAACAGGAATTGTGGTGGGTGGTAGTGAGAGAGATTTGTTTTTGTACAAGATCAAGGTGTAGCAGCAGGAAATGAGGGCCTGTGTTATGGTCTGGGAGTATGTGGAAAGTGATTCATGACTGGAACAGATTTGTCTTCCATGAATTGCAATAATACAAGGAAGGGAACATTTGGTGCAGAAGGGATGACAATTGTAGAAGTATAGCCATTGTAAATTTGTGGCATGATGTGCATAGAGGTGTGAAGGAAATCTTTTCATATGGAAATGTTCACATTGAAGAATGTAACATGTGTAAGTTTAGATGAAGTTGATGAATAACTATTGTTGAGAAAATATAGGAGATAGTTTTCGCTATTGGTCTAGATCAGAAATATAACATCTACTCCTTTGAAAGACACAAAGGGGCTGAGTGGATTTTACCTCCAGAAGGCTCCTCAGAAGGAGGTTGACATAGCTTGTAACGGGTTAATGGCATTTCCCCATTACTTTGGAAGCTAATTTGAGAGGTTTTAAATATTGGCGGTTTGCGTGGTTGTCTGGTGATTTCAGCATCCGCCAAGTCCGTGGGTTTAGGGAAGTAGGACCCACTTGTAAATCATGCGTTGAAACTGGTCGTCGTCTAGTGACGTCAGCATCTGCCGTGTCCGTGAACTCGGGGGTGTAAACCCCAAATTCGGAAGCATGGTGCGCTTGGGAGAAAGACGCACCTAGGCTTCTGGGTGGGCAGTCTGCCGTTGGCCGTGGAGTAGGTGAGTCCGTCGTGGAAGTGAACAGTCAGTCGAGTCGACGAGAACGTGTGTTCATTATGATAAAGAATTAATTTGGGAGAAGGTGATTTCTTTGGTGATATGAAGGGAACTTTATTAATGAAGAAAGTATTTGCAGAATTTTATATGAATTGTTTCGTGGTGAGCCATAGGCATGTTCTGAGAACTAGTAAGGGTGTTGTATGAATGAAAAGAGTGCGTGTTATTCAGTCTAAATTTATCGGAGGCATTACCTGTAATCTTAAGGATCGAAGTACCGATAGCGAACTTTCATAAAGGTTGGGAGTTGGAGCGAGACTATCTTTTTAACTATTAAATGCATGTGTTTCAAATAAGAAGGTGCATTTTTATTTCATTTACCGACTTAATATCGGTTGGCGGCCGTCATAGAAAGAACCAGAATCTAGTGAGTGCGCGGAGCTTTAAAGGTTCACAGTAAGTATTGTAACCGAACCTCCAGCATAACCGCGACATGGCGACGTGTTGTGGCACGCCGTTGTAATAAACGACGGGTGTTTCCGATTTATTTGATTGGACCAAAGTGCAACAGTGCTCCACACGTTACATAGAAGGCGGTGGAAAAAACAACATCGGCGGCGGAAGACAGCGACTACACGACAACAAGAAGTGTAAACAAACAAGCTGCATCTATGGAAGATTGTATACAGTTTGAAACGGACCATGGCAGCATCAACACGATCCACGAGCAGTCTGCAGAAACAAAGCAAGATAAGTAAACCTTTTCACGCGGCAGGCGCAAATATTTCCCAGTGATCCTTCTCTTCAAAGTTTCGACGTATGAAACTATATGGTGTTTGTGTGTGTTTAAACTAATTTTATTTTTGTGTGTGTACTTTGCCGGGTTTTTGAGGTCCTTGTGTCGCAAACTTTTTGAGTGTGTTGTTTCCAAATTTTGCATAAACCCTAAATTAACCAGTGCTGGTATATTTAACTTACATTTTTGGTTGACTCAAAACTTTAAAATGGAAATGGCTAATATCTTTGAAAGCAGGGGATCCCTTGATAGCGGTTCTTCAGATGCTAATGATTTACTTGGATTTTCAGAAAATATGTCACCAATACTGGATAGAAACACATATTTCAGATGAGGGAAGTAATACAGGAGGCTCAGATGTTATAATTACAGGGGCAGCTATACAACCAGCCATGGTGATTGGAGAAGTAGGGTCTAGTAACTTGGCAGGAACACAAACAGATTCTAACCGCACATTTAGTACTAATGCACAGGAACCCGCCAATAACTCACAAATTGCAAGTACCCCAGTGCCTGTAGTATATACACAAAAATCTGAAAACCTAACTGGATCGGCTCTCCTGGTAAGCCTCATCAATCAACTGTCTTTATCCATGGAAGCAAACTTTAAAAAACTAGAAGAAAAATTTGATAAACAATCATTGCAACTCAAACAATTGGAGCAGGCTGATAGGAGTATGCAGGCGCAACTGCAAGAACACATGAATCACACAGCTGAACAACTTCAAGGGGTTCACAATAAAACTGAAGATTACAAAGGGTGCTGCAACAAAATAACTGACAATATGACTAATGAAAGTAAGGTGACCAAGGATATTTCTTTAAAAGGTTGTGGAGAGATGTATGATGAAGAGTTATCTGGCTATGTTGGGAAGGTTAACAAAATTGAGCTTAGCCAAGACAGATCTACACAGAGGGTTGCCAATGTTGAACAAAAACTACAACAAGTAGAGGGGCAACAAAAGGAACTTGTAGAAAGGGTGGAACACATAATAGAAACAGACACTTGTACTAACAATGAGAGGTTCCAGAAGATTGAAGGGAAGGTTAATGATATTCAAACAGTAAGGGTTAACACTGGGCAAGATAAAGTAACCATCATGACACCTGAGAAATTTACAGTGACTCCATTCAGTGACAATGGGGACCTGCACCCAGTAACTTTCCTCACAAGTTTTCAGTCCTACCGATCATTTGAATTGTATGATGACACAGATAAGATTAACTGCATTTACCAACATTTAAGAGGGAGTGCCAGATTGTGGGGTGAAAGCATAATCCAAAACTGTCAGACCTATAGTAAATTTAAGGAGAAATTTATGAGCCATTTCTGGTCTAGCCAATGGCAGTATGCAGCGAAGAGGAAATTGTGCAGAGGGAGAAGGTTTCAGTCAGACAGAGAACGACTGCTAGATTTTTTTATGAAAGAAGCTGCAAAAGGCTCTAATTTTACCAATCCCATACCAGAAGATGAACTAGTGAAGGATATAGTGGGAAGGATGCCAGCCCACATATTCGAGATGTTGTTTGTACAGAACATAACAGCTGTCACAGGGGCAATAAGATTACTTGACCAACAAGACAACCGACATCAACACAGACCACCTGAAGGATCAAATGGTTTTTTGGAAAATAGTAGCAATAGACAAGATCACTATACAAAACACAACTCGCAGCAATATTGGGACTTGACAGACAAAGGCCATGATAATACACAAAGAGCTGGGCATTATAGAGCTGGTAACAGAGGTAGAGGAGGAAACATACATACAAGAGAAGGACCCAACATTAGAGGGTTGACTAGAGGAAGGGGAGATAGTTCTTTTGATCAGAATAATCCAAAAAATGAGACAATGCATCAAAATGGTCATACAGAAGTGAACCCCTGCCAAGAAGGCATAATTTCAATAAACTGAGAGGCTGAGGCTGTTCAAGTGGAGGCTATTTATACCAAACACCTATAATGGGACATGGTATTAAAATCCATTTAAATGGCTAGAGAATAGGTTTTTTTTCCAAGAAACATTTTAATAGAACATTATAGCTTAGAAATACTGTGAAACAACCAGTCTTGTATTAAAAAAGTGGAATATGTGTTGCAGACAGTGCAGAGGTGTGGTGACAAGCAGCAAGTACTGAAGACTTCAGGATAAACCGACAGAGGCATGCTGCGCAGTGAGTAGGTTGTGAAGTGCTTCATTTCTTCAGAGGCACACAGTGTCTGGGTGTGGCGTGTTTGGCAAACACGATGTACCTCATGCTTACCTCATCATTGTTTCTACTTACTTGTGACGAGGTGTCTTTCTTTAATCTGTACTATCCAATCTCCCTTGGTTGAATTCTTACTATTTCCACACCTTAGGTTGTAAAGCCCAAGTGGCTAAAGGGTCTGTTTTTCAAAATTTCACCATCTCTTTCTTCATTTATGGACAAGGATTTATTAAGTGTATTTTGTGTTTAGTCGTAAAATCAGTTTTATCAACATACTTTATTAAACTGAAGTAATCAGCATTGGGTGAAGGACAATTATATATTACATTTACAAGAATTTGATTATTTGGTTATATTTCGGTCATATCGTCACTAGATTTCATGGAACAATGATGGTAGCTTAGTGAATTATTGGTGATGTGGTAGGATCTAACATTTTTTGAATTGTTGGTATTAAAGGACTATTTGGTTGCATCTCCATCGTATCACCACTATATTTTATCAAACAATAATGGTAGTTTAATGTATTATTGGCGATGTGGCAGGACCTATTTTGTAAATTTTCTAGTTTTTTAGGTGATGGAGTATTTAATGACATTCAATGATTACTATGTTTTCACACATTGTTGGCCAACTGAGTAATTTTGCTAATGTTTAATGTTGCTCACGTTCTAAATATTCCAGTTTTCCCATTTTAAATGTCGCACACATTTTGCACATTGTTGTTAGGATAAATTTGTTATTTACAAGTTAACACATGTGGTGTAGCTTTGATGGTAAATATCTTTATTGGAAAGTATTGTAGAAATCTATGTAGCTCCAACCCCAACCAAGAAAGAGAACTTGAATTAAGAATAGGTTTTGATATCTTGTATAAAATTGATGTGTCTTGAGTGTTTTTGTAAGCATGAGTGGAGTGTGGATGTTGTGTTTCAAGGCAAGAGGATATTGATTTTACCCATTGCTATTTGGCATGGAAATTTAAATACCAAGAGTAAACTGGCAGGGGGATGTAACGGGTTAATGGCATTTCCCCATTACTTTGGAAGCTAATTTGAGAGGTTTTAAATATTGGCGGTTTGCGTGGTTGTCTGGTGATTTCAGCATCCGCCAAGTCCGTGGGTTTAGGGAAGTAGGACCCACTTGTAAATCATGCGTTGAAACTGGTCGTCGTCTAGTGACGTCAGCATCTGCCGTGTCCGTGAACTCGGGGGTGTAAACCCCAAATTCGGAAGCATGGTGCGCTTGGGAGAAAGACGCACCTAGGCTTCTGGGCGGGCAGTCTGCCGTTGGCCGTGGAGTAGGTGAGTCCGTCGTGGAAGTGAACAGTCAGTCGAGTCGACGAGAACGTGTGTTCATTATGATAAAGAATTAATTTGGGAGAAGGTGATTTCTTTGGTGATATGAAGGGAACTTTATTAATGAAGAAAGTATTTGCAGAATTTTATATGAATTGTTTCGTGGTGAGCCATAGGCATGTTCTGAGAACTAGTAAGGGTGTTGTATGAATGAAAAGAGTGCGTGTTATTCAGTCTAAATTTATCGGAGGCATTACCTGTAATCTTTAAGGATCGAAGTACCGATAGCGAACTTTCATAAAGGTTGGGAGTTGGAGCGAGACTATCTTTTTAACTATTAAATGCATGTGTTTCAAATAAGAAGGTGCATTTTTATTTCATTTACCGACTTAATATCGGTTGGCGGCCGTCATAGAAAGAACCAGAATCTAGTGAGTGCGCGGAAGCTTTAAAGGTTCACAGTAAGTATTGTAACCGAACCTCCAGCATAACCGCGACAAGCTGTGTAGGGTTTCTTAGCCATGAAGGGAGAAATGGACTGTCATGAGAGGCCTTGTACTAGATTCTGAAGGAGAAGGAAAGTGCTCATTTTATGACAAATAAAAACTGCACTATATGGTGTATGGAAGATATATGCTAATGTCGCAAAGCTGTCTTAGCCTTGCCACCACAGTCCATGACCACAGTGGTTCAACCTTCTTCAGCTGGAAGGGTTGTGGCTAGCGTTGCCAGGTGTCCCAATTTGCGTGGGACGTCCCGATTTTCGGGGTCTGGAGACGCGTCCCGATTTACCCTCGATCGGGACGCCAAATGTCCTGATTTTTTTAGCTAAGTGATAAAACCCATCACTCATCGCAAAAAATGAAATCGCGTGTCCACGTCAGACACATCGCATCAAACCAGTAATGCTATTCACAGCTTATAGTACAACTGACCCCACTAACCTGCAAACTGTGCCAAAAACAGTTTAACGTATATCATGGTGGCAAAAATGACAGCAAAACAACAGAAATGTAATTAAAATAAGAAAAAAGAAAGAAGTTTCAGTTTAACAACATCGCTGAAATTATTTTTACCACTGATCAAATGAGCACCCAAAAATCAAGAAGTGATAGTTGCTTAATTCACAAATGCATATCACTCAATCAAGCACACCTTGTCATTCAATTAATTTGGTTGTGGATCAAAACTTGATCGTACTTTGTTTAACGATTCCAAAAATGAATGCTGGGAACATGCCACTCGGAAGAATAAAGGCCAGCGTGATTGCACAAAATGGTTTAGATTCGGCAACTACTCAAGAAGCGATCGAAACTCTCCAAAATGATACATTTTATAGTGTTGTTACAGTCGCTTCCAATCACAGTAGTACAAAAATTTTTATACTGATTGTAAGATTTTACAGCCTAACTACAAATTTAAATATTTGAGGTTTATGAAGATGCGAATGAAGCAGCATCAGACACGTATAAAATTTTTGTGACATGACTGAAGGAGCCCAGAATTGATAGTAAACATGTTAGTATTTACATTGAAACATCACAGCTGTGAACTTTAGGAGCCACAATTAAGTTTTTCCAGTTACTGCACAATGATAATGATCAAATTATATCAGAGAGATGTCCTGCACATATTTTCTGCTTCAATTTATCTTGTGGCGAATTTCATAATTATATTGTATAAAAAAACTACGATAATGGCAATGAAACATGACACTGATTTCAATTTTAATAAAAAATAAATACTTTTTACTTATTAAGAGTAAATAAATACTTAAAATTCAACTTGAAAATACTATGTTACTAGTCATAATATATCTGATAATTTTAATGGAAGAGAAGCTTGGAAATTGGAGTGGATACCCTCAGCCACACCAGAATGAAACTCCCTGTTTGACAGTCAACAGGCACTAAAGGGGCTCGACCTTCCTCGCAAGACCTGGGCAGCTCTTAACAGAGTTAGGTCTGGTCAGGGCAGAACTGCTTCATCTTTGTACACATGGGGAATGAGAGATTCACCGAGACATGATTGTGGTGAGGAAAAACAAACCATCCGTCACGTGACCTTTGATTGCCCACTTCGAGCCTTCAGGGGATCACCGATTGATTTTATTAATATATCAAATGAAGCTCTTGATTGGATACACCATGTTAATTTTGAATTTTAAATTATAATTTAATGTTAAATTGCATTATTTTTTGTGCAATGGCCATAAGCTAAATAAACTAGTCGTAATCAACAAGTCTTACTATTATTATAATATTTAGTAATAAGGTTTATAAGTTTCTATAATATGATAGATATCTATAGAAATTACCCTGTCGTCTATTACTTATAAAAATAATGTGAATTGTATAAAAATGTATTTTTTGAGAGTTGTCCCGATTTGTAGCCATGAATCCCGATTTTTTTAACCCTCCGTCCCAATGTTTAACGATCTGGACCTGGCAACACTAGTTGTGGCAATATTCAGATTTCAACATAGCTGCAATGGTTGGAGTAGGGAACAGATCTGTGGAAATATTGTGAGGGCACATTAGATATGAGGAATCCGAGCCATGATAGTACTGTGCCATCCTCCCAGCTGATAAGCAATCAACTACTGTGGTAATGAACCGCATCGACTGCGAGGCCATGAGGCAGCTTTCTAAAACCAGCACCTATGTTCCACACTCCACAATTTCCATTTGCCAGAAACCGAGCCTCCAAGGCCCCTTACAAGACCTTTTATCTCAATCCAACTTTCTCCTCAAAACCCCACCCTATTTCCCAATTGTGGCATATAGATCACCCATTAAACAATTTCAGCTTTGGTTGGTCGACATCCATGACCTTTTATTCAGAACCAACCTTTCTGCAAAGACACCTCACATTTCCCCAAACGCTTGTCCACAGTCACCACTCCTTGATCTACAGACTTCTTCCTTGTTTCCATTCATATCACTTCATTGTATACGAACATCTCAAACTGTCAGGGCCTCTGTTCTCTTGAGCAGCCTCAACATAGCCTTCGCCCATCCCACGGCACATCCTTGGCTAACTTCATCATCTCCAAAAACTAATTTTCATTTGATTCCCAAGTTTATAACCAAATATGCAGGTTAGCAAATAAGTAGGAAAGCATATTTCATTAACACTTGCAAATGTCAATTTTTCCTTTGTTAATTTTGAACTATTCCATGCATATTTTATCATGTCGTAAATAACGGGCACTGGCAAAATGTGGTGAATAATTGACTGTATCTTCACAAGAAGATATTTCACAATTATCTTTCAATAGTTTGGGTGTGCTTTGCAGCCTTTTCATTAGAATTTTACCTGGCGGTAGAAATACACAACACATGGCCGACATAAATGCATACATTTTTGTGGTATTACTTTTACTTTGCAAGCAACCTTTCCATTTTTATTTGAAAAGACTTTATCATAAACCATTGTATTAACATGGCCACCCCACAAATCAACCAATAAAAAAAATTTCATTCCTTGCATATGGTTTTGTGATTAACTCCAAAAAAAGAAAAACATATACAGTTCTTTTGACAGTTTTACTGATTTGGCTCATTTGTGTATTCCTCAAAGGAAAATAAATAAGTTGGTGAACTTGTTTCAAAACAAATTTGTAATGCTTAAAAAGCAAATATTAATGAGGAAAAAAAAATTACAAAAGAAGTTGGTGGTTGCTGGGATCAAATTCCATAGAAATATGCGACCTTAATGTGCACCGATAAACTGACACCGATAGTTAATAGTATTCTCTATTTTTAACCCCTGATTTCTCTTAAGCAGAGGCCCACTAGGCAGAACTGCTTAGCATGAGAAACCTGAGGTGGTGTATTATTTATCACACTTGTTCATTCTATGATCACAATTTCCACACAGATGACCACTCCTATAGAGTCTACAGAGTGAAAGACACCCGAGATTGTAATAGTCTTTCAAGGAAAGGGACAAGGTCCCATCCAAAGTTGTGAACAGAGGCAAAGATAGCTAGTGGGTTCAATTAACAACTAATTAAAACAACACAGTAAAAGCAGTTTATAGTAGGAAAGAATGATTAATGTCTGTTGAACTGTAAAAAGACCCCGGGACAAGATTAAAAGGGAAAATAACACATTCAGTCACATTATACATAATTGTTCCTGTCATGTTTTGGAATTTTCAAATGCATATATTAATTATTGTTATTTTTGGTTAAAGAGTGAAATAAAATGACTTATTACCATACTGAACCAGAACTCCATACCCCCCTTAGTAACTCATAATTGATAAATATTAATTGAGTGCTAATTAATTTGCATGCATTTTTTGTTTTTATTTTATTTTTTGCTTTGGGCTTTGCAGCTCATTGAAATCAAGGTAACTCATGTTGGGAGAGGATGGGATCAAGGAATGTGCAGAAATTATGCCATGACTTTTTGAAGGAACTACCTTAACATTTTCCTGGATTTATTTCACAGAACCATGGAAAACCGATGGAAATCTGGATGGCTGGAATGGGATTCGTACCTGTGTCATCCTGAATTTCAGACATCAGATTACTGCTCACCCAATGATTTAGTTTTAGATAATAATAATGACAGCAGGCAATAAATGTTTATACTGAAACTGTCTCTGTTAACAAGGGAATACTATTTACAATAATGAACATGGAGTGATTAGTATTGTAAGTATAAGGATTAGCATATGCTCTGAAAGACTTACCATAGCATCCATCTCGCAATAAAGTACCAAATTCCTTCAAAGCATTCATCATATCAACTTTCGTTAGATTCTGCAAGGCTATTATTCTAAACCCCATTTGTTTGAGAATGTTTGCGAGAGTTTCAACATCATTGCAAGGAGTAGACAGATCCTGGTGACTACTGCTATTTGCAAATGTACTATTTTTGCTGTAAGTCTCATTAGCAACCAGAAGCGCTATTTTGGCTGTAACAGTATCTGAAAAAGTAACAAACTTGACAAAATGAGATTTTTGTTTAATGTTACAAACCATTATCATCATATATATTATTTCTATAAGGTATTTTTTGTCACAAACAATTATCTCCCTTAATACCTAACCGAAATCAATAAATGATGTATTATTTTAAAGATTAAGGTATCCTCTTTGGTCACATCATAAAGTAAGAAAGCAATTTTTCCAAATTCTACCCTTAAAGAGCAAAAATGTCAATATTACTAAATTGTTTTTTTTTTTTTTTTGGTACCATTAAGTATTTATATCTGTGTCTTCCTAACCCAAATCAATAAATGAAGTGTCATTTTAAAGATTAATATCTCCACTTTGGGAAAATCATATTTTAAGAAAAGAAATTTTTCAGAATTTGACCCTTAAAGGTCAAAAGTATAATTATTACAATAACTTATTTTTTTGTCACGAGCTATTTATCTTCCTTGATATCTAACCGAAATTGATAAATGAGGTATTATTTTAGAATTTAAGGTCTCTGCATTGGTCACATTATATTTTAAGAAAGGGATTTTTCAGAATTCAACCCATAAAGAATAGAAGTATCACTATTTCCATAATATATATATATGAGGGTGGCCTGAAAAGTTTCTGACCTCAACGTGAAGATGGCAGCACTCGTAAATAAAAGCTAGTGAATTTTGTTGATTATCTGTTGACAGTTACTCACCAAAGTTTCAGCCATTTTGGATGCGCAGTTGTTATGTAACAGTTGTTTGAGTGAGTTGATGTGAGTGTTTTTGTGAAAATGGACAAAATCAAGTATTGAGCTGTCATTAAATATTTGTTTTTGAAAGGCAATACACCTACGCAAATCAAAGATGAGTTGGATTCTGTGTATGGGGACTCTGCACCATCACTTACCACAGTTAAATTTTGGGCAGCTGAATTAAAACATGGCTGTAAGAGCTTGGGAGACGATGAACGCTCAGGATGTCAAAAAACTGCAACTACCGATGAAAACATCGCCAAAGTTCACCAATTGGTGCTAGACGACCGCAAAATTAAAGTGAGAGAGATAGCAGAGGTTGTAAACATTTCAAAAGAACGTGTTTGTTACATATTAAGTCAACATTTAGGTATGAGAAAGCTGTCCACTCGTTGGGTGCCGCGTTTGCTCACATTGGACCAAAAAACGTGTTCGAATGAACATTTCCAACCCTCTGTTGGTGAAGTTTAGGTGCAATAAATCCGAGTTTTGGCACTGATTAATTACTGTAGATGAAACTTGGATATGCCATTATACGCTCGAAACAAAAATACAGTACAAACAGTGGACTGCAAAGAGGGAACCGGCTCCAAAAAAAAGCAAAAACTGTTTTTTCAGCTGGGAAAGTGCTGGTGACTGTTTTTGGGATAGTCATGGAGTTATTTTAATCGATTACCTTCAAAAAGGAAAAATCATTACAGGGGCATACTACGCATCATTACTTGACAAGCTGAAGGCAGAACTTGCGGAAAAATGGCCACATTTGCAGAAAAAGAAAATCCTGTTTCACCTAGGCAACACATCGTCTCATACCTCAGCGGTTGCCAGGCAAAAATTCATGAATTACGGTTTGAACTGCTTGACCATCCGCTTTACTCACCAGATCTAGCCCCAAGGGACTTCTTTTTGCTCCCTCATCTAAAAATTGCACTCGGAGGACAGAGATTTTCGTCAAATGAAGAGGCAATCACCTTTGTGAGCAATTATTTTGCAGAGAAAAATGCCGAGTACTATTTGGACGGGTTACAGAGATGGGAGCATCACTGGGAGAAGTGTGTAGAGTTATGAGGAGACTATGTTGAAAAATAAAAAAATCAGAAACAATGTCTTGTATCTTTGCTAGGTCGGAAACTTTTCAGACCACCCTCGTATAAATATATTTTTATTGTCACAAGCTATTTATCTTCCTTGATATCTAACCAAAATTGAGAAATGAAGTATTATTTTAGGTCTCTGCTTTGGTCACATAATAGTTTGTAAAGGAATTTTTCAGAATTCGACCCTTAATGGTCAAAAGTATCATTATTTCCATAGCATATTTTTTTTATATCTCAAACCATTTATCTCAAATATAAATAGATAAATGAGGAATCATTTTAAAAGATTAATGTCTCTGTTTTGGTCACATCTTAAGTAAGGTATGTTTGGCAAAAGTATCATTATTTCCATAACGTTTTTTGTTACAAGCTTGATAACCAACTGAAATCAATAAATGAGGTATTTAAAGGATTAAGGTCTCCGCTCAGACAACATTATAAATTAAGAACAAAATTTTTTGTAATTTGACCCTTGATGGACAAAAATAATAACTGTGAAAGTTGTGTGTATGACACAGTTCAGAGCCAAAAATATATGATCATCAGTGAGTGAATGAGTGAGTGACAAAATCGTTGTAGTTTGCATCCTAATAACAACCAAACTAAGAACAGTAACGTAATAAAGTTTAGTATGTTTGCTAAGACTGCTGATATCTATGCATAACAGATATTTGAGACATGTAGTGTAAATACTACTGAAAAAAGTGAGGCTCAAAAATGGCCCGAATCCCTTCGAGAAAAGGCTAGGTGGGGGGGGGGGGGGGAGGGTCAGGGGGAGGGACTATATTCCTACCTGGAATCTAACAGTACCTAATTTATTGGAGGAAAGTCTTGTGTTTTCATCTGTCTGCAAAACATGTAACTTGTGTGTTATTTATGATATGTGTAGTTTATGAGTCAGAGTTTGAGGACCATCCCAGCATTCACATTGGTGATTGCAGTGCCTAAAAACCACAATCAGGTTGGTCGGTACGTGGTTGCCTGGGCTTGTGCCCGATCCCACTGTACCTCCCCCATACAGTGTACACCACCTCAGCTGCACTGAGCCACACTAACCAGCTAATAATATTAATAATACCATAAGTGATAGATTTACTGGTGGAGTACTAATAGAGCTATGCTAGTAGGCTACTTTCCATCAATAAAGTTCAAAGGGGTAGTCATATCAGGAAGAATTATCATCCCACTCACTGAAAAAACAGGTGTTGAGAGAGCTAGAGTTGTGTGAACTGTAAAAGGCGGTCACTGATCAGTTTGGGTTGCCAGGTTTCTACCTGTGGCTATTCATCACAGGGCAAACAGTTTATACTGCCTGTATAAATTCATTGAATGCAATATCAACACGTTTTTATAGTGAGAGATGTCAGGGTCTTTTCTGATACCACAAGCCCCTTGGAACTTCATAAATGGGAACTAGCCTACTAGCATATCCTTGACACCAAACATCCCCGTTCTCAACCGGTAAACCTATCATTTATGTTACTATAAATTAACAGTTATTTATTATTATTTACCAGATCCAACATATTTTTATATCTTTATTTTAATACATTTTGTTTTATTTTAACCTAATTGACCATTACATTATTATAGGTAAACTTCCCTCCCGTCCACCTCAACCACTGTAGCACTCTACCTTCCCATTCAGCTTTAGTCAAGTGGTGATTCTTTTGTGTACATTTCTAATCACCTTGCCATATGCCCTACTTCGGACATAATTATGGATTATACAGAAGTGTTCGTGTTTTTTTGGGGCTCTCCTGCCTTCATCTGTGACTGACAGGTTTATTTTCTCTAGCCTTCCCTGTTTTCATTGCCTGACAGCATTTTCATTGTCAGCTTCGTGTTTTTGAGTTTTTTGTGCTTGTGTTTTTTGGGGCTCTCCTGCCTTCATCTGTGACTGACAGGTTTATTTTATCTAGCCTTCCTTGTTTTCATTGCCTAACAGCATTTTCACTGTCACTTTCGTATAACCATATAAAATAACAGTTACTATAGCTGTTACCTCTTTCTCTTGGTAGTCCCGCCAGTGCCTTTATATATTCTTCATCTGGTTGAGGATACACCTAAATGTTAAGCAGGTATGATTATTCATTATTTTTCCAATTCTGAAGGTATTCCTCATTACTAGATACAAATACCATATTTACCGTCACTTGTGCTGCATTTGACCAAACTTGGCCAACAAGGTTACTAACGCAACATTTATAAGAACCTGATAATGCACAAGAAGCACTGTTCACCTGTTAAATTAAAGAAAAAAACAGATGATTAAGTTTAAGAGCATAAACAGTTTAGATGTGTTTACATGACTGTTATGGAAGATGAAAATTAGTAATCGATAAAGTAAACAGATATTAAACAATAACATTACATTTAAACTGTTTTATACTAAAAGAAGAAACATGAAAAAGATTGGTTGCTAAAAAGTATAGAAAAACTCTTAACCTGTTTTTGATTTATTTAGCTTAGCTTCATAGAATGACCATTACCGGGATCATTTAGTCAGCCCCTGTTTGTAAGACTACACAATGTTAAGTAGGCCAATTCAAAATGCAATACAGACAAAGAGATACATGAAACTGTTAGCCTCACACGCTACTTCTGAATTACTGTTTTGGAATTTTATTTTATTTATATTTGTTCTAGTTAGCTGTTGATTAACAAAAATTTATCCTAAATTATAACACTTTTCTTAGCAAAACAACCACATGATATATTACATCCTTAAAAATCTTAAAATTATCTGTTGCTTGTTGCATGCTATAAATCATATTTGTGTTTTGTCTTTTTTAGCTATTTGAAATAAGTTATTCAAACTGCTGAATAATGTTAAGGTTAGAGAGGAAAGCAATCACTCAACATAGAAGAAACAGAGGAAAGTGCAAAGAAAAAAAAATCAGGTAAGATTCTTCTGTAAAGGGCTCCATACATCCTTCAAATTGTTGCCAACCATGTCTCTCAACCTGGTTGATCGAAAACAAAAATAAGTTGAACAACACTTTTCCCCGATATCAGTAGAGAGAGAACCATCACAGACAGAACAAGCTGTTTACTTATACCAGTAATGTTGGAAGATGAAAAATTGCTTTATGTACTATGATAATCGCTGTGTGCAAAAAAAATGAAAGGAAAAAAAAAAATTGGCTTAAAAAAAATTGATCCAAAAACACCCAAAATTTGCTGTCAGAGCTCAAAATAACTGCACTGGAAGATTACAAAAATTTTCTGAGTATGAAAACTCGATTATCCGAAATATGTGAGCCGAATGTCCAATTTGTATACATGTACATCACAATTTTCATTTTCAAACAATAAATGAATGAAATGCCGATAAAGTCTCCACTCACACAATAAAATGAATAACTTTACATTAACAAATGAAAAACTTTTAAACATAACCAAATTGAAAAATTTATTATATAAGAATTGAATATAAAATTGGAATAAATTTACGAAATAATAACACGAAAAATGGTAAACAGAGGAGCCCCAAAATCAAAGATTTGAGTGATAAAAGGAAAAACCAGGCTGAGTACACCATGAAGGACCTCCGAAATGACAAACTTCCCACTTATAGGTAACAATGAAAAGAAAGAAATTCCACGAGGCAATATTTACGTGGAAAAGCAAGGGAAAATACACCCAACACTCACCAAAGTTGAAGGGAGGAGGGCAGCAGCAACACAAAATAAAGAAAAAACAATATTTTTGGTGAAAATCCCCTTTTCAAGTTAACAGAGGTAGTTGGCTGGTCTTGCACAAGAGTCACTTTAACCCTCTACTGCATGGTGTTGTCAGATGGCAACAAACTAAAGATTGATTTATAATTGCAAAAAAAATCAGTCATATATGCATGGTGTTGCCATATGGCAATCCAGAGATGATAGCCATCACAGTACCCAACAGTTTAGTTTCGCACTGTTGGTAGAAGTAGTAGAAAATCAGCAGTTTCTAGGGGAGATCATTAGGCTTTAGAAGTGCATAAGAGCCTTTTCAAAAATATTTTTTACAACATATACACAGGAATAATTGGAATTATTTAAATGAGGTAGGTAATCTGATATATTTAACTTGCAGAAAATCATTGTTTTACAATAATGTGGCACTATACGTAATTTTGAATGGATATTTTGTGTGTGTTAACATTTGGCAACAATATGAGCTTAGCTTTGTAATAATCACTGCACCACTGCCTGGTTCCTATAAAAATGGATGCCGCAACTAATGGAATACATTTCAAGAATATACTCGTACTTCATTTGGCAGATTTCATGAAAGCTATAGCTAGAAGTTTTTTATTCCATGGGCAAAATGCTATAAAAAACAAAGGAAGACCCAAATCTGATTCAATTGAGAGGTCACATATAGCTAAGAAGAAAAGAGGTCCAGCTGCTGCACTGTCTGAAAAAGAAATGCGGTTGGATTTGCCTATTATGGATCAGAAAGGTAGATGCAAGATTCCTACATGCAATGGAATAATTAGAGTTAAATGTGTGAATGCAATGTGCATCTATGTCTCACTACAGCAAAAAACTGCTTTCTAAAATTTCATACAGAACAATAACATAAACCAAGGTTTGATGTACTAAAAGTGAAACAACTTCGTAAATGATTAGACTATAACATAATGTGTATTCTTATCTGTAAAACATACTTTTTTTGTTATT
The DNA here is from genome assembly GCA_031002005.1 of Vandiemenella viatica. Lineage (NCBI taxonomy): Eukaryota > Metazoa > Arthropoda > Insecta > Orthoptera > Morabidae > Vandiemenella > Vandiemenella viatica. The sequence goes on along the minus strand of JARYHS010011408.1, from coordinate 245,789,610 downwards.
TCAATAGATACAAAGTATATTTGTGAGCCTATGTGTCAATACTCTTGAATATCATATTGTGGAAGTCTGCATTGTAGCTCATGTTGTTGCCATATGGCAACAAACCTAAAATATGAAATAAATATCTAAATAATATATATTCAATAGTTTTTCTTAGTTAATTGTCATTTGAGACCAATATCCCATGATTTGTACATTTTTTCGTTAGAAAAAAAAATTACTAAAAAAAACTCATGCAGTAGAGGGTACCTCAGTAATTAGGACATTTGCCTAAAAAGTTTAAATGTTTATCCAACAGTAAAAAAATATTTTTAAATATAACACCTGTTTACCGAATTCCACCCCTGTGGAGTAACTCTCTTGTTTCGAGGGTGTAATAATGAGAACCCATCAAAGAAAAATGAGTGATCAGATGTTTGAAAACTGATTTTACTTAAGTCCCATTTAAAACATTAAATAACATCTTGTAGCTTGTAGAAAAATCAATATGTTTCATAATAAAAATACGTTATGTAAAAAAGTATTTATAATACCTATTTTGCATCTTGTATTTCAAATACCATTTTCAAAAGCATCTTGTATCTGATATCTTAAATACACTAATTAAAAGTATCTTGTATTCCAGATACTTTTATGAGGTATCTTGTATTTCTCTGGACACCCCCTCTTCATATGCTAGAAACAGATGAAAGTCACTTGATTCTAAATCAACACCACAAGGGAAGTAGGGGCGCTATATTATATCTGATGACTCTTTGATTAAAGTAGCAGTATAGGCACAAGTACCATAATTTTAAAGCAATGTCATTTAAAGCAATCATTGCAATTTATTTCCTTCTTGGACAGTGCGTCACCATCAAGGTCTTACAATGAGCTGAAGAATTTACTGCTATACTGTAATTAATACTTGTTCCATGTTGCAGTGTGCTTGATTTTTCAGATGAACAAATGTAGTCTTCCCCCTTCCCCCCCACCCTTTTCTGTTTATGCCGATGATGGTGAGCCAAATTAGTAGAGGATAACAGGGCATGGTTTGGCGAAGCTGATAAAATACATAAGGAAGAGGTCTGGGTAGAGATATGGCATACATTCACTCCATGGTACACTCATTTGATTCTGGTGTGAAGTAAAATGCACATGTCTTATCACCTTGACAATATGAATTAAAATTGTATTAATATTTTCTGCACAAGAAAAGTATTGCCAAGTCTTCATTGCGTATCTCGGAAAACATTTCTGGTACCTACTCTAAATGTTACTTTCGGTAGATTAAATAATCTGTAACAATAAAGAACAATTCTTGAAGCTTATAAGAATTTGCAAGAAATGAGACAAAATAATAAACAGTAGGTTCTCATGCATTTTCCCACTGATTTACTGTTTCAAATACTTAATAATGACAGATGGCCAGCCACTCTGAGGTTGCTCATACAAGTTTTCCTGTCCTACATACAACAGTCTATTCCATTTTCTTCTCTTTCCATAACTCACTGCATCATAATCATACAACAGACACAAACCAGATAATCCTTGCTTTTTCACATCTGCAGTAAGTTAAGACTTGAGGGACATAAGCATATCTACATAAGCAAGGATTCCATCCTCAGGGCCATATTTGTAAACAGATGTTTTGTTTTAATATCATGAATAAGATGTGAAGCAAGAAGCTGTATATTTGTATTTAACCCACTCTAATATGAAAATAAACGTAAAGAAAAACTTTTTGAAGTAACGAGGGAGCAAGATAATTTTAGGATCAAACAAGTGAGCTGATAAACTGTTTGGATTGTGTCACCTACAATTGATTAGTTGGGAAAGATTTGGCTTTGGTGGTGGGGTGAATTTAATCAGAAGCAGGAGAGAAGATGACGATTTGTACGTCACATTTAAGATTGGGGATATTTTGCCTGGAGATGGGAGAGTGCTCTTGGAATATTGCCAGCTGAGTTTTGAATGTATCATTCCAATTCCACTGAGAGCTTAAGAGGTAACACATTTTTAAAACGTTTGTTGCACGAGGTGAAACAGAGAAATTTTTGTGTAGTGGGTGACCAAAGATGATCACTGACAGCAGTAAAGAAGAAGGGACTCAATTTTTGAAAATGTTTTAACCAATAACTAAAGTAAGGAAAATAGCTAGCCACCAAGACTGTGTCCTTTCTCCCCCTCTCCTTGGTTTTGCCAATGAAAGATGCAAACCATAATCGAAAAACAAATTTAAATCCTAAAAGCTTCTTATTTCCATGTTACAGAAAAGGAAAATTAAGTGTGAGGTACAACAGCAAAAAGAGTTTAAGCTCATGCAGAATCTGCCTAATATGTTAGCTGCCAAAACATGTTAGTGACAAACTGCCTAAAAATTTGAATTTTTTTAGACACGAATATTTTTTAATTTTTGAAAAATGAGGGTTACATGTTTTTTTCCCTTCCAGTTCTATTAAAATATTTTTTGCCAATACATGTTAAACACACAGGACAGTGAAACAATGTCAGTTACAAGATTTCTTCGCATTAGCTAAAAAATTCAATAGTTACTAATAACTAGAGATAATTTAATTTTCTTGCAACATCTCAAAATTACTACATCATTTACTTTTAACATACACCAAAGAATAATGGGTACATGCGAGAGCTGAATAAAACATACTTACTTTCAATGTGTCTGTAGTTTCTTTCAATAACTCGTTACCACGATACCATTGGAAATTTGGGGTAGGTTCACAAGCAACAGAGCAGTGGAGAGTAAATGGCTCACCCGCTACACAGACAACTGGCTTTGGCTGCTCCACAATTTCTGGAAACTCGGGAAGCAGCTCAACAAAAACTGTTTCAGACCAGCACAAGGCATCGGGAAACATATCTTGTGTTATAAGGCAGCTGTATTCACCCTGATGATGTTCTCTGCAAATACATATGAGTTCTATTAATATTGTATTTGTGCCATGGAATCATGAATTAATCCCTAAGTTGTCCACTAATGTTCTATTGGAGGTTGTTATTTTCAGGAGTATATCCATAAGATGCAGTTTATAGATCATAATGAAAATATGTGCAGTAACCCAGAAGTAATGGAAGAGAAGATTTTAATACTTTCCGTAACTCAAATGACTATGTCTTTACATTATAAATCAAAATCTTCCAACAATAGTTCCATCCACTGTTCATTTTGATACAAAAAAAAGGATCTTCTCACTTTCATGTTCCATTCTAGGAAGTGTATTCTTAATTTTATTTATATTCCACTCAGTTCCATGCTGCACTACAGTTTCTTTATAAATAATTCCTCAAAAATTTTATTAGATTTTTGATGTCTTAACTTCCTTTAATAACTATTGATCTGAACTGTATAACATATCAGCTTACAAACTTGTTTTGTTAATTTTCAAGGGGAAAAAATATTTCAAAAGTTTTCATGTACAGTATAGTATTGTTCACTTTAATCCTCTTTACTCTCTTCACTTGTGACTCCTGTCTCCTATTTCACTCATCAGTTACAACTAATTTTTGGCTCTGCATCCTTCAGCTTTACCTTTTCTCTGTAACTATGGTTTCACAATTTATCCTCATTAAAACACCACATTCCAGCTTCCTATATTCCTCTATCCCCACTCGCAACTGCTACTATATTTTTGGTGTACAGTCTCTTCATTAATATTGTTCGGAAAGACTAACGTTTCCATTTTATTTCTTTACTGCCACTATTTGCGTTACTTCTTCCTCCACTAATATAAATACAATGAAAATGTTAAAAAAAGGACTATATCGAAAGACAAGAGCCTTATTCAGTAGATCCAGTATAATGCAAGATTATGAATGGAGTTCAGAGGAACACTTTCAGTAAGTTTTGAAACAAAGATATGAATTAGACAGGGGGAGAGATACTTCCCATTTTTCTGTGAGACAATCCAAATATTCTGTAAGATTTGAACTTCTGAAAAAAAACCTAGCAATCTTCAGAAATGATGATGACTGAATAGGTGGAGGTGGTGTTGATTTTTTATTTCTTTCTTTATTTTCCAGCTTATTTGGCTCTTCAACATTGAGGTCATTCGAACCATTAAAAAATGGGGGCAAAGGATGAAAGGAATTATTTGGCCTTGGGCATTTGCAGGAACCCTCCCAACATTTGCCTTGAGTGATTTTGGGGAAACTGTGGAAAACAAATCTGGATGGCGAGATGGGGGTTTGAACCTGCATCCTCCCGAATGACAGACCCGAGAACTACCACTCACGCATCAGGCTTGATTTTTCAGTCCAATTAATTTTGTTGTTTGTGAAAACTTTTATTTCAATAATTCCAGTCACCATCCTCATCACTGAATTAAATGAGTCCATGGCAAGTGTAATTCATTGTTTAGGTGGTTAACTGTTTCAAGTGTGTAATTAGGGAACCACAATAAATAAACAACATGCTGTCAGTGATAAGAAAAGCAAGTAAAGTGTTATAAGGCCTTGCATTAAGAAGTAATCAAGAAATGTTACGTGACTGACTGCATTCCAGTACAAAATATTTCAAATTTGAAAAATACAATTGATTAACACTTGTAGAAAAGTAGAAGTTTCAGTCACAAAATATTTACGCAACTAACAAGTACAACCGTGCTGCACTGGTTTCCAACAGTAGTGTTTCATCATAGAGATAACTATTCCATTTATCAACTGTGTTGCCACATATCACAAAGACAAATACCTCATTTTCTGACAGTGTAATAATATTGCAAAGACAACTGCATCACCCCACATCATTTTCAACAATGGGGGTGCAGTGAGATGTTGCAGCATCACCATCCCATAGGAAAAAAAAGAGAGTTCAGCCAACAAAGTGTTCCAAAAGAGTAGTGGCCATGCTGACTAGCAGATTAGACAGCCAACAAATGATGAACTTTATTTGACTTATTACTGCAGAACAGATGCACTTACAAAAAAAAAAAAGAGATAATTTTTTTCTTTCTAAAAAGCAGTGAATACTTACCCAAATTGAATATATAAAAGCAGGGTAACAGTTTTTAAATGTTCCAAGATTTTTCAATTCCCCCCTCCCCCCCCCCCCATCATGAGGATGATATTTCATTTTCAGAAATCTGTTGTTACCAGGCATTTTGTGCCTAGCTTGATTTATTTTTATATTTCACCAGCATAGCACCAAGAATTGCTTGGATTAATTGGATTGATTTACCACTGTAGAATCTTAAGTTGCACATTGAGAAACATGTGTACCAAGTGTTATCAAAATTATATCAGCCTTTCCAGACCGTAAAGAAATGTAACTTGCCCTCATCAAACAAGAAAGGGGTCCATTGAGGTTGATTTACACTACAGTATTTTCAGTCACCTAATCAGAAATTTTTGCAGTTAGTTATATCAAAATCGCCTAAGCCTTCAAAGAAAAATGTGTATTTTTGTAAAAAATAAATTTCAACTTCAAGAATGGCATTCATCGAAAGAAATCCAACAAAGAAGTCTACAGCAAAATTTAGAAAATCATTGAAGCAATCCACAAAAGACGAGCACAATTTTATGGCCACCTAAAACAAATGGAAGACAATAGGCCAACTACAAAAATCTTTCATTTATTTGATTCAAAACCCAAAACTGTAATGCCCTGGTTAGTAAATATTAAATTCATATTCATTTGATGGATTAAAGCCTCAAGTTCTTTTGATAGAAATCTTTTTTTGGAAGGACTCAACGACAAGTGGGACAGACCGAGACAAATCTCCAAAAGAAGACGTGGTACCCCTTGGACAGAAGAGTGCAAACTGGCCCATTCAAAGCAAATGAAGGACTTATGGGCCCAAAAGAACATTAATTTTGCTGCCAATTGCAAGAAGGTTTAATGTGGTCCTAGTTTGCCTTAATGAATATATATTTATACATTAAATGTTGCAAACAGTGAGTAGTAGCAATAAAGAATGCACATAGAAATAAAATTATTGCTCTGAACAGGGATCAAACCAGCAGTTGCTGGATTCACAAGAACTATGACCTATCATTACCAACAGCAGAATACTCAAGGCATCACACTAGTCCCCTGTCCACAACTTGTGATATTACTGAAATAAAGTAAAATATGAGGTAAAAAATTAACTCGATTCTCTTTATCGCCACAAAAATAAATTTACAAAAATTTTGGTGCATTATCTGGCATTGGGAATAAAAATCCAATTTGATGATACTTTTACCCTTGAATCTTAAAGGTTTCAAAATTTTATTTTTGTCACACCAAAGGAAGTAATCTGGAAGCATGAGTTGAATTTTGCTGGAAATTGTTTTAGATTTTCGGCTCAGCCCAACATAAATGATACTAAAGATTCAAGCAGGGGATTCAATTGGAACAAGATAACTTTTGCAGCTGCAGATTCCATTAACTGTGTATTTTATTAATTCTTACAACATGACTAGTGCTTCTGACCAAATTCAATGCACACTATGACTGTACACCACACCAAATGTGAAATCTCACAGTTTTGCTGGTTTATTAATTACGAGGAAAAGGACTCATCACTCACCAAAGTTGAAGGCAGCGATGGGTGAAGAACATATACGATGAACACAAGAATACACACTATTCTCTTCTTTAATAAATTATAAAATCACTATAATAGAAACAAAGAGCATCAATTTTTTTTTACTTAATATTCATGATACAAAACAAAAAGTACAAATCTCATATATTCTAAACAGCATGTTTTGTAAACTGCGTACTTGGGTAATCCCTAGTCCACAGATCACAAATGTTATCATACAACTACTGCTTACAAAAATGTTTGTTAGATTCTGATGTACATCCATTGTATTACAATTTTTTTTTTTTCACATCAGGCAAGAAATATTCCAGACATTAGTTCAACTTAACAATATAAATTCGAACCAAAGGTATTCAATCTCATTATATTTACTTAGTTCATTATCTTTACTTAGTTCTTCATGTCTCCTTCTTAGATCCTGGTAGTGCCGGCTTAACTTTATGAGAATTTTTTAATTCTGCTTTCCATCTGTTTGTAGGACTGAAGGAGCTGGGAGATTGATATGAAGCAGTTTTCGAGACAAGGTGGTGATTTAAGTTGTTTTACATTGCTGAATATCCTCGCGAATAGGAAGTACCTCACTCTTGAACACTCTTGACCACAACCGAGTAAGAACCTTTTTCCTTCTGATATGAGGTGGTGGAATGTTACTGAGCTCCGACAGCCACTGGACAGGGATAGGTACTAAATTTCGTGTTATAATGTACAAGGTTTGCTAAAACTGAACATTAGACATTTTGGAAAGTATTCTGCTGAGAAATAAACCAAGGATGAGTCAGTTGTCCATTAAGTGTTTGCATGAACTCTCCATGTGGTTCCAGTCAACCATCGAAGAAGATTGTTCTGATGTTTCAACTTGGCAGCAACATACTGAAGTTGTGTTTTACAATGTTATTCCCATGTATTTTGGAGTACTTTTATACTGCATCATATGGTCTCTGAACATTATAACTGGTTGCTAGTTTGTTAGATGCTTAAAAGGAACGTAGCGATAATTAAACTAAGGAAAAAGGAAACTGCTTTAGGCAATATAATTGCAAGGAAAGGGAAAATGACTCATCACTCACCAAAGTTGAAGGCAGCGACGAGAGAAGATATATCACGAACACACAAATAAGTCATGTAGCAACCCTCGGCGTGTGCACATTTCCCGAGTCTCATGACTCATTTTCTCCATCACGGATAAGGTTTAATAACCGAAATATTGAGTTTATTTGTGTGTTTGTGATATATGTCTTCTCTCGTCGCTGCCTTCAACTTTGGTGAGTGATGAGTCATTTTCCCTTTCCTTGCAATTAAAAGGAACGTAGATACTTCTTTTCTTGTGGATTAGTGAAGGTAACTGCTTATGATTACTTCTGCTTCTGCAAAGTCAGTTCTTTGCACTGAAAAGTTGACATCGGCATATATAAACCTGCCACAGATAATATCTTGCAGATCATGAGAGTTAAAGCTTATAGGGAGATAACTAAACATTAAACCAACTAGCATTTGCACACTGCTTCGCATATGTGGACCCTGATGTTTGTGGAAATGTTTTAAACTTTTTATTCTAGTACCAAATATTAACATGAGAAGTAAAAAATTTAAATTTCTTCTGAAATTTTATTTTTCTCTTCATTCAATTTCATAATTATGTCTAAGGTTTTTTGGTTTGTTTGACTTAATTTTAATGTAGTATAATATTGAAATATAAGAAATCAAAGCTACAGGAGATATACTGGTAATGGTCCAATAAGGGCTTACTGAGAAGCAATTGTTCCTTTGATCAGAAATCAGGTACACTCTTTCCTAAGTGCATAACTTTAATGAAAAAATGAATATTGAAGCAAAAAGAAATATACCTTGGATATAATACAACACAAAAGTTACTTTATGCGATAGAGTTGGCAGTACAGTTGGTGGCCATTTCTTTGCTGTCAATAATAGCATTTGCAGCAATGAATGTAAAATTGCCTGCAAGTTTTCGTAATGCCACATTAATATATTGCTATGCAATAGGTACTAATCTGTAATTGTTGCTTAATAACATTCATGCTACTGCACATTTCAAGCTGTTTTACTTCTTTAATATACATTTTGTGGCTTTAATATGCACATTTTGGAAATTTTACTGCCTAAGGAATCATTTAAGAGCCCTCAAATGCAACTTTCTAAGCCTTATGAATTAAGTACATTCATGTAGGGCAGAGATAATCATTGGTTAACCATAAATTTGTATGTTTTTAGCATAAATGAATATTGTTTTCATGAATGGAAATTGTGTAGATGAAATGTAAGTTGATAAAAGCCAGTATAATAGTAGAAATATTAACCAAGAGACTGTAATTATGAATGTTACACAAGTCACGGTGTTATTTAATGTTTTGGTCAATATATTCCAATTATTGCAATTCACATCATTCCAGAAAACTTAAGAAATAAATAACCAATGTTATAAAACAATATAAACACAATCCAAAAAGTCACCTTAGGTCAGCGTTTCTTTGTATGCATAGCGTAAATCAAATATTACTTATGTTTATTACTCTTGATTCATGTATTGCATTTATATAATGTACTAAATTTCAGAAAACTTAAGAATTAAATAACCAAGGTCAAAAAATAAAACAGAATTCAAATAATTGCACTATGACCTTTTATCAGCATTTCTTGAAAGGAATGCTCATCTCAAATACAGAGTGGTCTGAGGTGTTCTGCCATCTTGAAATAATAATTTCTTGCTCTTTTGTTCAGTACATTTAAGTCATAAGCTGTTTTTGCAGAGTATAACTTACCCATAAGCTTTCAAAGTTTGAAAACAACAGTCAAATTGCTATGCCAGTTTTTGCATAATGCCATTTCAAGCTTCCAGACACATGTAGATAATTTACAAATTTATAATAGTATTGATAAAGTTTTTTATTTTCTAAGAACATCCTTCACGTTTAAGCATGAGCCTCACTCTTCACATATATGCTGTCAAAAGACGTAGACAGACGGGTACATTTTCTTTTGATACCCTACTTTCAAGTAGGAGGCTAGAGACAAGATTGATCTCTATAGTCCCAATTGTGACAGAATCCAACTAGTTCAACTGTCTATTGAAAGAGCTGGTCATATTCCTAAGACGTTGTAAAATAATTGTTTTTATCGGCTACCAGGGGACAAAAGTTACATTAAATTTATTCACTCTTTGAATTGTCTCCAAATTAAAGACAGAATGTAGTCTTCTATATTTGAACAAGATAAAACTCTAGCATTGCCTTATTTTTTTGTCCCCATAATGAACTACATCTGAGAAGTAATCTTTTTGGTGTCTGAAGAAATGAACTTTTATGGCAGTGACTGTTCTTGCACATAACCACCTCAATCCACACACTAGTGCTATTCTCACTCTCTCTGCACTGGAAGCACAAGAACTAAATTTGATGTAGGCAAGAGGATAGAATTTATAAATAAAATTCTTTTTTGAACCTGTCACATTTATATTAATAAAAATGCAATCATAGTCACTGTTACTGACATTATTAATTAATAACTATTAGGAAAGAATTAAAGTAAGAGAAATACACTCATGGCTTTATGCCTTATCGAGGTCATTAGAGGCGGGGTGAGACTAGGGACAAGGAACAGGAAGGATTTTGGGCATGGCATTTTAAAGGAAGCATCAGTGCATTCACCTGGAGTGATTTCGGGAAACAATGGAAAACCCAAATCTGGATGCCTGGACAGGGATTCGAACCAGCATCCTCCTGAATACAAGGCCTGAGCATTAACCGCTCACCCATCATGCTCAGTTTAGATTCTATATATGTTCAACTGATAAAAATGCCTAAGCTGAAAGTCTTTGCTGATCCCCTTGTACTTAAAAAATAATTTTTTACTAACTCCTTCTGGTGGATGAGGTACTTACTGCTACAGTTAAAAAAATATGAATGACAATATAAATATTTAAGTAAATTTCTTTCAAGTTACTTTCTGTTATGCACTAAGCAGCTATTTCACATCATTAAATGAAATCAGGTAAATTTTGGATCAATGTTTGTAATTCTTCATATAATTCGTAAGATTGGAAATAATTTGTACCGCCTACTGACAGCATTACTTGTAAATCTGGATAGTTTTTTAATATATATACTCTTTTGGAATATATTTTTAACTTGCTTAGATCACAGAGAAAACTCAAAATTTTGAAGTATTAGTTTAAAGACATAAATCTTGAATCCACATTGCTCACTGTGGAACCAATAATTGATAAAAATCTGTTTCATACTAGCTTTAGGGAGACTGTATTGATTCATCGCTGCTTTCATGATTGAACATTCTTTTCTTTTTGGCTACCCTTTTATTTTTAAATTTTGCCTTTTTAAACAAACTAACGAGCGTCATACAAGTGTTCCAAACCCTGTTTGTTGGTATTGCTTGATCCAGTCACAAAATTTACAGAACTATTGAAGAGCAATGCTTAAATGAACTTATACAGACTGTTATAATTTGTTTAGGATTAATGCACGATAATATCTCATACCATAAGCGCAATGATACTATAAATTTTGAGCTGAGTATTTTGTTTAAAACTGAATCATGATCACTAAGAGTGTCTGAGTAGTCAGAGATTTTTTAAGCATTCCAAGCATTCAACAACATTATCGAGCTGAAATAATAATCGATAAATTGCATTTACAAAGGATTTTGTTGTTTTCTCAGGCGTCATATTAATATAAATGCTTACAGGATTATCGCTGCATTGCTATACTCCTCCTTCTTCTTTTCCCGAAGTTTCAACCTAATTTTAGGTCTTCTTCAGGGGACGTGTGCGGAAACTGCTACACGACCTTGAAGAAGACCTAAGACTAGGTTGAAACGTTTGGAAAAGGAGGAGGAGTATAGCAATGCAGCGATAATTCTGTAAGCATTTATATTAAATTGAATTTACAACTAAAAATTGCAGATATTAATATTTAAGAGAAGAAATTACATTTTCTACTAAAACATGAATCTGTTACAAGAATACTTTCCTGGCACTGACGTGGAAGGATTTGGATAAGAAAATAACTACTGCTGTTCAAACAAGTCAGTGATACGGAAAACACATTTTATAAGTCTCACTTTATAGTTTTCCCTCCAAATCCTAGCAACTGTTTATTGTTATTAGCATACATAACAATAGTGCATGGGATTAAATTGCATAAAGTTTAATAGAAAGAAAAGTGAGAATATGATAACCGTAAGAACTGAGATGGCAGAAATAACTGAAGAAGGTGAATAGTTTTAAATATCTGGGAAGCATTGTGGTGTAAAGAACAATGGAGATATAAATGAAACAGGGACACAGCCAGAAACATTTAAGTTGATTCGGAATAAGGATGTGCCACAGAGAAATAAGGGAATAATTTATCGGGCATACTCATTCCTGTTAATACATATGCTGCCAAATTTGGGCAATGGAAAAGTGTATTACCAGTAAAATACAGGTGAGTGAAATTAAATTTCTCAGAAGCAGGACCAGAGTTACACGAAACGACAGGAGAGGAATGAGAAGATTATGGATCCAATGAATGAGGAACCCTTGGAGGAAACAATAGAGAAGGAAAGACTTAAATTGTATGTTCAGAAAGTGGAGGATAATGAATACCAAAGAAAATACATGAAATGAAGATAAAAAGACTGAAGTATAGATTGGTGAGAGGAGTATGGACTGAAAAGAAAGAGAAGACTGGGCCAAGGCGGTGACAGAGTTGGTGGGAAGAAGAATGAAAATTGAGAGGTTTGCATGCAAAGCAGGCCCAACTAGTGACTGGAAACTGTGGAAGATGATGAAATCATGATCCTAATTATATCAAGAAGAAGAATAAGAGTAGATCTACCATCAATCAAAGCTTTAAAAAATTTTTTTTAAAAAAAATGAGACAAGCAACAGAAGAACCCTTAATTGTGTGAGACATCATGGAATATATGAAAAGTTTTGTAAGACTTTCCATATGGCTCATACCCCCTCTCATAAATTAGAGTTCAGCTGAAATATTGTTCGGGCTTTTGGGCACGTTAACATTCCAGTTATTAGTGTGAAATATTGTGATTTTGCATTCATCACAGCTCAACTGACTTGCACGTGATGTGTTTATTTGTAACAGACTACAGACCATTTTATGTTGCTTCATAAACAATGGCTTATTAATGGGACATAAAGTATTGTTTTCAATTAAATACGATAAAATGCTAGTAATTGTTTATACAGAAATTAAACAAAAAGCATTATTTCAAACAACTTCAGCATAAATTAATAACAGTTGTGCTGTCTGGGGTATCTTTACTTGTCAAAATCAATACAATTACAGTTATTAACTGGTTATGGAACTTGTGTGAATTTTTAATGAAGACATAAGTTGAACATTTGAAAAAAATCAAAGTTTATAAGGAAGTACACAGCCACTCCTTAATGCAGTTTCTAAACCGAATATATGCAAACTACAGAATTGAAGATAACATACTTACTCAAAGCTTTCTATTAAAAGTGTGTTGTTTGTACCAGAAGCAATTTCCTGGTTTCCAAGGAACCACTGGTATTTTGGGGGAGGAAATCCTACAGCAGAGCATTCTAACTCTAGTGGTTCACCAATATTAACCCTGATGACTGAGGCGCCATCACCAGGCTGCTTGATAATAGACAAAGGCTCTGAAACAAACATAGATTTTCACATTGTAAAATCTCATAGCTCATAGGCAACTTTTTAAGTTATGCTGTAGACCAAGGGTCGGCAAACTATGGCTGGCAGATCAGTCCAGCCCTCTGCTTGTTTACAATCTGGCTTGTCGGTTAATGTTGTATTGGCATGGAAAAAATGAAAACAAATTATTATTATTATTTTTAAAAAAATTAGCTGAAGTTCTCATGTTTAAATCCATTATGTAAACTAATTACATAAAGTGCCTTCATCAAAGCTGTTTGGTGTGGTGCCAGCCCGATTATGCTCTGTAACACAATAGCTGACTGAATGAATATAGAAGTTTTCAATAATGACTGTATGTGGGTGGCTCTTCTTGGGAGCTGTTAGTTCATTAGAGTGTGGAATTTCATGTGTTGTCAATTTTTCTTTTAACAACATGTTAATATTGTCTTTCATGGTACTCTGCAATATTGCATTTGTTTTTAATTTATTTGTTACTACTACTGCCATGTCACTCTCAAGACCAGATATGAAGAGAAAAGAGGACTTCAAATGTCATGATTTTTAAGTAGAATAGAGTGTGAATTATTATGTTATCTATAGCAAGTTAATAAAAATGTTTTTGATTTTAAGTTTCAGCAGTACTGCAATGAGTATGTAAAAATATTACTTCCTGATTTTTTTTAAAAAAAAAAAAAGTTTTTTTTTTTTTCTTTGACTACCTATTAAAAAATATTTGAGTTTGTAACTCGGTCCACTGAACCCGATTTTTTTTTTATGATCTGAACCTTTCCAAAAAATGTCTTCCAATCCCTGCTGTAGACCAAATTCACACCAAGATTATAATTGACTAGTAAATAACAGATAAAAAACATTTTCTGCAATGTCAAATTTGACAAACACATAAAAGTGGATTTAAAATCAAAAGACCTCAGCAAATTAAATGATTTTGACTGCAAAAAAACTGACACTAAAATAAATTTGTAGTTATTTTCCACATGAGACTATAAAATAATGAAATGCTAATAAACAGTTCTGTTGATTTGTTCATTTTGTTTACTGCTAATTATTTTTCTTTCGTGCAAGGAAGGACCTTCAATCTTTTACATTTTTGTTTGTGAAACTGCAGAACCACGAACTATGCAATAGAATATAATTTGTGTTGTATGTTAAACTATCTTGAGAAACAGTTCACTCTCTTCTTTAACTTTACCTTAAACAATTGACATAATCATCAAATGACATTAAAATTCCCACTTATTTTCAAGGAATTATTTGTAAAATTTTGCCATTTTTGTTGATAGAATCAAGATAAATTCTGCCATAAGCACTACAAAACTTAGTGATCTGTAAGAGTCCAACAATTTCAGGCTTCTAGTCACATGAATAATTCTAACTTTATTTTCAATGAACTGCTGTCAGTATAAGCCTCAAGACTGTTGTCAAATGTGGAATGAAAGAAGCAATTCTGCAGCAAACATGAATTGTTTATCCATACATGGGCAACATACATTGTTAACCTTAGCCAGTGACATTCATCCTGATATTGATAATTCCCAACAGATTGCTTTTAACATCTTAAGTCCCTGGTTCCCAAACCAAATTTGCAGCCATGTTGCCCTTGCTTTTTTATTATGTTTTGGGACTTAGAGGTGGAAAGGAACTGGAGGCAAGAAATGGGAAGCAATTCAACCATCCTGTCATTTGCCTGGAATGATATCAAGAAACCAAGAAAAACTGAAATCTTGATAGCCAGATAGAGATTCAAGCCAATGTCCTCCCAAATGACAGGCTCAAGCATTACTTTTCACCACATGCTCTATAAACAAATGATGTTAGAACTGTGTTGTTTGCATAACTGACAGTGATAGCTGTGTTTATTCAGATACAGATTCATGTGGGTAAGCTTTCAAAAATGCATATCATTAAAATTCCTTTGTAAGTTTTCTCACTGTGTCACCTGTTTAAGCATTCATATATTTCAACCCCAACCTGAGGTCATCTACAAGGGGTATTCTTTCCAAGTCTCACTAACACTCTAATTTTCTGGTCACCTGTATATGGTGAGAGAATAACTGACATATGCACAGCATGTAAAATATTCATCGAAACACATTTTTCTTTTGCCATTTAGGTAGTAGAGTCTCTTCTTGCTCCACGATTGCATAACACACAATTCCAAAGCCAACTAACACTTTTATTTAAATTATTAGGAATTTAAATTTTTTTTACATAATTTTCTTTCCAGAAAACCCTTTGAGTTGGGGAAAGTTTTCCATTTCATCTGTATTATTTTTGACCCTTTTCTAACTTGTGTTTGGCAATGGCATGACTTGTCCACAACACACTTCAGATGTGTGACACACTGACTGATGTTGTATCTGGCACAGGGCCGGTCACAAAGATGCCACAAATCAATAGATGCATTTTTCTAATACTCCTTCCTCAAACTGTGGTGACTGCTGACAATAGTGAACCTCATCATTGCTACACATTTGCTCTTAACACCGCATAACAGAAGTTAATTGTAAAAGAGGTTGATAAAGGTTTATTCTAGGTATCCAAAAGTTCTTTGGTGTACAAATCTGAAACCAGCATATAACAAGATTAAACATCAAAACTTGCCTTTAGTTGCCAGGTTCAAATTTCTAGTTGCACAAAATATCCACAAAGGTGCCAACACTTCCTTACAAACAGTATAAGGATGAGCTAGAGATGATTGCACTGTTGAAAGTAGTCCATAGTTAAGACCTAGGCAGGAAGCAGGCAGCAGCACCTGTGTACTCAGACAGTAGATATTGGCTTACCAGCTTGAGGCAACCACCAGGTGTCAACCTCAGATAACCTCTCCCCTCCCCCATCTCCAATTTTTCTCCCTTTCCTTCTGATATCACTTATAAAAGAATATGTCAAAACCAAAAAATTACTATATTATAGGATTTTTTATTACTATTTTTCATGCGGAATTTTTTTATTAATGCAGTTTGTAAAGTTAAGGTATATTTAATATTTAACCCCCTCTCCCTATTCTTTGCTTTTCTGATTTTTAACATGCCATCTTCCAGCTGCCATAAACAACAGTAACTTTTCTTGTCCTCTTAGCTTGTGCACATCATATTGTTCTGCTGATAAGAGATTAACACCCAAAAGTTTCAATGTTACTTGTGTGTGTATCTTTTTGTATGTTGACACTATCCTGCACTCATCTTAGGTAGATTTTAAAAAAAAATTATGACTTGATATGTCCTAATTAAAAATATAAACCAGCAGCAGACACAAACAAAAATCATACTTTGGAAACAATTGTGTAAAAGGATGCTAATGCTCACTCAGACACTTATTTACTGATTATATAAACAAATTAAATTACTGACTAAAATAATAAAAGTATATACAACATACTAAGAGACTAAATAACCCAAAATCAACAATATTTTTACTTACTATTTGTATAACTATACACAGGGCTATTATAAACAATGATTAGGTTTAAAATAATCAATGCACATAGTAAAATCGATATAGAAATAAGAATCTTGGCTTATTATGTAGCAAAACTCAATTTCCTTTTCATCTAATATAAATTCCTTACATTTGTGGCCTTTCATCACGTTAGGTGGTTTCATAACACATTCTAAACTGCGAGTTGTATTATTTAATTTAATTTAATTGCAATGGAGCACAGGCTCCGGTGGCAATTTCCCTACACACCCATCTTCCCCCTATCCTGCACCCACCTACATTTGCCCTCTACAAATTTTATCTTTAAATTCCTTCAAAGTTTTCGGTAAATTATTCATCATTTCTCTTGGTAACTCATTCCAATCCCTGACACCCTTACCTAAAAAAGAGAATCTTCCCACACCCTTGTGCCTGAAATCGACTGCCAGCTTATGGTCATGGTCATCTTTTCCCTTCCATGCACTACTTTTCATACCTACTCCAATATCTTTCCATGCCTCATCGCCAGTATATGCCCTGTACACTCCCACGACCCTCCTCATCCTCCTCCTGTCTTACAATGAATCCCATTTCAGCTCCTTTATCGTATCCGTCACTGATTGCATTCTGCGATAATTTCCAGAAACAAATCTAGCAGACCTTTTTTGCACCCTCTCCAACTCCTGTATTTGATACGTAAAATGAGGGTCCCATACTACACTACCATATTCGAGCAATGGTCTGACCAAAGTTTTGTAACCCAATTCCTTGACTTCTCTTGTACATCCCCTCATCATTCTCTCCAACAAGTGCAGAACTTTAAAACCTTTTCCTACCACCTGCCCTATGTGTCCTGCCCAGTTAAGTTTGTTATCAAAAGTAATTCCAAGATATTTGCATTTCAAGTCTTCAGCAAGCAATTCATTCGCCACCTTATATTCATAATTAACCTTTTGTTTTTTATTTGTGTATCTAATAAGCTGACTCTTCTTTGCATTTATCTTCATTCCATATTTACCAACCAAATTAGATATCCTGTCCAGATCACCCTACAACTGTTTACAATCCTCTATCTTTTAATCCTTTTATACAGCATTATGTCATCTGCAAACAATCTAATTTCAGATAGTAAACAATCAACACAATTATTCATTAGAATAATGAATAGCAATGGTCCCAATACGCTACCCTGTGGCACACCCATTATTACTTCCACTTCTTTTGATAATACATTTCCTAACCTAACTTTCTGTTTTCTACCTTTTAAAAATTCTTCTACCCAGCAAATGACTTTCTTATCCACTCCAATGGTTTTTACCTTATTTACTACCATTTTATGGCTTACTCTGTCAAACTTCTTAGACAGATCTAGTGCTACACTATCAATTTGGCCTCCCTTGTCCATTTCATCTGAAATATCTTGCATATATCCCACCAACTGCGATTCGCATGAATATCCTTGCCTGAAACCATGCTGCCTGCTTGAAAACCAATTACGTTCCTCACATATATTTCTGATGTGGTTGCATATCAATCTTTCCATGAATTTACCTACCACTGATGTCAAACTGATTGGCCTGTAATTCTCAACTCTATTTCTCACCCCTCCCTTATGTACCGGTACTACTATTGCACTTTTCCAGTCCTGTGGTAAGCAGCAAGTGTCTAGACTTAATTTAAATAATATTTCAAGATAAGGTACAATGTCACATCCGGCTATCTTTAAGATATCTGTAGTAATATTATCTTCACCAGCCCCTTTATGTTTTTTCAGCTTTCTTATTTCCTTCATGATTTCCTCAGGATGGATATCAAATTTTTTACTACCGTCATTTCTAATTGTGTTGTTAAGCTCGTTCTCCGAATTAGACCCTCCTGTTTCTGATTCTTGTCCCTAATGCTTTCACTGAACCAGTTACTTAAAATCTCTGCCCAGTTCCCCGCTAACTTATGCAGTATATTTCACAGTGTTAAATAACTATTTTTATCTATGTACTTGTAGGCTTCCGCAGCCAGAGTCAGTTGATTCTTGGCTGTCTGGGAGACGCCGCGCCATATTTCTTGTAACCGACGTTTTGATCAACCTTCTGTGGTCTTCTTCCAGAGCAGATAGATCGAATATGCAGTTCTGCCCTGCAAGAAGACCACAGAAGGATGGTCAAAATGCCAGCTGCGAGAAATATGATGCAGCATCTCCTGGACAGCCAAGAATCATAATTTTATTTAGTCCAAATTAATTTTTCATATGGAAGTTTTATATATCTGTATCATCTTCAAAAACAGTTTAAAAAGAAGCTCATTATTTACCAGTCACATAGGAAGTCACTTTTAGAATCATTTTCTTGATAATAAAGCACTTTTGAGATGTAAAATCAGTCAGGAACGTAAGAAAACAGGTGGCATAAAGTCAGAATCATTAATTCAAACCCCTCTGTTTACATTCATTTCCACAGGTAAAGCAGAAAATTACAATGAATTTAAGGTGTAATATGTATAGCTGGAAAAATTTAGGTAAAGAGATATTTCAAGTTTAATGTCCTTTTTGCCACATGGAGTGTCTTATAAAGAAAGATTGCCCAGTTTTCAAGGTATCTTAAAGTTTGATACATCAATAGACTCGAACAAGAAGCTACACATTATACATAAAAACAAACTCTGTAGGTAAAATAGAAATAGTTTTTTAGGGAAATAAAGACAGAAAATATAGGTTAAAAATACATCTAAACAAAAGGAAATAAAATTCTGATTACGAATATGGCTTTAATTTTTCAATTAGATAAAAATTTAAGGAGTAAAAGTGAAATTTTACGTTCCATTGTTAGAACTTCCTCAGGACATATGCAAATAGGAAATAACAGAGAATCACTTTAGGAATAAGAGAAAAATACTTGGAGAACAAGGAATTTTTAGATTCTTGGCTGTCCGGGTGGCACCGTGTCATGTTTCTTGAAACCGACGTTTGGACCCTCATTCTGGGGTCTTCTTCCAGGGCCAGCCAAGAATCAACTGACTCTGGCCGAGGAAGCCTATGATTATAAGGAATTTTTATCCCATCTCAAACAGAGCAATAGTTTTTGGAGCAATAAATTCTATAAAAAAAAATTTGGCAATTATGTCATGATGGCGGGAACGAGGAATGTTAAGACGTAGTTTAAGTTTAATAAGAATTTCTCCCACATTATTCAGTTGAGTGACATATGTCAAAAGACTAGGAAAATTTTAAGAAGTAATTTGATACTAGAATCATCACAGGGGATTATAAACCTTAAGAGTAATTTAAGATTTTGGGATTTAAAACTTCATAAAAATACAACTTTTAAATGAACAAGTTTGGGCATAAGTCATCACGGAACGAAATAATTAGAAAAAATAGGGGCTACACAATATAAAATTTCAGGGAGATTGAAGTAAATTGTTGGACAAAGAAAGTAGTTCTCACAGTTATCAACTATATAAAGGGGTCCAGATTTCCTTGTTCGGGAAGCATTTTTATCTAGGAAATTGTCAAGCGAAGACATGCATGAGGCGTCGTGGACAATAGGAAGATTGAGCAATGTAGCTAGTCAGACTTAGAAATATTTTGAAGAGTAAGGTCATGTACTCATTTTTCAGACAAGGTGTCAGATATTTAATTCTAGTAACCTTCTGAAATTAGAAGTGAACTTCTGTTTTGTGGTTCGTGATGATGTAAAATATTTAGGGGAGTTGTGAAAGAATGCTGTTGCAATGCTTGAACCCTAAGTATTGATGACGTGTAACCTAAATTTCAAGGATTTGATAGTTCCAATACCTTAAAATAGCTAACACACTGGTGCCAATTTTTTTTAAGAACAATTTTCCAGAACACAAGAACTAAGTTTCTCTCAGCATTGAGAATTTATGAAATGCTTTTGGGTAACTAGCCAAGTTAAGGAAGTGTTATCACATGATATTTCGGTGATCACATTCACTGTCGCCATCTTATAGTTACCCGAGAGCATTTTATAAATTTTGCAGAATATAGCTAGGGCTTCATACTAATGATACAAGGTCGCCACTTGACTTCAATTATTTTACTACATTAAGTCAAGGAAAGGTACAGACAAAATAAATGTTTGCAAGTTAGTTGGAATTAAAATCACTATATTCTTGAAAAAGTTGTAAAGTTATAGATGGATAGGTAATCAGACAAAGTTACAGAAGAAAAGTTTACAACTTTGATTAACCGTTCGAGTCAGACCACACCCTATAGTTCATAGTAAAACTTTCTAGTTAGAGAAATCTAAAAAATAATTGTTTTAAAAAACGTAAAAACCGCCTCCCCAAAAAAAAAAAAAAAAAAAAAAAAAAAGAAGAAGAAAGAAAAGCACTAAAAATTTTAAAATAACTTTATACCTTGCATAGGAGAAAGTAAATCTAAATGGACAATATTTTACATTACTGTCATTGAAATTTTTGCATTAATTAGTTATTTTTGGAGTCGGTGCCAGCTGTCACATCGCAAAGATCGAATTACTGAACTTTGGAGTTCGAGGTGAAATGGGGAGTACGTACAAAAATTCCAAATATTTTACAGCATGTAGTGAGGCAGATAGTGTTATTTCGAGAGACAGCTTAGGGAAACAAACTAATAGTATTTTAATTTGTGGTTCATCCTCGTTAGTCTTTCAGGCATATCACAGGCGCTACACTGTCAGTTGGTAGGCTGCATCATGCAGTAAACGCCTTACAGTTAGTATAATATCGGCGTATCATCTGTATGTTTCAGTTTTGTTGTAACATGTTTCTAGCATTAATTGTAGGTAAGCAGTAACATGATTTTTTATGTATTATTTTATTTTTAAATTTTTAGTGGTATTATACTTTGTTTTGTATTTTAAATAAGCCGCAGCAGTTCCCATTTTGCAAACTTCCTGGTAGCTCAGGGATTAAAACGCTTGCTTTCAAAAAAGAATTCTGTCTTTATATACCACAACTACTTCCAGAACGGGGTGAATTGGGTGTTGTGTTAAGGAATATCAGTTTACATTTTGGTCCAGGCTATGTTTCGAACTTATCACAACATCTGTTAAAGCTGCTGGTCGTTTACCGAAACATGTAACATCTGGGCATTAATACATACCACATACAGAAATCTGTCTCTGGAATATATCTGTTTACTCCGGAATCACACAGAAAATACAGATTTTTAATTGGTTTTTACAACGTAAAATCTTGGGATCCAAGTTGAAATCTGAAGTACATGTTGAGACATTAGGACATATTTATTTTTAAATATTCTGACATGACTTAAAAATAACTTAATTAATTTTGAGGGGATTTAAAACTTGATTTTTGTAAAGAATATTGGAAATTGAAAAGGGTGTGGGTAAAGGGAAGAGGGATTATACATGTGCATACTTCCTTCAGAAACAGAAAGAAACGGTAGCTTTATATAAAGAACATTAACAGTAATAAAGGGGTAGAAAGGGGGATAGGGTTTGCGTTTTTGTGAAAGTTATGTAGACAGTATTTTTATTTTTCTATTTGTTTAAAAGTTTACGCATGCGAAGTTCCATTTTAAAGTATACAGGGGCAAAGTTCAATCAAAATCAGATAAGACAAGTAGATTTCTATAAAATTAAGGGGTTTAAAGGGAAACATGGGTTCGTTTTTTTTATTTATTTATTTTTTGGTCAGAAACCTTCTCCATGAAAAATTACATGTATATGCCAACTTTAATGGAGACCAGTTAAATGGTGTCGACTGTAGCTTTGTATAAAGAACATTGGAAAAAATTTAGGGGGTGGATAGGGGGAGAGGGCTTCAGTTTTTTACCAAAAGTTGACAGTATTTTTCTCTTTATTTTTGATTATATATGTCCAAAGTTCCATCGAAATCGGAAAAAAATGTGGGTTTGTATAAAAATTAAGGGGTGTAAAGGAGAGAGGGGTGTTTTTTTTTATTTTATATTTTTGGTCAGATTCTCCATGAAAAATTACATGTACCATATATGCCAACTTTGATGACAATCGGTCAAACGGTGTCGAGTGTAACTTTTTAGGAAGAACATTGACAATAATTAAAGGGGTGGAAGGAGGGAGGGGGTTGAGCTTGGCAGACCAAATGTTGACAGGATTTTTCTCTTTGTTTTAAAGTATACATTGGCAAAGTTCAATCAAAATCAGAGAAGAAATTTAGGTTTCTATAAAATTAAGGAGTGTAAAGGGGAGAGGGGTGGTTTTTTATTTTTAGTTTTTTCGTCAGAAACCTTCTCCATGAAAAACTACAAGTATATACCAACTTTAATGGAGACCAGTTAAATGGTGTCGACTGTAGCTTTGTATAAAGAAAATTGGCAAAAATTAAGGGGTGGAAGGGGGTAGAAGGGGTGGTTTCTCGATAAAATTCATATGGGACCACTTTGGAGGTATACCCTATCCACTAAAAAAAATTTCATTGAAATCGGTTCAAAATTGGCGAAGATATCGTTGAACATACAAAAAAAAAAAAAAAAAAAAAAAAAAAAAAAAACAGATGAATTGAGAACCTCCTCCTGTTTTTGAAGTCGGTTAATAAAAGTGAGTCACACACTTCCACTGTTGCACTTGGTTTCATTAACTTTAAACAATTCCGAGGCCTCACTTGGTGAAATACTTTCTTAGCGCAACATTATAATAAAATTGTACGATCTAAACTGCATGTTAATGAGCCTACTGTCTCTCAAAGACTAACTGATTGCCACTGCGCGAAACTACATTTTATCGCGTGCACTGCTTCTCGAAGACCCCGGGCGACTGACTGCGCTCACTGCTCCTGCTGCGAACCAGGAAAATTCTAGGCGTCTACCTGCTCTCTCGCAAACCATGGGAAACGGCAAGGCGATCGCTTTACATAGGTAGTTTCTGGAAGGCTGATCATATCAAATCACATGTCAGAAAAGTTTTGCCATAAAATCTGACCTTGACAATAAAAATAATCCTATCTCTCTGAAGTTTTACAAGTCGTTAGATCTGGTAGCAAATGTTAACTTTCGTTATTAAGAAAAATTTCGTAACTTTTGATAGTTTAGCCGAAAATAAATAATTTAAATATGAATTTTCACAATACAACTCCAGGCGTATGCTAAAGGCTGATGCAATGCAGAATACTATCTTGAAAACTGTAAAAATCTGATTACTCGCTTAAATTATCATACAAACTAACTATATAAATGAAATACAATGCAATGCAACTCACGATTCTAAGAATAAAATTTTGTTATGCAGTTTCAAAATTTGACAGATACCTGACAACTACAAGAATATTCTGAGCTACTCAAATACTAACCAATAACTACAGAGGAATAAGTCAGTAGGACATCAGAATTATAACACTTACAGTAACAGAAAGAGTAATCAATGTTTTCTGCTCACTTGCTCCATAACATGAAGCACTAAATCTGTGAATATGTTGTTTATTCTTCACACAGATAACTATTCTTTCATGTGAAGCATAATTTATTTTTATCTGCAAATGAATTTAAAAAAAATGTACATTGAATAGTCTTATAGCAAAAAATATGACTTTTAATGACAAATTTTATTTGATAATACTAACAATGATAGCTGTCAAAGTTGAAACATTTCTTATTGTAAAAATCTAAAGACTGAACATAAAACTAATAAACAATTAATTATAAATCTGGAGATATCAAAGAATGTCAGTAAACAGTAAAGGTATAAGATGCCTGGAAAAAGGCATTAATACACCATTAAACAAGAAATGACAGATGATAATTTTAGACATTTGCTTGTAATCAATCATAAAATTTTCTCTACAGCACTTTCGGTGAAAAAAAGACATTAAAAACGTGAAATTTCTAAACTCTTCACAATTAAGACAGGAGTCTGGCAATGTAATGGAATTTCACTGATTCCCTTCAATTTAGTACCAAATAAGATCAAAAAAAAATTGATTAAATTGTGATTACTGTTTGGCTTGCTGCATAGGTCTGACCACTAATGAAAAGTCAATAAGAATGAATGGGCACAGAAAAACTTCACTCAGAACCCAGACTACCTACTCATGCCACCTCTAACTGTACCAATAATTTCAATACTTGCTTTGCCATCCATGCTACTAGGGTCCTCCCAATCAACAACAGTCACTCTGAACATAGGTGGGAACTGGCCTAACACTAAGAACTCACCAGGTCTCAAGATAATACCTAATGATTTCTTCATAACCTCTTTTCCTTATGCTTTTCTTCCATTTCCATACCCTTTCACCAGATGTGAACACCACTCACCACAGATATGTTGTTTTATTATAAATTATTCTAAATTACCGTTTTTTTCCATTTTGCATACTTTCATAAGGTGTTTATATAATTCCATACAAATTTTTGCTCATTGGATCCTTATTTTCTTCTATATCTTTTTATTATTTATTAATTTTGTAAAGTTTGGGTATAATCTCTTCAACTTGAACCTGAGTTCCTGTCCTATTTCCTCCATTTCTAAACATGTTCCTAACATCCACTCTAGCTGCTGAACTATTGTCCATTGCAACAATGACCCTTGAGACATGCTTTCTGCGGCTGTATTATTGACTTGAGAAAGAGTATACAACCAAAAATTTCAATTTTTTTTGTATGTTAATAAATTTTGAGTGGTAGAATGTTGCCTACCATCATCTGTGATAAGCAGTAGTTTATTTCCATACCATTATTTTTATTTTGCTATCCATCTTCTTTTCTCTCTTCTCTTCATAAATAAATCTGTAAGTGGGTTGTGTCTACAAAGTCCCTTTGTTACCCCATCACAGAAAAACTATCAAACCAATGTGGATGGGGTTTTCAAGTTTGAAATAAAATGGTCTAGCTTAAAAGGGTTGGAAGCAAGAAATGATAATCTGTGTGTAACTTGAACAGATAGATGCTACAGATCACCCTGTATCTAAAATAAACAATCTTTTCTTAACCTCAAAAGATCACAATTATACACTGAAGAGCCAAAGAAACTGGAACACATGCCTAACATCGTGTAGGGGCCCCACAAGCACGCAGAAGAGCCGTAACACGATGTTGCATGGACTCAACTAATGTCTGAAGTAGTGCTGGAGGGAATTGACACCATGCCTCCTGCAGGGCTATCCATAAATCTGTAAGAGTACGAGAGGGTGGACATCTCTTCATAATGGTACGATGCAAGGCATCCCAGATATGCTTAATAATGTTCATGTCTGGGGAGTTTGGTGGCCAGCGGAGGTGTTTAAATTCAGAAGAGTGTTCCTGGAGCCACTCTGTAGCAATTCTGGACATGTGGGGTGTTGCATTGTCCTGCTGGAATTTCCCAAGTCCGTTGGAATGCACAGTGGACATTAATGGATACAGGTGATCAGCCAGGATGCGTACGTATGTGTCACCTGTCAGAGTCATATCTAGGCATATCAGGGGTCCCATGTCACTCCAATTGCAGACGCCCCACACCATTACAGAGCCTCCACCAGATTCAACAGGTCCCTGCTGACATGCAGGTTCCATGAATTCATGAGGTTGTCTCCATACTCGTACACGTCCATCTGCTCAATACAATAAATTGGAAACAAGACTCGTAAGACCAGGCAACATGTTTCCAATCATCAACAGTTCAATGTCAGTGTTGACGGGCCCAGGCAAGGCGTAAAGTTTTGTGCCGTGCACTAAGCAAGGGTACACGAGTGTGCCTTCGGCACCGAAAGCCTATATCGTTGATGTTTCATTGAATGGTTCGCTCGCTGAGACTTGTCGATGGCCCAGCATTGAAATACGCAGCAATTTGCTGAAGAGTTGCACTTCTATCACGTTGAACTATTCTCTTCAGTCGTCATTGGTTCCATTCTCTCAGGATCTTTTCCTGGCCACAACGATGTTGAAGATTTGATGTTTTACTGGATTGCCGATATTCACAGTGCACTCGTAAAATGGTCATAAAGGAAAATACCCACCTCATCGCTACCTCGAAGATGCTGTCTCCCATCTCTCGTGCACTGACTATTACAGCACGTTCAAACTCACTTAAATCATGATAACCTGCCATTGTAACTGATCTAATGCCTGTGCCAGACTCCTGTTGTCTTATATAAGCATTGCCGACCACAGCGCCATACTCCAAGTGTTTACATATATCTGTGCTTGCATATGCATGCCAATACCAGTTTCTTTGACTCTTCAATGTATATGAACATGCATTAATATCAGCCACTAATATTTTCTAACTCTGCTTGTTAAGAAATAGTAAAAATTAGGAATAAAAAAAACATCTGGAGACATCACAGACATTAAAAATAAACAAGAAATATATAAATAAGTAGTTCTGAAGATGTAAGTTCTAAGAAAATGCTTTGTATTTTCTAGGAAGATAACATAACAATCCTGAAATTTTTTTTAAAAAAAGCTTTATAACCAAAATGTAGATACATAAAGTTGGGTGACTGTGGGAATTCACAAAACCAAATTACTGTTAATTTGGATTATACATTATAAACATTAAGTGCGTCATTTTCTGTAAAAAGATATAAAAACAATAAAATACCTCTTTCCTTGACTAAGGCAAGTGCATCATATAATTCTTCTTCTTCTAGTGCTGCAGCAAGAAAGCCTACTGTACACATACGGACATCCAGCTCTTCCATAAGCCTTTCTGCAGGATTGCTGCAGCACTGAAGTCTCTGTACAACTTCATTTCTGAACATAAAAAATAACAGAATAAAGCACACTGTTGTCTACTCATAAAAATCACTATCTTAACTGTGTAGTTAACTTTATTACACTAAAGATTATAGTGAAGAAAAGTTACACTGATAAACAACTAGAATTTGTAATACTGAAGGTCATGAAACATACAGTTGAAACGAGTTACATGCAGCAGGGAAATGTGGCATTCATGAAAACAACAAATTGAAAATAAATATTGAAATACTAGTACAATACACTAATGAACTTCAAATATTCTAATCTAGGCTGCACATATTGTGATACATGTGAAACTACTTTATTCCACCATATGTAATTTTATTAGGAACATAGTGACCATAAAATCAACATGAATTAAAGAAAATCTTTTTTTTTTTTTTTTTTTTTTTTGCCTTATATCACAAAATTCTGATCTAGGCTGCATTTCAACCTAACTACAACATTCATTAATATTATGCTTGAAAATAAAAACTTCTACTGCCTAAGCCAGGATACTGTATTGCAAACTGGAGTAACAACCAAAAAAATTTGTTTAAATCTGTATTGCTTACATATAAGGTGAAGGTAAAGTAGTTCCTGCAGCTACTGCTGCTTCCCACAAAATCCACAGATATTGAGTTCCATAATTCTAATACAACCCCTTCAGCACTAGAAAGGATACGATGATGCTAGGGCAATTCACCAGCTATTCTTTATCTTCCCGTAGAATGCCCTCTGCGGCGCTCAATAGAAACCAAGCCAAGTGAATATGGGAAGCCATTTCAGAAATTCAGTTCAACAAAAACCTCTGACTTGCTTAAAAATAACATGATTCATGTGGTAGGTCAGAATGTGTATAAATCTTTCTCCTTGTTTTACGTCTTGCCTCCAACATTAGTAAGATTATTCACCGAAATATTGAAAAGAGTGTTTTTATTTTTGCATTCGTCTGGCCCTCCTAATTTCATCTGCAGTAAGTGACAAGTTGTTTTGTCTATTATTCCTCATTTTCTTTGCCTAATGGCAGTTTCATTATCACTGTTATCCATATAACTTGATATGGGATTTGTATTAACTTACTTCCTCTTCACGGATAGGCCAAAAGCCCGTTCCGATCTCATTCTTCCGACCATCTCTTTCTAGGTCTTCCAATGTCCCTTCTGCCTGTGGGATGGTACTCCATGGCTAGCTTAGGAAATCTATCCTTTCCCATCCGTAGAACGTGATTCTTCCAGTTATTCCTTTTTTGGGTAATTCTGTCATTTAGCGGGGAGATATTCAGTTGTTCCCTTATTTTCTCATTCCTCCTCCTATCATTTAGGGAATATCCTTTTACTGACCTTAAAAACTTCGTTTCAGATGAATGAATTTTGTTTTTGTATTGTGTTTTATTTACCCATGTTTCACTGCCATATAGCAGTTTTTCTTCTAAATTTCTTTTTCTTGCCAATGGCTTCATACGCTGCTTTCAGTACTGATGAAGCTAAAGTTTCCCATTCTTTATTGATATCATTATTTGTTGGATTTTCCAGTAAGTGCTGTGGTAATCGGCTTTGATATAGATGTCTTATTTCTTCGTCTTTTAAAAAGTAGGTCTTAAAAACTTCTTGATCTTTTGTAAGTTTTTATTCATTCTTTTCCTCCATTTAGCAAGTATTCTTATTTTTGATATAACAAGATAGTGATCTGTATACATATCACTACCTCTGTGTACACTGGTGTCTACTACAGCTGGACCTAATTTTTTATTAACCATTACATAGTCAATGATAGACCTTCGCCCTCTTGCTGTCTATGTATATTTATGGATATCTTTTTTGTAAAGAATGTATTTGTAATCTTTAACTGGTTGAAGGACGCAAATTCTCTCTGTAGTTTCCCATTTTCATTTAATGTGTAATGCCTTTATGCCCCATTACCTCTGGAATTGGGCTATTTCCTATGCAAGCATTAGAATCGCCAGCCAGTATTAGGAAATCACTTTTATTAATTTTGTCTATCACCACTTGAAGCTGTTTATAAAATTGTTCAGATTCTTCTCGTGTTTTCTTCTGGGGCATATATGGTGATCAAGGTTAGGTTTCCTCGCTCTACTTTCAATCTTAGAGTCAGAATCCTTTCACTTATCTTAGTGTAACTGACAATTCCTATCCACTAATATTACCACTCCTCCTGCAGCACTTTTCTCTCGGGCCACTCCACTGTAGATCATTGTATATTTATCTGTTTCTTCTGATCCCTTCAATTTCTTTTTTGTTTCTGTAATTACAGTAACATTGATCCCCTTTGTAAGTTAATTCTCTGTCCAGATCATATTCTTTATTATTTATCGTTTGTCCTTTGACCTTGCCTTAGTTGTCCTCATAAGTTCCATCCAGCTTTCTTTACTTTGAGGTTTATGAGTAATATATGTTTTGATGTGGAAGGGTTACCAGCTATTAGCACAATCCCCATCCAGAAGTACCAGGGTTTTATTTCAGGGTTTTCCTTCCCTTAGCCAGAGTGCCCTAGTTTTAAGGCACCAGGGGCTTGCCTTCCATCCTCTCACGTTAGCTACACTTGAAAGAGTGCATTGGCCAGGGCCCACGCGGCTTTCACCTTCGTGGACGTGGGAGTACGGTTTGCTGGCAGAGCTGCTAAGATAGATCGCAGAGGCATTTTTATTAAAAACATTCTAATTTAAGTACAAGAGAGCAATCACAATGAAATATACTTAATCACTACCACTATTAACACAAAACACATTTTGTATTCTTCCATAGTCTGATACTATATGGTGTATTCCAGCGGTTCTCAGTTAGTTTTTCCCGAGTACCACTTCAAGAAAGAGCTCAACCTAATGTACTTCTTATAACTGAAATGATAAACAAAACTGAAACCAATTCTTCAAGATTTATTAAATTTTTAGTCAATAATAAATTTAAAAAAATCACCAAATGTTCAAAAGAGTTATTCAACAATTCTAATAATAATTTTAGTTTAATAGGACACATTTGTAAGTTTCTCTATCCAAAAACCTGAGAAGTTTGGTAGCCATTTATTGAGCTTCAACCTTAAATCATCTTCGAGTTGAAGTGGTGGCAAAGTTTGGTTTTTCATCTTTGCCATTGCCAAAAATCCACTCTCACAAAGGTACTTTGTGCAAAATTGGTTCTAAAAATGTTACTTTTGCTTTACTAATGTGATAAATGTCTTTTGGTTCAGAGCAAAAAGTTACTGGTGATTGCTCTGCAAACAACACTTGAGTCTGCTGGTGCGTGAAATGTCTATTAGTTCTTCTTCATCAGAGATGAATAGATGGATGACGGAAAGATTTGATCAAGGATTTTTATCCAGTTCCAATGGGACAATATTTCTGGAAATTAGCTGCATAACTCTGCCTACAGATTTTGCAAGTGGCATTCAATTCCCAATTTTATATTCCCATTCAAAGTAGAAAAAGCAGTTAAAAAAAATCAGGCTTGGAAACTGGTCATATTTACATTTTCCAATCAAATATGTCCAGAGACATTTTTTAATAGTTGATTCAACTTTCTCCAGGATAGTGAATATGGTTGTATGTTGGCCTTGAAGTAACAAATTAAGCTCATTCAATTCAGTGAAAGTATCTCACAAGAATTTTTATAATTTTGTTGTCCACCTGTTAAGGGTCAATCAACATTTGTTTGTACTCAGGATGGCCTTGCTCGATCACTAATAACTCAGTTCCGTATCTCAACTCAAATATTATCTAAACAACTATTCCACTGGATAGCCAGCATACATCAGTAGGGAACAGCAGGATATCATGCTTACTAACAAACTCTTTGCAAATAACAACAAAAATTCTCGACTTTGTGCTACAGGTCTTGATCAAATTTACAATGTTTAAAGCAATTTTAAGAGTGATGTCCAAGAGCTCTGGCATTTCTTTTAGAAGCAAGTGCCTGTCAAATTCCAATCATCTTGCATCTGGATCTACATCTTGTATCTGCTTTACAATCATAAGCTAAGTAATTGCTTTGTAAAATGCGTTGGATTTGCTAGGTTTTCAGATTAGTGACATGTCTGAAATAGGATGAGACACAGTGTTATATGTCATAGGAGTAACATTGATTTCTCGAGCCATTTTTTCCTCCAAATAAAATGTCACTACCTCTTTTGCCGCTTGGAATATGAGGTTTTCTACAACATTGTGTGGTGTTTCTTGCTTTGCAATTAAACAACTAACTCTGAAAGAGGCTTGCAGTGCACTGTTATTCATGTTCAGGGATAGTGACTCCACAGATTTTTGTTTTGGTTTGAGATCGTATAATTTATGTGGACAGAAGGATAAACACTTATCTTTGAAATTAGCAGGTTTAGTTTCCAAATGGTGGCTTAGTAAGGATGGTATTAACAAATTATTTCATGGCTTCTCCCCACAAACAACATACTGTGACAAGGGGGAATCAGGGTCTGCAGAGCTTCAAAAACTGGTAAGGGGCAATTTATCATAAGCAGGTGATTGTTCAGTGTTTCTTGACACCTCGTCAACAGCTTTTTGATGTCTTATCAGCCACCGTTCCTTCTCAAAGAGAATTGCTTATTGACTTACCTTTTGAATTTAATAAGTTCAGAATACAGAATAAATAATAAACCATGAATGCACATAAAACTGAAGAAACTCGAATATTTTATTCAGCTTTTTACAAATCAAAACCCTTTTTATCCTATTTTAAATAAGTTTTTAAACAAAAATTGCTTTTTGGTTCAAAAGTTTTTATAAATAGCTTGTATTTATGAACACGAGATGAACCTGGCTGCAGCACCAGGGATTTGTCACAAAATTATTGCATTGTCATGCCTATGTGTTTTGTTTTGGGACACAGTGCGGTCATGCAATTGCGATTTAACCTTTGATCTACATCAGAGTTGATAAGACAAATAAAACAATCTTACTGTTTAAAAAGTAAATACATACTAGATAGGACAACCAATAAAACTCAACTTTTATAATAATGATTATAATGACACAATTAATACAGCACAGTGTCACACATACGTATTTCCACAGCAATTGCCATGCGTTTCACATTGCATAGGTCCTACACATCGCAAGGCGTGGGAGCATCTCCCCTGCTTCAAACTACCGTGCCCCCTAGCTAAGACATTACTACACTTTCCCCATGAAGCAACCTCATGTACCCCTGGTGGTATGCATATCACTGGTATGTTGGATAAGAGCTGATCAAGTCACAAGAATTCTAAGATGTCAAAAGAGAGCAGCACACCTGCTTACCAGGACATGACATACAGCATCATGTCACACAGCAATGTATTATTATTTTTATTACTACTATTAATTGTGAAGGAATTATTCTACTGCCCCAATGACAATTTACTTATGACCTAAATACGATTTGTAAATATTTTTACCTTAAAATTTTCAGTATATTGTTCATTACCTCCTTAGGTAATTTGTTGAAGTCCCTTATTCCCTTACCTACAAACAAAAACTTTCCTATACTTTTGTGTCTGAAATCAATTGCTAATTTATTGTCATGGTCCTCTTTCCCCTTTCACATGCCATATCTGATTTTTACAGCAATATTTATACTGACTTATCAGTATATGCCTTGTACATGGCTACAAGCTTTACTGTACTGGCCATGTACATATTAGCCTGTATAGAAGCAGCTTTTTGCAATCTGGACAACAGACAGAGACAAGTAGACGTCCAAATCATGACACCCAGAACTGTAACAACTTACACTGAATTTCAAACTTCAAAAACAAAGTCATGACACAATTGAACAGGAGCAAAGGAGATATGTAACCAATTTTCTTTTTGTAATATAAATATATGACAGAAGAAAGTTGATGGAAATATTAAATGAGAATGACTGGAATTGTGCAAACCTCCCAAAATTATGAATCAGAATTCATTTTTAATTTGCGAATTTAATGTTAAAAATTTATAATAGTCACAGATCTCTCTTTTCCCTAAGTAGTATGCTACATTTTGAACCATCAATAAAACAACTGAACAAAGTGTAATGCCTCCCGTTTGTATAATAATGCCAGAACTGGACCACAAAGGAATTAAAAATGGCTGTTTGGTCTATGGACTTTACATTTCAACTCCATCTTTCTGATGGAACATCCAGCACTTGTTGGCTGCAGATCAACCTCTTTTTAACATTTGAGCACTTCAATAATTTTTCCCCCTTACCACTTACATATCTATTCAGCGTACAGGAAATTTAGGTGAATTGTTACTTTATTAAATTAAAGGCGATCCTAGTAAGATAAATGAACAGTAAGATCAATAATGAACAGGAAGTGATAGTGGGAGGTATGGGCAATAGTATTGAAAGAAACGTGAGTTATAGTATAGAGAGTGACCCGAGGAAGGTGGTTAAAGAGGTGCAGCATACCAGAGTGGAATTCATGCAGGTCCTAAGTCACCATGATTGACCACAATTGAACTATGCTGTGAGGTGGGTAAATGTGGAAATGGAAGTGCTACTTGGGAAAGGCATTAGTTCTGTCTTTGGAGTTGTGCCTGTGAACACCATTGGTAGGTGGGGTTTCACTAGGCATGGTCTACATCTAAACAGTAGGAGCAAGGGGTTCTTTGAGTTGTTAGCTAAAGCAGTAAGGGAGCCAATTTCCAGTGATAATGGTGTCAAGACTGTGCCTTTTTTGGGTTAAGGACTGCTGGTGAAGGGATGGAAATAGATTAATAAAGTGATACTGATTGTAGATACACGATGTTGAAGAAATAGATGAAGTTACTGAAACAATAACTGACTGGGGAAGAACTAAAAAAGAAGGTAAATTCTGAAAATATAAAGCCAGTGTTACTGGTGATCTGTAGAAGTATAATGAACAAAATAATTGTAGCGAACACAGTTGTTCACTTGGCTCGAAAGACACATATTCGTTAATTATGACATGAGGACAGCAAGTTGCATGTTAAGAAACCAGATAGAGACATCGACCAGGGATTTAGAGTGCTGATAGTTATGAAAAATTGCGTACTGGTCGAGCAAAATAGGACAGGTGATGGTATTGATCAGCCTCATCATTAGTCTATCATTTGCCCCTCCACATTTGGACCGTAGTGGGAGATTGTGTAAAAATCCTCTGCATGGGCATCGAAGAGTGTCTTGTCTTCATCACAGTCAGCAACAGTAGGAGCAGAGGGAAAGCAGAACGTCGAGCTGCCCTCCGGCAGCCGTGGCTGCGGGGTGGCGCCACACTCAGAAGATGGACAGCTCCTAACAGGTTGGATCTGTTGTAGAGTATGGTTGGACGTGGAAAGCCATCGCTGAATCTTTGATAGGGAGCCAGGGTCATCCACAATGTCTATAGCTGGGGTTACTGGGCTAAATAATCGCCCTCAGTCACAGAAGCTCTTGCCATCCTCAAAGTAAATGTCACACTCACACATGAACCTATTTTAGATATTCAACTAAGTCATAGCAGGATGAAGGAAGGTAGCGCAATATCACCTTACAATATAATCAGTATTCAGCAGTAATCTTAATATATACCATTTGTAAATTTTGTACAGTCCTGTTAGTAAATAGTGTACATAGTACATGTTTACAAAATCATTCATCCTGATGACCCTACCACGAATGTATCACGCCGATCCCAGATCAACTTTTAGGTCAATCCTTACCCATTCGCTCAATCATCTCATTGAATCTGGCCAAGTCTCCACTTGGCCTGCTGCCAAGTTCATCATTTAATAGAGATACACGAACCACAAGTAATAATAGGGGTAGAAAGTTGGTTAAAAGAAGAAGTACTAGACAGTGAGGTTTTTCCTGATGGTTATAGTTTGTACCACAGAGATAGAAGAGCAATTGGTGGAGGAGTTTTCATACCAGTTAACAAAACCTACTACAGTTCACTGGTGTTCATAGATCATGACCATCAGTTACTTGGGGTATATTTCTGGGGTAGTAAAAAAAAAATACAGTATGTTGGCTGCTTACCTCAGTGGAAGAATGGCAGATGAAGATGAGGCACTTGGGGAGAAATTAAATTCATACTCAAGATTTCAGCGGTGAGTATAGAATGGTTATTTTTGGTGGGAATTTAAATTTACCAGATGTAAACTGGGTAGGAAATAACATTAATAACACAAGGGAACAGAGATCTGCAAATACCTTAACAAAGAAAGGAGGATTTACACAAGTGGTAGAGCAGAACATTATGGGACAAAATATTTTGGATATATTCCTAATAAAGCGTGATGATAACCTTGTGGGGTGTCAAGTAACTGAAGGAATAAGTGATCATGAAACAGTTCTGATGGATATTCAGTGAACCACCAGCCAAAATTAATGGGTGAAATAGGCACAATTAAAAAAAGGCATAGAATTTTAATTTGAAGAGATATTTCAGAGAACGTTTCAGCAAATGGAAGGACGGTTCAAGTACAGTAGAGTCAAGGTGGGAAGACTTCAAGGAGATAATAGAAAGAGGGAAGAAAACTTTATTCCAAAACAGAAAATAAAGAGAAGTAGAGAACCTGTGTAGTATGATAAGGAGGTGAGGATTTTTTTTTTTTTTTTTTAACTGCTTTACGTCTCTCAACAGCGAAGTCTTTAGAGACGGGAAAGGATGGGGGGAGGGGCAAGGAATGGGAAGGAATTCGGCCATGGCCTTTTGAAGGAAGTATCCCGGCATTTGCCTGGAATGATTTGGGAAACCATGTAAAACACAAATCTGGATGCCCGGACGGGGATTCGAACCGCCGTCCTCCCGAATGCGAGGCGGGAACGCTAACCGTTACACCGCCACGCTCGGTGGAGGTGAGGAGGCTGGTAAGAAGAGAACATGAGTTAAGAGTCAGCAGGGAATACTTAAAACAACTAAACAAGGACTTAATAATAGCTAAGAAGGTGGCTAAAGATGGGTTTATGAAGAGTATTGTCAGTGCAGGGGGACCATTGACTGAAGCATCTAGAAATTTCTATGACTATGTTAGAAAGCTGAGGGGAAGGGAGGGTGTTGAGATGCTTATAGATAAGGATTGAGATTAAGTTACTGAGGATTTGAAAAAGGCAGAGATTTAAAGTAAATGGTTTCGTGAGAGCATTAGGGTAAATGAATCAGAAACGGGAGGGTCTAAATCGGAGGACGGGCATATCAACACAATTAGAAATAAGCAGGTCAAAAAATTTGAAATTCATCCTTAGGATATCACGGAAGAATTAAGAAAAATGAAAAAAAAAAACAAAGGTGCTGATGTAGATAATATTACTAGAGACGTCTTAAAGATAGCCAGTTGTAACATTGTACCTTATCTTGAAATATTATTTAAATTGAGTCTGGAAACTTGCTGCTTACCAGAGGCCTAAAAAAGTGTGATAGTACAGTAGTGCCAATACATAAAGGAGAGGTGAAAATAGAGTCGAAAATTATAGGCCAATCAGTTTGACACCAGTGGTAGGTAAATTAATGGAGAGATTAATATGCAACCACATCAGAAATATATGAGTGGAGCATAAGTGGTTTCCAAGTAGGCAACATGGCTTTAGGCAAGGACATTCATGTGAATCTCAGTGGTGGGATATACGCAAGATATTTAAGATGAAATGGACAAGGGAGGCCAAACTGATGCAATATCAAAAGAAGTGGATGTAAAAATGGGAGTGCCACAGGGTAGCAAATTGGGACCACTGCTATTCATTATTCTAATGAATAATTGTGTTGATTGTTTACTAACAGAAATTAAATTGTTTGCTGATGACATAATGCTATATAAAAAGACCAAAACTGTAGATATGAGAGATAAGTCTTTCCCGGCGTATCTTTGCTATATATTCTTCACGGGTTTGCTGCCGGATTACATGTAAAATGTAATCCGGCAGCAAACCCGTGAAGAATATATAGCAAATCTGTAGATGACTGTAAACAACTGCAGGGTGATCTGGATAGGATATCTAGTCGGGCTGGCAAACGTGGGATGAAGATAAATGCAAAGAAGAGTCAACATATTAGATACACAAATAAAAAACTATAAAGGCTGATTATGATCATAAAATTGGGAAAGAAGTGCGTGTTGAACTCTTGAAATGTAAATATCTTGGCATTAAATTTGATAACTAACTTAACTGGACAGGACACATTGGACAGGTGGAAGGAAAAGGTTTCAAAATCCTGCACTGGTTGGAGAGGGTGGTGAGGGAATAGACAAGACAATTAAAGGAATTGGGTTAAAAAACTTTGGTCAGAACATTGCTTGAATATGGTAGTGTAGTATGGGACCCACATTTTGAGTATCAAATACAGGGGTTGAAGAGGGTGCAAAAATGGGCAGCTAGATTTGTTTCTGGAAATTATAGCAGAACGCAATCAATAACAAGTATGATAAAACAGCTGGAATTAAGGAGGATAAGTGTTTAGGGAAATTGCCACTGGAGCATACCCTCCATAGTAAATTTTAATAAATTATTGAATAACATTAAAACAGAATGAACTATAATAAAGTGCAACAGTGAACATGAGAATTCATAAAAAAGAAAAAAAAAATTGAGTTAAAACATGAAATGATAGTAGAAACTGTAATATCAACAACTAAATGAGTACAATCATCTAATTATGACTTAGTGTATGCTCTGGTGGAAAGTTATGCTACACACACACACACACATTTCCCCCCTTAATTATTATTATTTTAAAGTCTTAAATTCTTTGAGTGTAATTTCTGTACCCGTTTACTTTTGTACTTTGTAAATTTCAATTATTCATCACTTTCCTTGAAACTTTATTCGAATCTGTGGCTACCTTACCTACAAAAGAAAATTTTACCAGTTAAAAAAATTATGTGCATATATTTCTTATTAAGTAGTATCATTTGAGAGTATGTATATATTCCAGCCATCATGTTTATTCATACCACACAAACAAAAACCATAATGTTAAATGGTAAGCAATCATTAGAAGCAATATTTACATTTAGGCTATGCAACCTCAAAAATACTATGGGATTACTGGAGATCACGATTCTGCTAGGAATTGGCGTCATATTAATACAGTAATCAGATGCAAAACACCATTGGAAATACTTTCTGAAGTACATTTAACGAGTGACATGCTGCCCAAGGTACATTTCAACCTAATTTCTGATTGAAAATGATGGTCCAGGCTGCATTACAATGGAATTACTGCTTGAAAATAATTCATCTTGTGATTGACTGCAGCAGTATTATGATGCCATTAGTGAATGTTGTTATAGCAGAATCGCGATCTCCAATAGAACCAATATGTACTACTATTATGTACAATGAAATAAATCCATTACCACTAATGATTATAAACATTACACAGAACAAATACACTGTAATATACTACTGCTTTACTTATTGAACAAGAATAAATTGTCACTGGATGCATTTCTTGTAGAAACTATCATTATTGCATGCCGTGATATAACTTCTGGCAATCTCTTACCATTTGGAATAAGTTACCATGAGAAATGATGAATAATTTGCCAAAAATGTTGAAAGAATTTAAAGTTAAAATTTTTTAAGGGTAAATGTAGATGGATGCAGAAAAGGGGGAAGATGGGTGTTTAGGGAAATTGCCACCAGAGCATGCACTCCATTGCAATTTAATTTAAAATTATGGTAGTTTTTATGTGGAGCTTGTGCAGCATGTGTATATTTCATGGCTGTTATACACACATATACTTCAATATCACCCGAGGTACATGTACAATTTTCAGAAGGACAATTCCTTCTTCACTGCATAGGAACCTAGCTTTTAAACAATCCTTTAGATTAAAGAATATTCAATAAACTATATTATAAACTGATGGCATATAGGCCTACTGTGTTTCCCATTTAGGCATTGACAGAACTGTTGACAGACACAAGACCTCTACAGTTATGGCTGTGCACTCAAACAATGTAACTAAAACTGCTGATGTATTTGTATAGTTACAAAAGCCAGCACTTAATTATTAAATAACAAACAATGTGTAAGGTGATTAAGCAACTTTAATATTTTTTATGGCTACATTTAACACAACTTGTACTAAAATGTTTGGAATGAGAGAAATCCAAAACTAAAGATATACAAAAAAAAAAAAAAACAACAACATCGCAGTAAACAACGTAATCACTTACGTTTGGAACAGAAATCAAAGTTTAATAATTTATGAAAATCATAACAACTGCATATATTTAGATTCATGCTGGTAGGGGCATATTTTCAAATCACTTACCCTAATATTGGCATTGCAAGCTTTTTCCAGCCTTCATCGATTTGTAATCTCTCAATAAGCTTTTTCCGGATAGTAAAATCGATTTCATCCAACAAACTGTAAGGGTCGGGTGGATGCATGTTGCCATCAAGAACCCTTAGGATGTGAAATAATCTGTCCTTTCTCTGATTTAGACTTCTCTTTGAATTTATTTTTTAAATATTTAAAATTCAATAATTAAAAAAAATTGTAATACTTTTTCCACAACCCAAACCAGGTGTATTTACAGAGCAACGGTTAATCTCAGATGACTAATTTCTTTTGTATTGCACAGTTTCATAGTTTTATTCACTTCTCGTCTTTGATCACTTCACTTCTGTTTTGTGTATTTTGACCAGAGACAATATATTTTTTGACGTTTCCTCAAAGTAAAACCGGAGAAAGAGTGGGGAGCGAAGCGGAAAAAACGACAGCCAATCATACGTCGTGACTGGCTTAGAGGCCATATATTGTCTCTGCTCAATAATAGATCCAAGGATTCCTTTTGCCATATAACTATATTAAAAAAAAAATCATTTCAATTGAAGCATGTTTGCACATTATTTCTTACTGTGTAATAATAAGGCAGATGTGGACTTTACGAGAAATAATTTTTTTAAATAAAACAATATATGTAAGTATATGATGTTTTGTCCACTATGTCGACTATTTCATCGATACGCCGTGAAAGCCTTCGTTCTCACTATTTATCAGAGACAATATACTATTTATTATTATTATTAATTTAATTGAAATGGAGCACATACTCAAGTATCAATTTCCCTAGTCATCTAATTAATTAATAGTTAAAATTTAATGTGTAATATAGTGGAATATACAGGCAACTGATATATTATTAACTATTATGAATTTTCAATTGCCAAATAACATTAAACTATAACAGTTTATTTATACTTCTCTTATTTCCACCTTATCAAAATGATGATAATTTTTTTATCTTGCTTCTTAGCTTTGCACCTGTCACATCATACATTTTAGTGCCGTGATGAATAATTTACCAAAAACGTTGATAGAATGGAAAGTCAAAATTTTCTGACGGCATATGTAGGTGGTGCTGGGAAGGGGGAAGATGGGTGATAGGGAAATTGCCACTGGAGCATGCGCTCCATTGCTATTTAATTAAATATTATTATTATTATACATATGCGATATACGAATTTTAAATTCCTTCAGAGTTTTATGCTTTTATCACTTCACTTGGTAATTTATTCCAATACCTGATACACTTACCAACAAAAGATAATTATCCTATTCCCTATTGAATATCAACATCTCCATCAATTTACATACCACCGACGTCAAACTGACAGGCCTATAATTTTCAGCATTATTTGTCGCCCCTCCTTTATATACCGGTAGTGCTATCGCACTTTTACAGTCCAGTGGTAAGCAGCAAGTATCCAGACTCAATTTAAGTAACGTTTCAAGATAAGGTACAATGTCATATAC
>JARYHS010011408.1:245637169-245747639 GCA_031002005.1 Vandiemenella viatica | reverse complement strand
GTTTGAGGAAACTAGTTGTTAATATCAACTAAAGGAAAGCACATTGGGTGTCCTTTTGTTAACTTACTCTGCTTGTGGGGGAAACTTGCCAGATATAGGTTAAGCTTTGACTATTACTGAAGCCATTACTGAAGATGCCAGAGTTCTTTAAAATGGCTGCTACACTATTGAAATAACCTCGTAATAGTTTATGGGTAGGTTCATCAAAAAATCAAACAGTGCTCTCAGAAACAAAATGTTTATATTTTGCAAAATTTATAAAATGCTCTCAGGTAACTATAAGATGGCGACAGTGAATGTGATCACCGAAATATCATGTGATAACACTTCCTTAACTTGGCTAGTTACCCGAAAGCATTTCATAAATTCTCAATGCTGAGAGAAACTTTGTTCTTGTGTTCTGGAAAATTGTTCTTAAAAAAAATTGGCACCGGTGTGTTAGCTATTTTAAGGCATTGGAACTATCAAATCCTTGAAATTTAGGTTACACGTCATCAATACTTAGGGTTCAAGCATTGCAACAGCATTCTTTCACAACTCCCCTAAATATTTTACATCACGAACCACAAAACAGAAGTTCACTTCTAATTTCAGAAGGTTACTAGAATTAAATATCTGACACCTTGTCTGAAAAATGAGTACGTTACCTTACTCTTCAAAATATTTCTAAGTCTGACTAGCTACATTGCTCAATCTTCCTATTGTCCATGACGCCTCATGCATGTCTGCGCTTGACAATTTCCTGGATAAAAATGCTTCCCGAACAAGGAAATCTGGACCCCTTTATATAGTTGATGACTGTGAGAACTACTTTCTTTGTCCAACAATTTACTTCAATCACCCTGAAACTTTTATATTGTGTAGCCCCTATTTTTTCTAATTATTTCGTTCCGTGATGACTTATGCCCAAACTTGTTTCATTTAAAAGTTATATTTTTATGAAGTTTTAAATCCCAAAATCTTAAATTACTCTTAAAATTTATAATCGCCTGTGATGATTCTAGTATCAAATTACTTCTTAAAATTTTCCTAGTCTTTTGACATATGTCACTCAACTGAATACTGTGGGAGAAATTCTTATTAAACTTAAACTACGTCTTAACATTCCTCGTTCCCACCATCATGACATAATTGCTAAAAAAAATTTATAGAATTTATTGCTCCAAAAACTACTGCTCTGTTTGAGATGGGATAAAAATTCCTTATAATCGTAGGCTTCTGCGGCCAGAGTCAGTTGATTCTTGGCTGGCCCTGGAAGAAGACCCTAGAATGAGGGTCCAAACGTCAGTTTCAAGAAACATGACACGGCGCCACCCGGACAGCCAAGAATCTAAAAATTCCTTGTTCTCCAAGTATTT
Source organism: Vandiemenella viatica (assembly GCA_031002005.1). Taxonomy (NCBI): domain Eukaryota; kingdom Metazoa; phylum Arthropoda; class Insecta; order Orthoptera; family Morabidae; genus Vandiemenella; species Vandiemenella viatica. The sequence continues at coordinate 245,746,281 of JARYHS010011408.1, read as the reverse complement.
TTCTCTTATTCCTAAAGTGATTCTCTGTTATTTTCTATTTACATATGTCCTGAGTGAATCATACGATCCTAAGTAGTTCAACAAGGAAGTTCTAACAATGGAACGTAAAATTTCACTTTTACTCCTTAAATTTTTATCTAATCGAAAAATTAAAGTCATATTCGTAATCAGAAAATTTTTCCTTTTGTTTAAATGTATTTTTAACCTATATTTTCTGTCTTTATTTCCCTAAAAAACTATTTCTATTTTACCTACAGAGTTTGTTTTTATGTATAATGTGTAGCTTCTTGTTCGAGTCTATTGATGTATCAAACTTTAAGATATCTTGAAAACTGGGCAATCTTTCTTTATAAGACACTCCATGTGGCAAAATGGTCATTAAACTTGAAATATCTCTTTACCTAAATTTTTACAGCTATACATATTACACCTTAAATTCATTGTAATTTTCTGCTTTACCTGTGGAAATGAATGTAAACAGAGGGGTTTGAATTAATGATTCTGACTTTATGCCACCTGTTTTCTTACGTTCCTGACTGATTTTACATCTCAAAAGTGCTTTATTATTAAGAAAATGAGTCTAAAAGTGACTTCCTATGTGACTGGTATATAATGAGCTTCATTTTAAAATGTTTTTGAAGATGATACGGATATATAAAACTTCCATATGAAACATTAATTTGGACTAAATAAAATTGTGATTCTTGGCTGTCCGGGAGATGCTGCATCATATTTCTTACAGCTGGCATTTTGACCATCCTTCTGTGATCTTCTTGCTGGGCAGAACTGCATATTCGATCTGCTCTGGAAGAAGACCACAGAAGGTTGATCGAAATGTCGGTTACAAGAAATATGGCGCGGCGTCTCCCAGACAGCCAAGAATCAACTGACTCTGGCTGCGGAAGCCTACAAGTACATAGATAAAAATAGTTATTTAACACTGTGAAATATACTGCATAAGTTAGCGGGGAACTGGGCATAATACAACTCACAGTTTAGAATGTGTTATGAAAGCACCTAACGTGATGAAAGGCCACAAATGTAAGGAATTTATATTAGATGAAAAGGAAATTGAGTTTTGCTACATAATAAGCCAAGATTCTTATTTCTATATCAATTTTACTATGTGCATTGATTATTTTAAACCTAATAATTGTTTATAATAGCCCTGTGTATAGTTATACAAATAGTAAGTACAAATATTGTTGATTTTGGGTTAGTTAGTCTCTTGTATGTTGTATATACTTTTATTATTTTAGTCAGTAATTTAATTTGTTTATTTAATCAGTAAATAAGTGTCTGAGTGAGCATTAGCATCCTTTTACACAATTGTGTCCAAAGTATGATTTTTGTTTGTGTCTGCTGCTGGTTTATATTTTTAACTAGCTGGTACCCACGACTTCGTTCGTGATTGTAAAGAATTCATATTGACAGCTATAGACATCTAACCACCCTAGTGAACGATGGGAGACTCGATACTATTACCACACTCAAGTACCAGTCTTCTGCGCTATATAGTTCCGGCAGCAAGGTAAAATTTACGGATACACACAAGTCTTTGGATGAAACACGAAAATATTCATGATCGACCAATTTAAAACACCATATCTCACACACTCCCACAGTTACCGAAATTTGGCCAACGTTGTGATCGATGGGAGACTCTGTGTTACTACCACACACAAACGCCAGTGATCTGCGATTGATAGTTTTCACTTAAAAGTGATACACAGTGACACATGCGTCTTTGGCAGAAATACGAAATTGCCGCAGGTCGACCATTTTCATCCCCCATATCTTCCACATCCCCATAGCTACAGACATCTAACAACCATAGTGCACGACAACAGACACGATTCTACTACCACACATAAACACCAATGCTCTATGCTATGTAGTCGTGGTAGAAAGTGAAATCTGCGGAGACACATGCCTTTCGTCGAAATACGAAAATATCCTTAGTCGGCCACTTACAACCACCATATCTACCACAGTACCACAGTTTCTGAAATTCGGCCGCTGTTATGATCGAAAGGTGACTCTGTGCTACTACTACACACAAACGCCAGTTATCTGTAGTTTTCGCTGAAAAGTGATACACCATGACACTTTTGTCTTTGGCAGAAGTATGAAATTGCCACAGGTCGACCACTTTCAACCCCCATTTCTCCCACACCCCCATAGTTACCGACATCTAACAATCATAGTGCACTACATGCGGTACGATTCTACTACCAAACACAAACACCAATGCTCCATGCTATGTAGTTGTGGCAGAAAAGTGACATATACATAGACAGTCGAAATACGAAAATATACTTGGTCGGCCACTAACAACCACCATATCTACCACAGTACCACAGTTTCTGAAATTCGGCCGCTGTTGTGATCGAAAGGTGACTCTGTGCTACTACTACACACAAAAGCCAGTTATCTGTGATCTATAGTTTTCGCTGAAAAGTGATACACCATGACACTTTTGTCTTTGGCAGAAGTATGAAATTGCCACAGGCCGACCACTTTCAACCCCCATTTCTCCCACACCCCCATAGCTACCGACATCTAACAACCATAGTGCACTACATGAGATACGATTCTACTACCAAACACAAACACTAATGCTCTATGCTATGTAGTTGTGGCAGAAATGTGACATATGCGGAGACAGTCGAAATACGAAAATATCCTTGGTCGGCCACTTACAACCACCATATCTAAACCAGTACCACAGTTTCTGAAATTTGGCCGCTGTTGTGATCGAAAGGTGACTCTGTGCTACTACTACACACAAAAGCCAGTTATCTGTGATCTATAGTTTTCGCTGAAAAGTGATACACCATGACACTTTTGTCTTTGGCAAAAGTATGAAACTGCCACAGGTCGACCACTTTCAACCCCCATTTCTCCCACACCCACATAGTTACCGACATCTAACAATCATAGTGCACTACATGAGGTACGATTCTACTACCAAACACAAACACCAATGCTCTATGCTATGTAGTTGTGGCAGAAAAGTGACATATGCAGAGACAGTCGAAATACGAAAATATACTTGGTCGGCCACTAACAACCACCATATCTACCACAGTACCACAGTTTCTGAAATTCGGCCGCTTTTGTGATCGAAAGGTGACTCTGTGCTACTACTACACACAAAAGCCAGTTATCTGTGATCTATAGTTTTCGCTGAAAAGTGATACACCATGACACTTTTGTCTTTGGCAGAAGTATGAAATTGCCACAGGTCGACCACTTTCAACCCCCATTTCTCCCACACCCCCATAGCTACCGACATCTAACAACCATAGTGCACTACATGAGATACGATTCTACTACCAAACACAAACACTAATGATCTATGCTATGTAGTTGTGGCAGAAAAGTGACATATGCGGAGACAGTCGAAATACGAAAATATCCTTGGTCGGCCACTTACAACCACCATATCTACCACAGTACCACAGTTTCTGATATTCGGCCGCTGTTGTGATCGAAAGGTGACTCTGTGCTACTACTACACACAAACGCCAGTTATCTGTGATCTGTAGTTTTCGCTGAAAAGTGATACACCATGACACTTTTGTCTTTGGCAGAAGTATGAAACTGCCACAGGTCGACCACTTTCAACCCCCATTTCTCCCACACCCCATAGCTACCGACATCTAACAACCATAGTGCACTACATGAGATACGATTCTACTACCAAACACAAACACCAATGCTCTATGCTATGTAGTTGTCGCAGAAAAGTGACATATGCGGAGACAGTCGAAATACGAAAATATCCTTGGTCGGCCACTTACAACCACCATATCTACCACAGTACCACAGTTTCTGAAATTCGGCCGCTGTTGTGATCGAAAGGTGACTCTGTGCTACTACTACACACAAACGTCAGTTATCTGTGATCTATAGTTTTCGCTGAAAAGTGATACACCATGACACTTTTGTCTTTGGCAGAAGTATGAAATTGCCACAGGTCGACCACTTTCAACCCCCATATCTCCCACATCCCCATAGCTACCGACATCTAACAACCATAGTGCACGACAGGAAAGACGATTCTACTACCACACACAAACACCAAAAGGTCTATGTTATGTAGTTGTGGCAGGAAAGAGAAGTATACGGAGATACGAATTTTTGGTCGAAATATGAAAACGCCCTGCACTGACCAACTTTAATCATTATATCTCCCACATCCCCACAGCTATCGGCATTCGGCCAACGTTGTGCACGACAGGAAACTCCATGCTACTTCCACCCACAAACATCAGTGATCTGTGCTAGGTAGTGGTGGCTGAAAAGTGAAATATAGGAAAAAACACGTCTATTTTTATATATATATAATAGCTGTTACCCGCGACTTCGTACGCGTGGACTTGGAGTTTCATTGCCAGAATTGGATATAGAAAACTGTTAGTAACGTAAGATTTGTCCCAAACAACACCGAGTCGACATAATATGATGGAAAGCCATCATTATATCATCCTATCGTCTAATCTGTCTCATGAAGAGAATCAATTTACAACATATTTAAAAACAGAAAAGTAAGCGAAGGTGCGGGGATGTGTGTGTGTGTGTGTGTGGGCGGGGGGGGGGGTTAACTGATGGCAGCTTTATTTCAGCTTGGTTTTTCTTCTTTCTTCAACATGAGCATCTGAATCTTATAATCTAATAGCAGCACATTGTCTTCTAGACCTGCACCTTAGGCCAGGTTTACGTTCGTAAGGCATGTCAAAAAGGAAGACAAATTGGTGCCAGAAACTTTTATAAAGACACAAATGAATAGTACAGTGCAGAGCAAAATGACTTCTATACTAAATAATAAGTTTTGTTTCTTATCGAAATTTACTAACAAATCAAACACTAACAGACTGCGCGACTGAGCAACCAACGTAACATTACAGGACTAACACACGAATCTGTCTGTCTTTCATAATTCGATAAGTTCTTAAAAATTAGTGACTAAAACTGTTATTCATACCGAACAAATGTCCTGTGTCCTTCGTACACTATTTCATTGTTAAATGCCATCAATATTCATATAGCCATTTAGTCGTCAAAACGTAACAAAAAGACAGAGACTTACTTCCACATTTATAATATGATAGCTGGTACCCACGACTTACGTTCGTGATTGTAAAGAATTCATATTGACAGCTGTAGACAATCTAACCACCATAGGTGCACGATGGGAGCACTCGATACTATTACCACACACTAAATACCAGTCTTCTGCGCTATGTAGTTCCGGCAGCAAAGTAAAATTTACAGATACACACAAGTGTTTGGATGAAATACGAAAATATTCATGATCGACCAATTTCAAACACCATATCTCACACACTCCCACAGTTACCGAATTTCGACCAACGTTGTGATTGATGGGAGACTCTGTGTTACTACCACCCACAAACGCCAGTGATCTGCGATTGATAGTTTTCACTTAAGTGATACACCATGACACATGCGTCTTTGGCAGAAATATGAAACTGCCGCAGGTCGACCATATTCATACCCCATATCTTCCATACCCCCATAGCTACAGACATCTAACAACAATAGTGCACGACAACAGACACGATTCTACTACCACACATAAACACCAATGCTCCATGCTATGTAGTCATTGCAGAAAAGTGAAATCGGCGAAGCCACATGCCTTTCGTCGATATACGAAAATATCCTTGGTCAGCCACTTACAACCACCATATCTCCCACAAAACCACAGTTTCTGAAATTCGGCCGCTGTTGTGATCGAAAGGTGACTCTGTGATACTACCACACACAAACGCCAGAGATCTGTGATCTATAGCTTTCGCTGAAAAGTGATACACCATGACACTTTTGACTTTGGCAGAAATATGAAATTGCCACAGGTCGACCACTTTCAACCCCCATTTCTCCCACACTCCCATAGCTACCGTCATCTAACAACCATAGTGCACTACATGAGATACGATTCTACTACCAAATACAAACACGAATGCTCTATGCTATGTAGTTGTGACAAAAAAGTGACATATGCGGAGACAGTCGAAATACGAAAATATCCTTGGTCGGCCACTTACAACCACCATATCTACCACAGTACCACAGTTTCTGAAATTCGGCCGCTGTTGTGATCGAAATGTGACTCTGTGCTACTACTACACACAAAAGCCAGTTATCTGTGATCTATAGTTTTCGCTGAAAAGTGATACACCATGACACTTTTGTCTTTGGCAGAAGTATGAAATTGCCACAGGTCGACCACTTTCAACCCCCATTTCTCCCACACCCCCATAGCTACCGACATCTAACAACCATACTGCACTACATGAGATACGATTCTACTACCAAACACAAACACAAATGCTCGATGCTATGTAGTTGTGGCAGAAAAGTGACATATGCGGAGACAGTCGAAATACGAAAATATCCTTGGTCGGCCACTTACAACCACCATATCTACCAAAGTACCACAGTTTCTGAAATTCGGCCACTGTTGTGATCGAAAGGTGACTCTGTGCTACTACTACACACAAACGACAGTTATCTGTGATCTATAGTTTTCGCTGAAAAGTGATACACCATGACACTTTTGTCTTTGGCAGAAGTGTGAAATTGCCACAGGTCGACCACTTTCAACCCCCATTTCTCCCACACCCCCATAGCTACCGACATCTAACAACCATAGTGCACTACATGAGATACGATTCTACTACCAAACACAAACACAAATGCTCTATGCTATGTAGTTGTGGCAGAAAAGTGACATATGCGGACACAGTCGAAATACGAAATTATCCTTGGTCGGCCACTTACAACCACCATATCTACCACAGTACCACAGTTTCTGAAATTCGGCCGCTGTTGTGATCGAAAGGTGACTCTGTGCTACTACTACACACAAACGCCAGTTATCTGTGATCTATAGTTTTCGCTGAAAAGTGATACACCATGACACTTTTGTCTTTGGCAGAAGTATGAAATTGCCACAGGTCGACTACTTTCAGCCCCCATTTCTCCCACACCCCCATAGCTACCGACATCTAACAACCATAGTGCACTACATGAGATACGATTCTACTACCAAACACAAACACAAATGCTCTATGCTATGTAGTTGTGGCAGAAAAGTGACATATGCGGAGACAGTCGAAATACGAAAATATCCTTGGTCGGCCACTTACAACCACCATATCTACCACAGTACCACAGTTTCTGAAATTCGGCCGCTGTTGTGATCGAAAGGTGACTCTGTGCTACTACTACACACAAACGACAGTTATCTGTGATCTATAGTTTTCGCTGAAAAGTGATACACCATGACACTTTTGTCTTTGGCAGAAGTATGAAATTGCCACAGGTCGACCACTTTCAACCCCCATTTCTCCCACACCCCCATAGCTACCGACATCTAACAACCATAGTGCACTACATGAGATACGATTCTACTACCAAACACAAGCACAAATGCTCTATGCTATGTAGTTGTGGCAGAAAAGTGACATATGCGGAGACAGTCGAAATACGAAAATATCCTTGGTCGGCCACTTACAACCACCATATCTACCACAGTACCACAGTTTCTGAAATTCGGCCGCTGTTGTGATCGAAAGGTGACTCTGTGCTACTACTACACACAAACGCCAGTTATCTGTGATCTATAGTTTTCGCTGAAAAGTGATACACCATGACACTTTTGTCTTTGGCAGAAGTATGAAATTGTCACAGGTCGACCACTTTCAACCCCCATATCTCCCACACCCCCATAGCTACCGACATCTAACAACCATAGTGCACGACAGGAAAGACGATTCTACTACCACACACAAACACCAAAGGTCTATGTTATGTAGTTGTGGCAGGAAAGAGATGTATACGGAGATACGAATTTTTGGTCGAAATATGAAAACGCCCTGCATTGACCAACTTTAGTAATTATATCTCCCACATCCCCACAGCTATCGGCATTCGGCCAACGTTGTGCACGACAGGAAACTCCATGCTACTTCCACCCACAAACATCAGTGATCTGTGCTAGGTAGTGGTGGCTGAAAAGTGAAATATAGGAAAAAACACTTCTATTTTTATATATATATAAGATTAGGACATATCAAGTCATAATTTTTTTTAAATCTACCTGAGATGAGTGCAGGATAGTGTCAACATACAAAAAGATACACACACAAGTAACACTGAAACTTTTGGGTGTTCATCTCTTATCAGCAGAACAATATGATGTGCACAAGCTAGGAGGACAAGAAAAGTTACTGTTGTTTATGGCAGCTGGAAGATGGCATGTTAAAAATCAGAAAAGCAAAGAATAGGGAGAGGTGGGTCAAATATTAAATATACCTTAACTTTACAAACTGCATTAATAAAAAAATTCCGTGTGAAAAATAGTAATAAAAAATCCTATAATATAGTAATTTTTTGGTTTTGACATATTCTTTTATAAGTGATGGTTCCTTTTGTAGCAGAGATTGAATATAAATTCAGTGGAAGAGGGGGAGTGTCTGAGAAGATCAGAAGGAAAGGGAGAAAAATTGGAGATGGGGGAGGGGAGAGGTTATCTGAGGTTGACACCTGGTGGTTGCCTCAAGCTGGTAAGCCAATATCTACTGGCTGAGTACAAAGGTGCTGCTGCCTACTTCCTGCCTAGGTCTTAACTATGGACCGCCTTCAACAGTGCAATCATCTCTAGCTCATCCTTATACTGTTTGTAAGGAAGTGTTGGCACCTTTGTGGATATTTTGTGCAACTAGAAATTTGAACCTGGCAACTAAAGGCAAGTTTTGATGTTTAATCTTGTTATATGCTGATTTCAGATTTGTACACCAAAAAACTTTTGGATACCTATAATAAACCTTTATCAACCTCTTTTACAATTAACTTCTGCTATGCGGTGTTAAGAGCAAATGTGTAGCAATGATGAGGTTCACTATTGTCAGCAGTCACCACAGTTTGAGGAAGAAGTATTAGAAAAATGCATCTATTGATTTGTGGCGTCTTTGTGACCGGCCCTGTGCCAGATACAACATCAGTCAGTGTGTCACACATCTGAAGTGTGTTGTGGACAAGTCATGCCATTGCCAAACACAAGTTAGAAAAGGGTCAAAAATAATACAGATGAAATGGAAAACTTTGCCCAACTCAAAGAGTTTTCTGGAAAGAAAATTATGTAAAAAAAATTTAAATTCCTAATAATTTAAATAAAAGTGTTAGTTGGCTTTGGAATTGTGTGTTATGCAATCATGGAGCAAGAAGAGACTCTACTACCTAAATGGCAAAAGAAAAATGTGGTTCGATGAAAATTTTACATGCTGTGCATATGTCAGTTATTCTCACACCATATACAGGTGACCAGAAAATTAGAGTGTTAGTAAGACTTGGAAAGAATACCCCTTGTAGATGACCACAGGTTGGGGTTGAAATATATAAATGCTTAAACAGGTGACACAGTGAGAAAACTTACAAAGGAATTTTAATGATACCATTGCATTTTTGAAAGCTTACCCACATGAATCTGTATCTGAATAAACACAGCTATCACTGTCAGTTATGCAAACAACACAGTTCTAACATCATTTGTTTATAGATCATGTGGTGAAAAGTAATGCTTGAGCCTGTCATTTGGGAGGCTTGAATCTCTATCTGGCTATCAAGATTTCAGTTTTACTTGGTTTCTTGATATCATTCCAGGCAAATGACAGGATGGTTGAATTGCTTCCCATTTCTTGCCCCCAGTTCCTTTTCACCTCTAAGTCCCAAAACATAATAAAAAAGCAAGGGCAGCATGGATGCAAAATTTGGTTTGGGAACCAGGGACTTAAGATGTTAAAAGCAATCTGTTGGGAATTATCAATATCAGGATGAATGTCACTGGCCAAGGTTAACAATGTATGTTGCCCATGTATGGATAAACAATTCATGTTTGCTGCAGAATTGCTTCTTTCATTCCACATTTGACAACAGTCTTGAGGCTTATACTGACAGCAGTTCATTGAAAATAAAGTTAGAATTATTCATGTGACTAGAAGCCTGAAATTGTTGGACTTTTACAGATCACTAAGTTTTGTAGTGCTTATGGCAGAATTTATCTTGATTCTATCAACAAAATTTTACAAATAATTCCTTGAAAATAAGTGGGAATTTTAATGTCATTTGATGATTAGGTCAATTGTTTAAGGTCAGGGAAAAAGTTAAAGAAGAGAGTGAACTGTTTCTCAAGATAGTTTAACATACAACACAAATTATATTATATTGCATAGTTCGTGGTTCTGCAGTTTCACAAACAAAAATGTAAACAATTGAAGGTCCTTCCTTGCACAAAAGAAAAATAATCTCTTAGCAGTAAACAAAATGAACAAATCAACAGAACTGTTTATTAGCATTTTATTATTTTATAGTCTCATGTGAAAGATAACTACAAATTTATTTTAGTGTCAGTTTTTTGCACCCAAAATTATTTTATTTGCTGAGGTCTTTTAATTTTAAATCCCCTTTTATGTGTTTGTCAAATTTGACATTGCAGAAAATGTTTTTATCTGTTATTTACTAGTCAATTATAATCTTGGTGTGAATTTGGTCTACAGCAGGGATTGGAAGACATTTTTTGGAAAGGTTCAGATCATTAAAAATAAAATCGGGTTCAGTGGACCGAGTTACAAACTCAAATATTTTTTAATAGGTAGTCAAAGCAAAAACTAAAAAGTTTTTTTTTTTTAAAAAAAATCAGGAAGTAATATTTTTACATACTCATTGCAGTACTGCTGAAACTTAAAATCAAAAACATTTTTATTAACTTGCTATAGATAACATAATAATTCACACTCTATTCTACTTTAAAAGCATGACATTTGAAGTCCTCTTTTGTTTTCATATCTGGTCTTGAGAGTGACATGGCAGTAGTAGTAACAAATAAATTAAAAACAAATGCAATATTGCAGAGTACCATGAAAGACAATATTAACATGTTGTTAAAAGAAAAATTGACAACACATGAAATTCCACACTCTAATGAACTAACAGCTCCCAAGAAGACCCACATACAGTCACTATTGAAAACTTCTATATTCATTCAGTCAGCTATTGTGTTACAGAGCATAATCGGGCTGGCACCACACCAAACAGCTTTGATGAAGGCACTGTATGTAATTAGTTTACATAATGGATTTAAACATGAGAACTTTAGGTAATTTTTTAAAAAATAATAATAATAATTTGTTTTCATTTTTTCCATGCCAATACAACATTAACCGACAAGCCAGATTGTAAACAAGCAGAGGGCTGGACTGATCTGCCAGCCATAGTTTGCCGACCCTTGGTCTACAGCATAACCTAAAAAGTTGCCTATGAAGCTATGAGATTTTACAATGTGAAAATCTATGTTTGTTTCAGAGCCTTTGTCTATTATCAAGCAGCCTGGTGATGGCGCCTCAGTCATCAGGGTTAATATTGGTGAACCACTAGAGTTAGAATGCTCTGCTGTAGGATTTCCTCCCCCAAAATACCAGTGGTTCCTTGGAAACCAGGAAATTGCTTCTGGTACAAACAACACACTTTTAATAGAAAGCTTTGAGTAAGTATGTTATCTTCAATTCTGTAGTTTGCATATATTCGGTTTAGAAACTGCACTAAGGAGTGGCTGTGTAATCCTTATAAACTTTGATTTTTTTCAAATGTCAACTTATTTCTTCATTAAAAATTCACACAAGTTCCATAACTAGTCAATAACTGTAATTGTATTGATTTTGACAACTGTTATTAATTTATGCTGAAGTTGTTTGAAATAATGCTTTTTATTTAATTTCTGTAGAAACAATTACTAGCATTTTATCGTATTTAATTGAAAACAATACTTTATGTCCCACTAATAAGCCATTGTTTATGAAGCAACATAAAATGGTCTGTAGTCTGTTACAAATAAACACATCACGTGTAAGTCAGTTGAGCTGTGATGAATGCAAAATCACAATATTTCAGCTGAACTCTAATTTATGAGAGGGGGTTTGAGCCATATGGAAAGCCTTACAAAACTTTTCATACATTCCATGATGTCTCACACGATTAAGGGTTCTTCTGTTGCTTGTCTCATTTTTTAAAAAAAAAAAAAAAAAGCTTTGATTGATGGTAGATCTACTCTTATTCTTCTTGATATAATTAGGATCATGATTTCATCATCTTCCACAGTTTCCAATCACTAGCTGGACCTGCTTTGCATACAAACCTCTCAATTTTCATTCTTCTTCCCACCAACTCTGTCACCGCCTTGGCCCAGTCTTCTCTTTCTTTTCAGTCCATACTCCTCTGGCCCAGTCTTCTCTTTCTTTTCAGTCCATACTCCTCTCACCAACATATACTTCAGTCTTTTTATCTTCATTTCATGTATTTTTGGTATTCATTATCCTCCACTTTCTGAACATACAATTTAAGTCTTTCCTTCTCTATTGTTTCCTCCAAGGGCTCCTCATTCATTGGATCCATAATCTTCTCATTCCTCTCTTGTCCTTTCGTGTAACTCTGGTCCTGCTTCCGAGAAATTTAATTTCACCTCACCTGTATTTTACTGGTAATACACTTTTCCATTGCCCAAATTTGGCAGCATATGTATTAACAGGAATGAGTATGCCCGATAAATTATTCCCTTATTTCTCTGTGGCACACACTTCCTTATTCCGAATCAAGCTGCAACACTTAAATGTTTCTGGCTGCGTCCCTGTTTCATTTATATCTCCATTGTTCTTTACACCACAATGCTTCCCAGATATTTAAAACTATTCACCTTCTTCAGTTATTTCTGCCATCTCAGTTCTTACGGTTATCATATTCTCACTTTTCTTTCTATTAAACTTTATGCAATTTAGTGCCATGCACTATTGTTATGTATGCTAATACCAACAAACAGTTGCTAGGATTTGGAGGGAAAACTATAAAGTGAGACTTATAAAATGTGTTTTCAGTATCACTGACTTGTTTGAACAGCAGTAGTTATTTTCTTATCCAAATCCTTCCACGTCAGTGCCAGGAAAGTATTCTTGTAACAGATTCATGTTTTAGTAGAAAATGTATTTCTTCTCTTAAATATTAATATCTGCAATTTTTAGTTGTAAATTCAATTTAATATAAATGCTTAAGAGATTATCGCTGCATTGCTATACTCCTCCTTCTTTTCCAAACGTTTCAACCTAGTCTTAGGTCTTCTTCAAGGTCGTGTAGCAGTTTCGGCAAACGTCCCCTGAAGAAGACCTAAAATTAGGTTGAAACTTCGGGAAAAGAAGGAGGAGTAGTATAGCAACGCAGTGATAATCCCGTAAGCATTTATATTAATATGACACCTGAGAAAACAACAAAATCCTTTGTAAATGCAATTTATCGATTATTATTTCAGCTCGATAATGTTGTTGAATGCTTCGAATGCTTAAAAAATCTCTGACTACTCAGACACTCTAAGTGATCATGATTCAGTTTTAAACAAAATACTCAGCTCAAAATTTATAGTATCATTGTGCTTATAGTATGAGATATTATCGTGCATTAATCCTAAACAAATTATAACAGTCTGTATAAGTTCATTTAAGCATTGCTCTTGAATAGTTCTGTAAATTTTGTGACAGGGTTTGGAACACTTGTATGACGCTCGTTAGTTTGTTTAAAAAGGCAAAATTTAAAAATAAAAGGGTAGCCAATAAATTTAATGTAACTTTTGTCCCCTGGTAGCCGATAAAAACAATTATTTGACAATGTCTTAGGAATATGACCAGCTCTCTCAATAGACCCTGACCACAATTGAACTAGTTGGATTCTGTCACAGTTGGGACTATAGAGATCAATCTTGTCTCTAGCCTCCTACTTGAAAGTAGGGTATCAAAAGAAAATGTACCCGTCTGTCTACGTCTTTTGGCAGCATATATGTGAAGAGTGAGGCTCATGCTTAAACGTGAAGGATATTCTTAGAAAATAAAAAAATAAAAAACTTTATCAATACTATTATAAATTTGTAAATTATCTACATGTGTCTGGAAGCTTGAAATGGCATTATGCAAAAACTGGCATAGCAATTTGATTGTTGTTTTCAAACTTTGAAAGCTGCAAAAACAGCTTATGACTTAAATGTACTGAAGAAAAGAGCAAGAAATTATTATTTCAAGATGGCAGAACACCTCAGACCACTCTGTATTTGAGATGAGCATTCCTTTCAAGAAATGCTGATAAAAGGTCATAGTGCTATTATTTGAATTCTGTTTTATTTTTTGACCTTGGTTATTTAATTCTTAAGTTTTCTGAAATTTAGTACATTATATAAATGCAATACATGAATCAAGAGTAATAAACATAAGTAATATTTGATTTACGCTATGCATACGAAGAAACACTGACCTAAAGTGACTTTTTGGATTGTGTTTATATTGTTTTATAACATTGGTTATTTATTTCTTAAGTTTCCTGGAATGATGTGAATTGAAATAATTGGAATATATTTATCAAAACATAAAATAACACCATGACTTGTGTAACATTCATAATTACAGTCTCTTGGTTAATATTTCTACTATTATACTGGCTTTTATCAACTTACACTTCATTTACACAATTTCCATTCATGAAAACAATATTCATTTATGCTAAAAACATACAAATTTATGGTTAACCAATGATTATCTCTGCCCAACATGAATGTACTTAATTCATAAGGCTTAAATTCATAGAAAGTTGCATTTGAGAGCTCTTAAAAGATTCCTTAGGCAGTAAAATTTTCCAAAATGTGCATATTAAAGCCACAAAATGTATATTAAAGAAGTAAAACAGCTTGAAATGTGCAGTAGCATGAAAGTTATTAAGCAAGAATTACAGATTAGTACCTATTGCACAGCAACATATTAATGTGGCATTACGAAAACTTGCAGGCAATTTTACATTCATTCCTGCAAATGCTATTATTGACAGCAAAGAAATGGCCACCAACTGTACTGCCAACTATATCACATACACTAACTTTGTGTTGTATTATATCCAAGGTATATTTCTTTTTGCTTCAATATGCATTTTTTCATTAAAGGTATGCACTTAGGAAAGAGTGTACCAGATTTCTGACCAAAGGAACAATTGCTTCTCAGTAAGCCCTTATTGGACCATTACCAGTATATCTCCTGTAGCTTTGATTTCTTATATTTCATATATTATACTACATTAAAATTAAGTCAAACAAACCATAAAACCTTAGACATAATTATGAAATTGAATGAAGAGAAAAATAAGATTTCAGATGAAATTTAAATTTCTTTACTTCTCATGTTAATATTTGGTACTAGAATAAAAAGGTTAAAACATTTCCACAAACAGCAGGGTCCACATACGCGAAGCAGTGTGCAAATGCTAGTTGGTTTAATGTTTAGTTATCTCCCTATAAGCTTTAACTCTCATGATTTGCAAGATATTATCTGTGGCAGGTTTATATATGCCGATGTCAACTTTTCAGTGCAAAGAACTGACTTCGCAGAAGCAGAAGAAATTATAAGCAGTTACCTTCACTAATCCACAAGAAAAGAAGTATTTACGTTCCTTTTAATTGCAAGGAAAGGGAAAATGACTCATCACTCACCAAAGTTGAAGGCAGCGACGAAAGAAGAACATATATCACAAACACACAAATAAACTCAATATTTCGGTTATTAAACCTTATTCGTGATGGAGAAAATGAGTCATTAGGCTCGGGAGATGTGCACACGCCGAGGGTTGCTACATGACTTATTTGTGTGTTCGTGATATATCTTCTCTTGTCGCTGCCTTCAACTTTGGTGAGTGATGAGTCATTTTCCCTTTCCTTGTAATTATATTGCCTAAAGCAGTTTCCTTTTTCCTTAGTTTAATTATCGCTACGTTCCTTTTAAGCATCCAACAAACTAGCAACCAGTTATAATGTTCAGAGACCATATGATGCAGTATAAAAGTACTCCAAACTACATGGGAATAACATTGTAAAACACAACTTCAGTATGTTGCTGCCAAGTTGAAACATCAGAACAATCTTCTTCGATGGTTGACTGGAACCACATGGAGAGTTCATGCAAACACTTAATGGACAACTGACTCATCCTTGGTTTATTTCTCAGCAGAATACTTTCCAAAATGTCTAATGTTCAGTTTTAGCAAACCTTGTACATTATAACACGAAATTTAGTACCTATTCCTGTCCAGTGGCTGTCGGAGCTCAGTAACATTCCACCACCTCATATCAGAAGGAAAAAGGTTCTTACTCGGTTGTGGTCAAGAGTGTTCAAGAGTGAGGTACTTCCTAATCGCGAGGATATTCAGCAATATAAAACAACTTAAGTCACCACCCTGTCTGGAAAACTGCTTCATATCAATCTCCCAGCTCCTTCAGTCCTACAAACAGCTGGATAGCAGAATTAAAAAATTCTCATAAAGTTAAGCCGGCCCTACCAGGATCTAAGAAGGAGACATGAAGAACTAAGTAAAGATAATGAACTAAGCAAATATAATGAGATTGAATACCTTTGGTTCGAATTTATATTGTTAAGTTGAACTAATGTCTGGAATATTTCTTGCCTGATGTGGAAAAAAAAAAATAATTTGTAATACAATGGATGTACATCAGAATCTAACAAACATTTTTGTAAGCAGTAGTTGTATGATAACATTTGTGATCTCTGGACTAGGGATTACCCAAGTACGCAGTTTACAAAACATGCTGTTTAGAATATATGAGATTTGTACTTTTTTTTGTATCATGAATATTAAGTAAAAAAAAATTGATGCTCTTTGTAAGACTGGAGATTTGATGCTCTTTGTTTCTATTATAGTGATTTTATAATTTATTAAAGAAGAGAATAGTGTGTATTCTTGTGTTCATCATATATGTTCTTCACCCATCGCTGCCTTCAACTTTGGTGAGTGATGAGTCCTTTTCCTCGTAATTAATAAACCAGCAAAACTGTGAGATTTCACATTTGGTGTGGTGTACAGTCATAGTGTGCATTGAATTTAGTCAGTAGCACTAGTCATGTTGTAAGAATTAATAAAATACACAGTTAATGGAATCTGCAGCTGCAAAAGTTATCTTGTTCCAATTGAATCCCCTGCTTGAATCTTTAGTATCATTTATGTTGGGCTGAGCCGAAAATCTAAAACAATTTCCAGCAAAATTCAACTCATGCTTCCAGATTACTTCCTTTGGTGTGACAAAAATAAAATTTTGAAACCTTTAAGATTCAAGGGTAAAAGTATCATCAAATTGGATTTTTATTCCCAATGCCAGATAATGCACCAAAATTTTTGTAAATTTATTTTTGTGGCGATAAAGAGAATCGAGTTAATTTTTTACCTCATATTTTACTTTATTTCAGTAATATCACAAGTTGTGGACAGGGGACTAGTGTGATGCCTTGCGTATTCTGCTGTTGGTAATGATAGGTCATAGTTCTTGTGAATCCAGCAACTGCTGGTTTGATCCCTGTTCAGAGCAATAATTTTATTTCTATGTGCATTCTTTATTGCTACTACTCACTGTTTGCAACATTTAATGTATAAATATATATTCATTAAGGCAAACTAGGACCACATTAAACCTTCTTGCAATTGGCAGCAAAATTAATGTTCTTTTGGGCCCATAAGTCCTTCATTTGTTTTGAATGGGCCAGTTTGCACTCTTCTGTCCAAGGGGTACCACGTCTTCTTTTGGAGATTTGTCTCGGTCTGTCCCACTTGTCGTTGAGTCCTTCCAAAAAAAGATTTCTATCAAAAGAACTTGAGGCTTTAATCCATCAAATGAATATGAATTTAATATTTACTAACCAGGGCATTACAGTTTTGGGTTTTGAATCAAATAAATGAAAGATTTTTGTAGTTGGCCTATTGTCTTCCATTTGTTTTAGGTGGCCATAAAATTGTGCTTGTCTTTTGTGGATTGCTTCAATGATTTTCTCAATTTTGCTGTAGACTTCTTTGTTGGATTTCTTTTGATGAATGCCATTCTTGAAGTTGAAATTTATTTTTTACAAAAATACACATTTTTCTTTGAAGGCTTAGGCGATTTTGATATAACTAACTGCAAAAATTTCTGATTAGGTGACTGAAAATACTGTAGTGTAAATCAACCTCAGTGGACCCCTTTCTTGTTTGATGAGGGCAAGTTACATTTCTTTACGGTCTGGAAATGGCTGATATAATTTTGATAACACTTGGTACACGTGTTTCTCAATGTGCAACTTAAGATTCTACAGTGGTAAATCAATCCAATTAATCCAAGCAATTCTTGGTGCTATGCTGGTGAAATATAAAAATAAATCAAGCTAGGCACAAAATGCCTGGTAACAACAGATTTCTGAAAATGAAATATCATCCTCATGATGAGAGGGGGGGGGGGGGGAGGGGGGAATTCAAAAATCTTGGAACATTTAAAAAACTGTTACCCTGCTTTTATATATTCAATTTGGGTAAGTATTCACTGCTTTTTAGAAAGAAAAAAATTATCTCTTTTTTTTTTTTTTTTTGTAAGTGCATCTGTTCTGCAGTAATAAGTCAAATAAAGTTCATCATTTGTTGGCTGTCTAATCTGCTAGTCAGCATGGCCACTACTCTTTTGGAACACTTTGTTGGCTGAACTCTCTTTTTTTTCCTGTGGGATGGTGATGCTGCAACATCTCACTGCACCCCCATTGTTGAAAATGATGTGGGGTGATGCAGTTGTCTTTGCAATATTATTACACTGTCAGAAAATGAGGTATTTGTCTTTGTGGCAACACAGTTGATAAATGGAATAGTTATCTCTATGATGAAACACTACTGTTGAAAACCAGTGCAGCACAGTTGTACTTGTTAGTTGCGTAAATATTTTGTGACTGAAACTTCTACTTTTCTACAAGTGTTAATCAATTGTATTTTTCAAATTTGAAATATTTTGTACTGGAATGCAGTCAGTCACCTAACATTTCTTGATTACTTCGTAATGCAAGGCCTTATGACACTTTACTTGCTTTTCTTATCACTGACAGCATGTTGTTTATTTATTGTGGTTCCCTAATTACACACTTCAAACAGTTAACCACCTAAATAATGAATTACACTTGCCATGGACTCATTTAATTCAGTGATGAGGATGGTGACTGGAATTATTGAAATAAAAGTTTTCACAAACAACAAAATTAATTGGACTGAAAAATCAAGCCTGATGCGTGAGTGGTAGTTCTCGGGTCTGTCATTCGGGAGGATGCAGGTTCAAACCCCCATCTCGCCATCCAGATTTGTTTTCCACAGTTTCCCCAAAATCACTCACGGCAAATGTTGGGAGGGTTCCTGCAAATGCCCAAGGCCAAATAATTCCTTTCATCCTTTGCCCCCATTTTTTAATGGTTCGAATGACCTCAATGTTGAAGAGCCAAATAAGCTGGAAAATAAAGAAAGAAAGAAAAAATCAACACCACCTCCACCTATTCAGTCATCATCATTTCTGAAGATTGCTAGGTTTTTTTTCAGAAGTTCAAATCTTACAGAATATTTGGATTGTCTCACAGAAAAATGGGAAGTATCTCTCCCCCTGTCTAATTCATATCTTTGTTTCAAAACTTACTGAAAGTGTTCCTCTGAACTCCATTCATAATCTTGCATTATACTGGATCTACTGAATAAGGCTCTTGTCTTTCGATATAGTCCTTTTTTTTAACATTTTCATTGTATTTATATTAGTGGAGGAAGAAGTAACGCAAATAGTGGCAGTAAAGAAATAAAATGGAAACGTTAGTCTTTCCGAACAATATTAATGAAGAGACTGTACACCAAAAATATAGTAGCAGTTGCGAGTGGGGATAGAGGAATATAGGAAGCTGGAATGTGGTGTTTTAATGAGGATAAATTGTGAAACCATAGTTACAGAGAAAAGGTGAAGCTGAAGGATGCAGAGCCAAAAATTAGTTGTAACTGATGAGTGAAATAGGAGACAGGAGTCACAAGTGAAGAGAGTAAAGAGGATTAAAGTGAACAATACTATACTGTACATGAAAACTTTTGAAATATTTTTTTCCCCTTGAAAATTAACAAAACAAGTTTGTAAGCTGATATGTTATACAGTTCAGATCAATAGTTATTAAAGGAAGTTAAGACATCAAAAATCTAATAAAATTTTAGAGGAATTATTTATAAAGAAACTGTAGTGCAGCATGGAACTGAGTGGAATATAAATAAAATTAAGAATACACTTCCTAGAATGGAACATGAAAGTGAGAAAATCCTTTTTTTTTGTATCAAAATGAACAGTGGATGGAACTATTGTTGGAAGATTTTGATTTATAATGTAAAGACATAGTCATTTGAGTTACGGAAAGTATTAAAATCTTCTCTTCCATTACTTCTGGGTTACTGCACATATTTTCATTATGATCTATAAACTGCATCTTATGGATATACTCCTGAAAATAACACCCTCCAATAGAACATTAGTGGACAGCTTAGGGATTTCAAATTCATGATTCCATGGCACAAATACAATATTAATAGAACTCATATGTATTTGCAGAGAACATCATCAGGGTGAATACAGCTGCCTTATAACACAAGATATGTTTCCCGATGCCTTGTGCTGGTCTGAAACAGTTTTTGTTGAGCTGCTTCCCGAGTTTCCAGAAATTGTGGAGCAGCCAAAGCCAGTTGTCTGTGTAGCTGGTGAGCCATTTACTCTCCACTGCTCTGTTGCTTGTGAACCTACCCCAAATTTCCAATGGTATCGTGGTAACGAGTTATTGAAAGAAACTACAGACACATTGAAAGTAAGTATGTTTTATTCAGCTCTCTCATGTACCCATTATTCTTTGGTGTATGTTAAAAGTAAATGATGTAGTAATTTTGAGATGTTGCAAGAAAATTAAATTATCTCTAGTTATTAGTAACTATTGAATTTTTTAGCTAATGCGAAGAAATCTTGTAACTGACATTGTTTCACTGTCCTGTGTGTTTAACATGTATTGGCAAAAAATATTTTAATAGAACTGGAAGGGAAAAAAAACATGTAACCCTCATTTTTCAAAAATTAAAAAATATTCGTGTCTAAAAAAAATTCAAATTTTTAGGCAGTTTGTCACCAACATGTTTTGGCAGCTAACATATGAGGCAGATTCTGCATGAGATTCAACTCTTTTTGCAGTTGTACCTCACACTTAATTTTCCTTTTCTGTAACATGGAAATAAGAAGCTTTTAGGATTTAAATTTGTTTTTCGATTATGGTTTGCATCTTTCATTGGCAAAACCAAGGAGAGGGGGAGAAAGGACACAGTGTGGCTAGCTATTTTCCTTACTTTAGTTATTGGTTAAAACATTTTCAAAAATTGAGTCCCTTCTTCTTTACTGCTGTCAGTGATCATCTTTGGTCACCCACTACACAAAAATTTCTCTGTTTCACCTCGTGCAACAAACATTTTAAAAATGTGTTACCTCTTAAGCTCTCAGTGGAATTGGAATGATACATTCAAAACTCAGCTGGCAATATTCCAAGAGCACTCTCCCATCTCCAGGCAAAATATCCCCAATCTTAAATGTGACGTACAAATCATCATCTTCTCTCCTGCTTCTGATTAAATTCACCCCACCACCAAAGCCAAATCTTTCCCAACTAATCAATTGTAGGTGACACAATCCAAACAGTTTCTCAGCTCACTTGTTTGATCCTAAAATTATCTTGCTTCCTCGTTACTTCAAAAAGTTTTTCTTTACATTTATTTTCATATTAGAGTGGGTTAAATACAAATATACAGCTTCTTGCTTCACATCTTATTCATGATATTAAAACAAAACAGCTGTTTACAAATATGGCCCTAAGGATGGAATCCTTGCTTATGTAGATATGCTTATGTCCCTCAAGTCTTAACTTACTGCAGATGTGAAAAAGTAAGGATTATCTGGTTTGTGTCTGTTGTATGATTATGATGCAGTGAGTTATGGAAAGAGAAGAAAATGGAATAGACTGTTGTATGTAGGACAGGAAAACTTGTATGAGCAACCTCAGAGTGGCTGGCCATCTGTCATTATTAAGTATTTGAAACAGTAAATCAGTGGGAAAATGCATGAGAACCTACTGTTTATTATTTTGTCTCATTTCTTGCAAATTCTTATAAGCTTCAAGAATTGTTCTTTATTGTTACAGATTATTTAATCTACCGAAAGTAACATTTAGAGTAGGTACCAGAAATGTTTTCCGAGATACGCAATGAAGACTTGGCAATACTTTTCTTGTGCAGAAAATATTAATACAATTTTAATTCATATTGTCAAGGTGATAAGACATGTGCATTTTACTTCACACCAGAATCAAATGAGTGTACCATGGAGTGAATGTATGCCATATCTCTACCCAGACCTCTTCCTTATGTATTTTATCAGCTTCGCCAAACCATGCCCTGTTATCCTCTACTAATTTGGCTCACCATCATCGGCATAAACAGAAAAGGGTGGGGGGGAAGGGGGAAGACTACATTTGTTCATCTGAAATATCAAGCACACTGCAACATGGAACAGGTATTAATTGCAGTATAGCAGTAAATTCTTCAGCTCATTGTAAGACCTTGATGGTGACACACTGTCCAAGAAGGAAATAAATTGCAATGATTGCTTTAAATGACATTGCTTTAAAATTATGGTACTTGTGCCTATACTGCTACTTTAATCAAAGAGTCATCAGATATAATATAGCGCCCCTACTTCCCTTGTGGTGTCGATTTAGAATCAAGTGACTTTCATCTGTTTCTAGCATATGAAGAGGGGGTGTCCAGAGAAATACAAGATACCTCATAAAAGTATCTGGAATACAAGATACTTTTAATTAGTGTATTTAAGATATCAGATACAAGATACTTTTGAAAATGGCATTTGAAATACAAGATGCAAAATAGGTATTATAAATACTTTTTTTTTAAATAAAATACTTTTTTACATAACGTATTTTTATTATGAAACATATTGATTTTTCTACAAGCTACAAGATGTTATTTAATGTTTTAAATGGGACTTAAGTAAAATCAGTTTTCAAACATCTGACCACTCATTTTTCTTTGATGGGTTCTCATTATTACACCCTTGAAACAAGAGAGTTACTCCACAGGGGTGGAATTCGGTAAACAGGTGTTATATTTAAAAAATATTTTTTTACTGTTGGATAAACATTTAAACTTTTTAGGCAAATGTCCTAATTACTGAGGTATTAAAGTGACTCTTGTGCAAGCCCAGCCAACTACCTCTGTTAACTTGAAAAGGGGATTTTCACCAAAAATATTGTTTTTTCTTTATTTTGTGTTGCTGCTGCCCTCCTCCCTTCAACTTTGGTGAGTGTTGGGTGTATTTTCCCTTGCTTTTCCACGTAAATATTGCCTCGTGGAATTTCTTTCTTTTCATTGTTACCTATAAGTGGGAAGTTTGTCATTTCGGAGGACCTTCATGGCGTTCTCAGCCTGGTTTTTCCTTTTATCACTCAAATCTTTGATTTTGGGGCTCCTCTGTTTACCATTTTTTCCTGTTATTATTTCGTAAAATTTATTCCAATTTTATATTCAATTCTTATATAATAAATTTTTCAATTTGGTTATGTTTAAAAGTTTTTCATTTGTTAATGTAAAGTTATTCATTTTATTGTGTGAGTGGAGACTTTACCGGCGTTTCATTCATTTTATTGTTTGAAAATGAAAATTGTGATGTACATGTATACAAATTGGACATTCGGCTCACATATTTCGGATAATCGAGTTTTCATACTCAGAAAATTTTTGTAATCTTCCAGTGCAGTTATTTTGAGCTCTGACAGCAAATTTTGGGTGTTTTTGGATCAATTTTTTTAAGCCAATTTTTTTTTCCTTTCATTTTTTTTGCACACAGCGATTATCATAGTACATAAAGCAATTTTTCATCTTCCAACATTACTGGTATAAGTAAACAGCTTGTTCTGTCTGTGATGGTTCTCTCTCTACTGATATCGGGGAAAAGTGTTGTTCAACTTATTTTTGTTTCGATCAACCAGGTTGAGAGACATGGTTGGCAACAATTTGAAGGATGTATGGAGCCCTTTACAGAAGAATCTTACCTGATTTTTTTTTCTTTGCACTTTCCTCTGTTTCTTCTATGTTGAGTGATTGCTTTCCTCTCTAACCTTAACATTATTCAGCAGTTTGAATAACTTATTTCAAATAGCTAAAAAAGACAAAACACAAATATGATTTATAGCATGCAACAAGCAACAGATAATTTTAAGATTTTTAAGGATGTAATATATCATGTGGTTGTTTTGCTAAGAAAAGTGTTATAATTTAGGATAAATTTTTGTTAATCAACAGCTAACTAGAACAAATATAAATAAAATAAAATTCCAAAACAGTAATTCAGAAGTAGCATGTGAGGCCAACAGTTTCATGTATCTCTTTGTCTGTATTGCATTTTGAATTGGCCTACTTAACATTGTGTAGTCTTACAAACAGGGGCTGACTAAATGATCCCGGTAATGGTCATTCTATGAAGCTAAGCTAAATAAATCAAAAACAGGTTAAGAGTTTTTCTATACTTTTTAGCAACCAATCTTTTTCATGTTTCTTCTTTTAGTATAAAACAGTTTAAATGTAATGTTATTGTTTAATATCTGTTTACTTTATCGATTACTAATTTTCATCTTCCATAACAATCATGTAAACACATCTAAACTGTTTATGCTCTTAAACTTAATCATCTGTTTTTTTCTTTAATTTAACAGGTGAACAGTGCTTCTTGTGCATTATCAGGTTCTTATAAATGTTGCGTTAGTAACCTTGTTGGCCAAGTTTGGTCAAATGCAGCACAAGTGACGGTAAATATGGTATTTGTATCTAGTAATGAGGAATACCTTCAGAATTGGAAAAAATAATGAATAATCATACCTGCTTAACATTTAGGTGTATCCTCAACCAGATGAAGAATATATAAAGGCACTGGCGGGACTACCAAGAGAAAGAGGTAACAGCTATAGTAACTGTTATTTTATATGGTTATACGAAAGTGACAGTGAAAATGCTGTTACGCAATCAAAACAAGGAAGGCTAGATAAAATAAACCTGTCAGTCACAGATGAAGGCAGGAGAGCCCCAAAAAACACAAGCACAAAAAACTCAAAAACACGAAGCTGACAATGAAAATGCTGTCAGGCAATGAAAACAGGGAAGGCTAGAGAAAATAAACCTGTCAGTCACAGATGAAGGCAGAGAGCCCCAAAAAACATGAACACTTCTGTATAATCCATAATTATGTCCGAAGTAGGGCGTATGGCAAGGTGATTAGAAATGTACACAAAAGAATCACCACTTGACTAAAGCTGAATGGGAAGGTAGAGTGCTACAGTGGATGAGGTGGATGGGAGGGAAGTTTACCTATAATAATGTAATGGTCAATTAGGTTAAAATAAAACAAAATGTATTAAAATAAAGATATAAAAATATGTTGTATCTGGTAAATAATAATAAATAACTGTTAATTTATAGTAACATAAATGATAGGTTTACCAGTTGAGAACGGGGATGTTTGGTGTCAAGGATATGCTAGTAGGCTAGTTCCCATTTATGAAGTTCCAAGGGGCTTGTGGTATCAGAAAAGACCCTGACATCTCTCACTATAAAAACGTGTTGATATTGCATTCAATGAATTTATACAGGCAGTATAAACTGTTTGCCCTGTGATGAATAGCCACAGGTAGAAACCTGGCAACCCAAACTGATCAGTGACCGCCTTTTACAGTTCACACAACTCTAGCTCTCTCAACACCTGTTTTTCAGTGAGTGGGATGATAATTCTTCCTGATATGACTACCCCTTTGAACTTTATTGATGGAAAGTAGCCTACTAGCATAGCTCTATTAGTACTCCACCAGTAAATCTATCACTTATGGTATTATTAATATTATTAGCTGGTTAGTGTGGCTCAGTGCAGCTGAGGTGGTGTACACTGTATGGGGGAGGTACAGTGGGATCGGGCACAAGCCCAGGCAACCACGTACCGACCAACCTGATTGTGGTTTTTAGGCACTGCAATCATCAATGTGAATGCTGGGATGGTCCTCAAACTCTGACTCATAAACTACACATATCATAAATAACACACAAGTTACATGTTTTGCAGACAGATGAAAACACAAGACTTTCCTCCAATAAATTAGGTACTGTTAGATTCCAGGTAGGAATATTTGTTCTTAATTTATAATGTTGTCTGAGCGGAGACCTTAATCTTTTAAATACCTCATTTATTGATTTCAGTTGGTTATCAAGCTTGTAACAAAAAACGTTATGGAAATAATGATACTTTTGTCCTTTAAGGGTCAAATTCTGAAACATACCTTACTTAAGATGTGACCAAAACAGAGACATTAATCTTTAAAATGATTACTCATTTATCTATTTATATTTGATATCAAGGGAGATAAATGGTTTGAGATAAAAAAATATGCTATGGAAATAATGATACTTTTGACCATTAAGGGCCGAATTCTGAAATATTCCTTTACAAACTATTATGTGACCAAAGCAGAGACCTAAAATAATACTTCATCTCTCAATTTTGGTTAGATATCAAGGAAGATAAATAGCTTGTGACAATAAAAATATATTTATACGAGGGTGGTCTGAAAAGTTTCCGACCTAGCAAAGATACAAGACATTGTTTCTGATTTTTTTTATTTTTCAACATAGTCTCCTCATAACTCTACACACTTCTCCCAGTGATGCTCCCTTCTCTGTAACCCGTCCAAATAGTACTCGGCGTTTTTCTCTGCAAAATAATTGCTCACAAAGGTGATTGCCTCTTCATTTGACGAAAATCTCTGTCCTCCGAGTGCAATTTTTAGATGAGGGAGCAAAAAGAAGTCCCTTGGGGCTAGATCTGGTGAGTAAAGCGGATGGTCAAGCAGTTAAAACCGTAATTCGTGAATTTTTGCCTGGCAACCGCTGAGGTATGAGACGATGTGTTGTCTAGGTGAAACAGGATTTTCTTTTTCTGCAAATGTGGCCATTTTTCCGCAAGTTCTGCCTTCAGCTTGTCAAGTAATGATGCGTAATATGCCCCTATAATGATTTTTCCTTTTTGAAGGTAATCGATTAAAATAACTCCATGACTATCCCAAAAACAGTCACCAGCACTTTCCCAACTGAAAAAACAGTTTTTGCTTTTTTTTTGGAGCCGGTTCCCTCTTTGCAGTCCACTGTTTGGACTGTATTTTTGTTTCGAGCGTATAATGGTATATCCACGTTTCATCTACAGTAATTAATCGGTGCCAAAACTCGGATTTATTGTGCCTAAACTGCACCAACAGAGGGTTGGAAATGTTCATTCGAACACGTTTTTGGTCCAGTGTGAGCAAACGCGGCACCCAACGAGTGGACAGCTTCCTCATACCTAAATGTTGACTTAATATGTAACAAACACGTTCTTTTGAAATGTTTACAACCTCTGCTATCTCTCTCACTTTAATTTTGCGGTCGTCTAGCACCAATTGGTGAACTTTGGCGATGTTTTCATCGGTAGTTGCAGTTTTTTGACATCCTGAGCGTTCATCGTCTCCCAAGCTCTTACAGCCATGTTTTAATTCAGCTGCTCAAAATTTAACTGTGGTAAGTGATGGTGCAGAGTCCCCATACACAGAATCCAATTCATCTTTGATTTGCGTAGGTGTATTGCCTTTCAAAAACAAATATTTAATGACAGCTCAATACTCGATTTTGTCCATTTTCACAAAAACACTCACATCAACTGACTCATACAACTGTTACATAACAACTGCGCATCCAAAATGGCTGAAACTTTGGTGAGTAACTGTCAACAGATAATCAACAAAATTCACTAGCTTTTATTTACGAGTGCTGCCATCTTCACGTTGAGGTCAGAAACTTTTCAGACCACCCTCGTATATATATATATATTATGGAAATAGTGATACTTTTATTCTTTATGGGTTGAATTCTGAAAAATCCCTTTCTTAAAATATAATGTGACCAATGCAGAGACCTTAAATTCTAAAATAATACCTCATTTATCGATTTCGGTTAGATATCAAGGAAGATAAATAGCTCGTGACAAAAAAATAAGTTATTGTAATAATTATACTTTTGACCTTTAAGGGTCAAATTCTGAAAAATTCCTTTCTTAAAATATGATTTTCCCAAAGTGGAGATATTAATTTTTAAAATTACACTTCATTTATTGATTTGGGTTAGGAAGACACATATATAAATACTTAATGGTACAAAAAAAACACAATTTAGTAATATTGACATTTTTGCTCTTTAAGGGTAGAATTTGGAAAAATTGCTTTCTTACTTTATGATGTGACCAAAGAGGATACTTTAATCTTTAAAATAATACATCATTTATTGATTTCGGTTAGGTATTAAGGGAGATAATTGTTTGTGACAAAAAATACCTTATAGAAATAATATATATGATGATAATGGTTTGTAACATTAAACAAAAATCTCATTTTGTCAAGTTTGTTACTTTTTCAGATACTGTTACAGCCAAAATAGCTCTTCTGGTTGCTAATGAGACTTACAGCAAAAATAGTACATTTGCAAATAGCAGTAGTCACCAGGATCTGTCTACTCCTTGCAATGATGTTGAAACTCTAGCAAACATTCTCAAACAAATGGGGTTTAGAATAATAGCCTTGCAGAATCTAACAAAAGTTGAAATGATGAATGCTTTGAAGGAATTTGGTACTTTATTGCGAGATGGATGCTATGGTAAGTCTTTCAGAGCATATGCTAATCCTTATACTTACAATACTAATCACTCCATGTTCATTATTGTAAATAGTATTCCCTTGTTAACAGAGACAGTTTCAGTATAAACATTTATTGCCTGCTGTCATTATTATTATCTAAAACTAAATCATTGGGTGAGCAGTAATCTGAGGTCAGAAATTCAGGATGACACAGGTACGAATCCCATTCCAGCCATCCAGATTTCCATCGGTTTTCCATGGTTCTGTGAAATAAATCCAGGAAGTTCCTGGTAGTTCCTTCAAAAAGTCATGGCATAATTCCTGCACATTCCTTGATCCCATCCTCTCCCAACATGAGTTATCTTGATTTCAATGAGCTGCAAAGCCCAAAGCAAAAAATAAAATAAAAACAAAAAATGCATGGACATTAATTAGCACTCAATTAATATTTATCAATTATGAGTTATTAAGGGGGGTATGGAGTTCTGGTTCAGTATGGTAATAAGTCATTTTATTTCACTCTTTAACCAAAAATAACAATAATTAATATATGCATTTGAAAATTCCAAAACATGACAGGAACAATTATGTATAATGTGACTGAATGTGTTATTTTCCAGTTTAATCTTGTCCCGGGGTCTTTTTACAGTTCAACAGACATTAATCATTCTTTCCTACTATAAACCGCTTTTACTGTGTTGTTTTAATTAGTTGTTAATTGAACCCACTAGCTATCTTTGCCTCTGTTCACAACTTTGGATGGGACCTTGTCCCTTTCCTTGAAAGACTATTACAATCTCGGGTGTCTTTCACTCTGTAGACTCTATAGGAGTGGTCATCGGTGTGGAAATTGTGATCATAGAATGAACAAGTGTGATAAATAATACACCACCTCAGGTTTCTCATGCTAAGCAGTTCTGCCTAGTGGGCCTCTGCTTAAGAGAAATCAGGGGTTAAAAATAGAGAATACTATAAACTATCGGTGTCAGTTTATCAGTGCACATTAAGGTCGCATATTTCTATGGAATTTGATCCTAGCAACCACCAACTTCTTTTGTAATTTTTTTTCCCCTCATTAATATTTGCTTTTTAAGCATTACAAATTTGTTTTGAAACAAGTTCACCAACTTATTTATTTTCCTTTGAGGAATACACAAATGATCCAAATCAGTAAAACTTTCAAAAGAACTGTATATGTTTTTCTTTTTTTGGAGTTAATCACAAAACCATATGCAAGGAATGAAATTTTTTTTATTGGTTGATTTGTGGAGTGGCCATGTTAATACAATGGTTCATGATAAAGTCTTTTCAAATAAAAATGGAAAGGTTGCTTGCAAAGTAAAAGTAATACCACAAAAACGTATGCATTTATGTCGGCCATGTGTTGTGTATTTCTACCGCCAGGTAAAATTCTAATGAAAAGGCTGCAAAGCACACCCAAACTATTGAAAGATAATTGTGAAATATCTTCTTATGAAGATACAGTCAATTATTCACCACATTTTGCCAGTGCCCGTTATTTACGACATGATAAAATATGCATGGAATAGTTCAAAATTAACAAAGGAAAAATTTACATTTGCAAGTGTTAATGAAATATGCTTTCCTACTTATTTGCTAACCTGCATATTTGGTTATAAACTTCGGAATCAAATGAAATTAGTTTTTGGAGATGATGAAGTTAGCCAAGGATGTGCTGTGGGATGGGCGAAGGCTATTGTAACAGCCCTAATACCTGAATTTTGACTAGCATTGTACTGTATGAAGTATTTGCAGTGAGCTAATGTTTGGTTGAAAGTGATTTGATATGTTTGTTTTGTAATTTCTTGTAAATCAGTGTATATAGACTTTGTTTTAGGTAAGAAAATTATTCAAAGGCCATTTAATATGTTTAAGAACCGAATGATGCAAGAGAAATTCTTAAATGTTTGTAATTACATGTATTAATGTAAGTTACGATGTCTACAGGACAATTTTCTACCGTTTGAAAGGATTTCTGTAAATAATTTTGTATTTAAGTATCTATAATTACCATTTCTGATCATTTTGTAATGTTGTTAATTAATTTTGTATTAATTCCGATTGTTAGATTGTTTGAGTGATTGTTAACGATCGAGAAATATCGGGCGGATGCCTTTGAAGAATTCTCTTAATTTCGATAAAGACTATATAAACAGATCGGCTGGACAGAGCAGTTTAGTATTCATTCATGCATTCAGTTAGTAAGTCAGTTTAGTTGGCAGTATTCAGTGTTACAGAGAGTTTCAATCATTCAGTTGAGTTTGCGACTGTGCATCTCTGTATTGTACCTATAATTGTGAATATCGCTGACTTGTTGTTTGGATCACAATAAAACAGACATCTTCAAACTTAACCTGTTTGGTGGATTTTTTTAAAATTAAATCATCAGTAATTAAACCACCAAAAGAACCCTAACACTATGTTGAGGCTGCTCAAGAGAACAGAGGCCCTGACAGTTTGAGATGTTCGTATACAATGAAGTGATATGAATGGAAACAAGGAAGAAGTCTGTAGATCAAGGAGTGGTGACTGTGGACAAGCGTTTGGGGAAATGTGAGGTGTCTTTGCAGAAAGGTTGGTTCTGAATAAAAGGTCATGGATGTCGACCAACCAAAGCTGAAATTGTTTAATGGGTGATCTATATGCCACAATTGGGAAATAGCTACAGGGTGGGGTTTTGAGGAGTAAGTTGGATTGAGATAAAAGGTCTTGTAAGGGGCCTTGGAGGCTCGGTTTCTGGCAAATGGAAATTGTGGAGTGTGGAACATAGGTGCTGGTTTTAGAAAGCTGCCTCATGGCCTCGCAGTCGATGCGGTTCATTACCACAGTAGTTGATTGCTTATCAGCCGGGGCACAGTACTGTCATGGCTCGGATTCCTCATATCTAATATTTCCACAGATCCGTTCCCTACTCCAACCATTGCAGCTATGTTGAAATCTGAATATCGCCACAACTAGTGTTGCCAGGTCCAGATCGTTAAAAATCGGGACGGAGGGTTAAAAAATCGGGATTCGTGGCTACAAATTGGGACAACTCTCAAAAAATACATTTTTATACAATTCACATTATTTTTATAATTAATAGATGACAGGGTAATTTCTATAGATATCTATCATATTATAGAAACTTATAAACCTTATTACTAAATATTATAATAATAGTAAGACTTGTTGATTACGACTAGTTTATTTATTTATTTAGCTTATGGCCATTGCACAAAAAATAATACAATTTAACATTAAATTATAATTAAAATTCAAAATTAACATGGTGTATCCAATCAAGAGCTTCATTTGATATATTAATAAAATCAATCGGTGATCCCCTGAAGGCTCAAAGTGGGCAATCAAAGGTCACGTGACGGATGGTTTGTTTTTCCTCACCACAATCGCATCTCGGTGAATCTCTCATTCCCCATGTGTACAAAGATGAAGCAGATCTGCCTTGACCAGACCTAACTCTGTTAAGAGCTGCCCAGGTCTTGCGAGGAAGGTCGAGCCCCTTTAGTGTCTGTTGACTGTCAAACAGGGAGTATCATTCTGGTGTGGCTGAGGGTATCCACTCCGATTTCAAAGCTTCTCTTCCATTAAAATTATCAGATATATTATGACTAGTAACATAGTATTTTCAAGTTGAATTTTAAGTATTTATTTACTCTTAATAAGTAAAAAGTATTTATTTTTTATTAAAATTGAAATCAGTGTCATGTTTCATTGCCTTTATCGTAGTTTTTTTTTATACAATATAATTATGAAATTCGCCACAAGATAAATTGAAGCAGAACTTAATTTGTATCTCTGCTTTGACATGCTCGAGTGATTATTTGAGCTTTTAGACCAAATTATATTAGTCTGGGAAAATTTCCTTTCAGTAAACCGTTATTGACGCCATGAAAGCAAATATTCAGATTAATGCCTCTCATAAAAGAATTCTAAAGCTTAAGTTCGTTTGGCATAGTCTGAGAAATGACTAAGCAATTTCAGGATGAATTCTCCAGCTGAAATTTGCTCATATTCAGAGGATATTTTACACTGTTATACAAAATATGTGCAGGACATCTCTCTGATATAATTTGATCATTATCATTGTGCAGTAACTGGAAAAACTTAATTGTGGCTCCTAAAGTTCACAGCTGTGATGTTGCAATGTAAATACTAAGATGTTTACTATCAGTTCTGGGCTCCTTCAGTCATGTCACAAAAATTTTATACGTGTCTGATGCTGCTTCATTCGCGTCTTCATAAACCTCAAATATTTAAATTTGTAGTTGGGCTGTAAAATCTTACAATCAGTATAAAAAATTTTTTACTTCTGTGATTGGAAGCGACTGTAACAACACTATAAAATGTATCATTTTGGAGAGTTTCGATCGCTTCTTGAGTAGTTGCCGAATCTAAACCATTTTGTGCAATCACGCTGGCCTTTATTCTTCCGAGTGACATGTTCCCAGCATTTTTGGAATCGTTAAACAAAGTACGATCAAGTTTTGATTCACAACCAAATTAATTGAATGACAAGGTGTGCTTGACAGAGTGATATGCGTTTGTGAATTAAGCAACTATCACTTCTTGATTTTTGGGTGCTCATTTGATCAGTGGTAAAAGTAATTTCAGCAATGTTGTTAAACTGAAAGTTCTTTCTTTTTTCTTGTTTTAATTACATTTCTGTTGTTTTGCTGTCATTTTTGCCACCATGATATACGTTAAACTGTTTTTGACACAGTTTGCAGGTTAGTGGGGTCAGTTGTACTATAAGCTGTGAATAGCATTACTGGTTTGATGCGATGTGTCTGACGTGGACACGCGATTTCATTTTTTGCGATGAGTGATGGGTTTTATCACTTAGCTAAAAAAATCAGGACATTTGGCGTCCCGATCGAGGGTAAATCGGGACACCTGGCAACGCTAGCCACAACCCTTCCAGCTGAAGAAGGTTGAACCACTGTGGTCATGGACTGTGGTGGCGAGGCTGAGACAGCTTTGCAACATTAGCATATATCTTCCATACACCATATAGCCCAGTTTTTATTTGTCATAAAATGTGCACTTTCCTTCTCCTTCAGAATCTAGTACAAGGCCTCTCACGACAGTCCATTTCTCTCTTCATGGCTAAGAAACCCTACACAGCTATGTCAACCTCCTTCTGAGGAGCCTTCTGGAGGTAAAATCCACTCAGCCCCTTTGTGTCTTTCAAAGGAGTAGGTGTTATATTTCTGATCTAGACCAATAGCGAAAACTATCTCCTATATTTTCTCAACAATAGTTATTCCATCAACTTCATCTAAACTTACACATGTTACATTCTTCAATGTGAACATTTCCATATGAAAAGATTTCCTTCACACCTCTATGCACATCATGCCACAAATTTATAATGGCTATACTTCTACAATTGTCATCCCTTCTGCACCAAATGTTCCCTTCCTTGTATTCTTGCAATTCATGGAAGACAAATCTGTTCCAGTCATGAATCCCTTTCCACATACTCCCAGACCATAACACAGGCCCTCATTTCCTGCTGCTACACCTTGATCTTGTACAAAAACAAATCTCTCTCACTACCACCCACCACAATTCCTGTTCTGTACCATCAGATACCAACTGCAACCCCATATTCATCACTCAGTTTGTTCCTTCACCCTGGGAAAGACTTTCTATGTTTCTTCCCCAAAAATATGCATCCTTATTAACTATCTATAAAATGAAAACCGGATAAATTTGAAAAATAAAAACTCTGAAACTACTGAGCAGATTTTGATGGGATTTTCACCTTTTTAAAGCTTAGAATTTCAATTCAGGTGTTTGGTATATCTTATACTTCAACATTACATAATTCTGGAGATCTAAATGAAATTCTGAACTTGTTGCAAATACCTAATTTTGAACCACTAGATGTTGCATACTCCGCAGTCTCCACAAAAGACACAACTACGATGTCTCTGATCATAGCCTTTAATTAACAATAAAAACAATTTACTTTAACTATTTTGCATAATCCACATTAAACAAAACTTAAAATATTCTTTTCTTTAATTCGGGATGCTCAGTTTTTAAACGCCATAGATGGCCAAATTGAATACGAGAAATTAATAATGAAAATAGAAACAGAGATTTTCTTTGATCCCGATCTCTGTTAGGCTATAATATACAGCTTAGGGAAACTGAACATTTGCGTATAACATTCTGCACTACACACGAGAGTTTCTGACACAATCCAGCTTTCAGTTGTATTATAATCTATTTAAGTTCTCGAGATATCAAATGTCAGACAAAAATCTGTTATTGGGAGCCAAAAGTAGAATCATTCTGTTTATAATTATTAATGCGTAGGCTGATGGTTTTTTAATATAAATAGAACGTTGTATTAAGCCTTTAGCGTTGCAAATAGTTTAAGACATCAAAGCAGTTTTCTTAATATTATAATTTATTGCGTTGTTTAGTAATGCAGTTTCTATGATAACCAAGGCGCCACAGTTTGTAACCTGAAATAAATCGAAAGTAAAGAATTATTTCTGAATACCTATTCAGCTATACAGGTACAGAAAATTTTTAATTTTGAGCTACAGTGGCAGATGTGTCAGCACAATGAGACACATCTAATGTTCGATACTACGAAAACTCCATCAAAATCGATTCAGCAGTTTTCAGATAATGTTTTATTATTTGTAAAGTAAATGTGTCATAACAGCATAAGACATACAGAAGAATTTAATTTTGAACTCAAACTTTCAAATTCTGAAAATCCATTCAAAATATGTATTTTTTGAGTGATGCCAGAATAAACAAATACATTCCAGATCATTTTTATATATGTGGCATGTAATAATGTGTGCAATGTTTCGATTTTCGAGCAACAACATTAGCAAATATAATTAGGTTGAAATGTAACCTGGACTAAAATGAAAACTGACATTCCGTATCAAAGCATCCAAACCACCCCATTCTTAGAACTGTGCTGCTAAATCACCATTTAGTTTAGTACCGGAAATTGCCGGTATGAAATCAGTGAAGCTTGCTAAGTATGAATCTGTTCAGATGAATAAAAATAGTGTGCGTGTAAATCAAATTAAACTTGTTCCTTTCTTGGTAGGGAACGGGTGTACCTACGTATGCTTTAATTCCGAAAATTGATGTCGTGAATTGTATGAAGCTTGGTACATATTTCTCATTGCGTGAATAAAAACAGCGTATGGGTAAATCAACGCTGGGAACTCTGCTAGTATTTTTTATGTCCTTCAGCAGACCATCCAATC
Source organism: Vandiemenella viatica (assembly GCA_031002005.1). Classification (NCBI taxonomy): domain Eukaryota; kingdom Metazoa; phylum Arthropoda; class Insecta; order Orthoptera; family Morabidae; genus Vandiemenella; species Vandiemenella viatica. The sequence continues at coordinate 245,710,289 of JARYHS010011408.1, read as the reverse complement.
ACAATATGATCATGGTACAAAATACTCATCTTCTTATTTTTCTTGATTAACACACTGAAACACTCTTCCTCTTATTTGTTACTGTGATTAAAGTCGGCAGTTTCCCCAACACTCAAAGAAAGGGACAGAAAGGATTCCAAAACTACTGAAATCATCCAAATAAATTTTCATAATAGCCTGAAAAACTTTTTATTTAAAACTGTTCTTTCTTTAAATTGCAGGCTCTCCTACTGATATTTAACATAAATGAACAGAAGGTTCACCACACGCAAGAATGCTAATTTCATCACTTTGGGAAATTTTCTATCAGCTGCTCTCTCAACCATTTGGTTCAAAATATTATCTGCCTGTAACGTAAATATCTCTAAGAAATGTCCTGTCTGTATTCATATTAAATGAAGCCCTAAATATGTCTTCTTCTTTATTTGTAGGCAACTTGCTCAACACTCTCAGTTATCTTTAACAAATAAATCTTGTTTTCTGTTGCTATATTTCACACAAAGTTAACACAATGTGACTATCTTCACTCCTTTAAACAAACTAATGTCACTTGTCATCAATAACAAACAATTTAAATTCCTTTATATTAAATTTCATGCATTCATTTCAGTCTTCCCCATCCTGAACCTATCTTTCTATTTGTAAAAGGTACAGTTTAAAACTGAAATAAGGCTCTCCTGAATCAAATCTAAATAGCGTTAAAGTTAAACTGGCCCTCAACTAGTCATTGCACTTCCTGGCACAAAACTTAAACTGGGTATCATACAAAATTCTGAGCCCTCAGAAATTCTGAAAGATGTTATGACAAAACAGAACCACACTCAGCCGAACTTCACTTTTCTTTGTTTCACTACTCTTTTTGTGATCCCAAATAAAAACAAAGAATTAATTCAGCTACCATACAAGTTAATATTCCCTTCCAGTGATGATTTTGGTCTGCTCCATCTCAAATATAGGGAGCAACCATACAAGCTGTCTGACTGCTAAATGGTCAAAGGCTTCCACCTTGACCTCTGTTTATACACCTCAAATTTCTCTGATGGAATATATCTAAACATTGCATCACATGCTAAAAACACACACTCACACTCACACACGGATCTTCCCCATGCAATAAACCTCAGCAAACCTCCAATATCATCAAAGGAAATCTTTTCTTTTTATTGGACATACCACTTGCACAACAACGCACCTCATTTCCAGCTTGCTGGCTTCACTGCACAGCTTTTTTATATAGGGCTCACCACTAACCTACTGTCTGTCAGGAAGAACAGCCACAGGCAAACATTTTTTTTGTCGAAAGCTATGGCATCCATTTGTTTTTTGTGTGTTTATTCCTGGTGAAAATCATTAGAGTTGGGAGATGATTGAGAACAAGTAACAAAAAGGAATTCAACCATGACCTTTTAAAGGAACTGCCCTGGAATTCCCCTGGAATGATTTTGTTAAACCATGGAAAACCTAAATCTGGATGGCCAGGTTAGACCATCCTGTGGGAACCCATGCTAGTTCCCACAACTCTACATATAGAGATTGCTGTCACTTTTTCTTGATATTAGTACCCTTTCTGAACTCTCTAGGTGGGAACTAGCCTACTGACGTAACCTTGAGACCTCAACAGTAAACTATCCTTTTTTTTTAGTTACTTGTATACTATGAATGATGTTAATTTATATGGCCTTTCCAGAGATTATATTTTCTGTAGTTTGTAAGGACATAGCAACACATCTTAATCTCTTCAGTGTATGAAACAATAGGTATCACTGACCCCAAAACTCTCTAAGGTACATAAAATAAACACTTAAGATAATGCAAAACTCCAATTCGAACGTCAATTCAAACTTTAACAACCAAAAGATGAAAACTTATATCAGCTTTGACGTCACATCTCTAAGAATCCATTACATGTTACAAAATTAGTCATATCTGCGCATATCGCAATAGTATGCTGATGGAAATGTTATCTATGTTATAATTAATAATGTAACTACATCAGTGACGCCTTTAAGAAAAATATAAGGTCAACCCAACTCTTATGGTGAAGCCTATTATATAAATATATATGAGTGTCATGCCCTTAGTATGGAGGAAGTGTATTTGTCTTGGGTCATGCACTAAGTGTAGGTCGCCCTGTGTGTTACTTGAATGTTTTGTACATTTGAATTGTGGTCATCCTCTCTGTGGAGTGATGCCTAAAGGGTGGTAATGCTAATATTAATTATGGGATACTCAGGTGACTCTCTTCTTCCTGGCCCTAATAATTATGGGATTCGCAGGCAAGTCCTTGCTTCCTGGCCCTAATAATATATTATAATAATAATGGGATTCGCAGGTGAGTCTCTATTTCCTGGTCCTATTAATAAATAATAAAAATATTGCATTCCCCCCAAAATGGTACTATCTTCTCTTCCAGCCTCCCCCATAAACATAGAAAAACAAATCACACCCTCACACATACTTTAATAGGAGCATCTACTTCCTCTTCTGTGCACATAACTTCCTCTCTTCGACATTCCATCTCTACTTCAATCAGTTCCATCCCTGATGCCTTAGAAATCCTATCTGATTCGAATTGTTGTATGATTTCCCAAGGTAGATGGTAAATTATTATGATACAGTACACAATAGAAAAGCAAAGTGGTAGTAACACTTTATGCTCCCTTACATCATCCAAAATCAAAATCTGCTGTGCAAAAACTTCAAATAAACAAATACTAAAAATCCCAAAGATACAAAATAGAAAAATATTACAAATGACATGGATTGTCTTATATATCCTCAAAAGGTAGGATAATTGTGATGGCACCTTGAGAGGTACATTAAGTTTAATTACATTCCTCCTTTCTGCAAAAAGTGTCTTTATTCTTCTGTTTGCTGGTAAGGGGTTCAACAGACTTTTCATTTTAGTCCCCCTCCCAAAACAATCATAACTCAAAATAGTCTTCTTTTTATTTAGTGGTGAGGGGCGGAACAGACTTTTCATTTTAGTCCCCCTCCCAAAGCAGTGATAACTAGAATTCAAAATAAGTTTCATTTTGGCAGTCTTTTTGTGCTGGTACAGCATAGGCAAGTGAGTTTGTAAAAAATAAACCCTGTTTTCTTTTATCCTACAGAATTCAAAGGGTTTCCTGAAATCATCAGGATAACATGTAATGAAGTACCCACTGCCTGAAAGATCTCTTACATTCTGAAAAAGAATAAAATTGAAAAATTGTTTATTAAGACCACAGTGTTCCCAATTAGGAATAGTAATTAGTGGCAAATCAGTAAGGATGTTGTCAGGAAACATTTTCTGAAATAATTGATGTTTCAGCTTATCCACAAATGTAGGCTTATATCACCTTGCAAGCTGTTTGGGTTTGGTAATATTAGGCTCATATGAGCAAACAGCCTGAGGTGTGGGATCAGCTGATTGTATATTAGTACTCTGATCATCAACTTGTACAGTAGTGAAATCAATTAAATCCTCACTGTCAGATAATACTACTGGTAAATCTTCATTATCACCAAAAATATCACTAAGTAACTGTGAAGGGCTAGGGCCTGAATTGTCAGTAATTTTAGTTTCATGGAAAACATCTGTTGCGATATCAACAAGGTCAGTTACAATACAATCATTCATAATAGGTGGTTCAATGACCTGTGAGGGATCAGCTGATGGCGGTACAAAAATTTCAGTTTTGGAAAATGGGTCTACTGAAATAGGATTTGATTGATCAATATTTATTAATGAATCAGCTATTAAATTATTGCTAAGTTCTGTCACCTCTGTGGGTGCAGAATAGGATTGAGAGTTTTCAAAATTATCCACAATTGGAGCAGCTGTAGGATCAGGTGGATCACTACAGGCTGAAGCAGGCAAAGGCTCTGCTTCATTATCAATTAGGGCAGCAGTAGTAGGTTGTAGTGGTGGCAAAACATGAGCATTTACTTGAACAGCTGATGACTGAGGAGGGGTGGTGTGTACTACTGGATCAGCTGTTCCTAAGGTTGTACTCAACAAAGGCTGAAAAGCATTTACTTCTGGGATGTATGAAGTTTTAAAGCGTGATGGTGCCCTTTGAAAGGAATTACAAAATTCCTGGAAAGTTGAAGGGTTATTACTAAGTTTATACTCTAGTTCAATGGAGAAATGGACCCACTGATCTTCCCCAGGTAAACATCCCTTCTTCAATTCTAAAATTGCTCTAGTCCCTTTTTCTGCATGAAAAATATGCGTAGTATCCGCAATGGTACTGGGATCAGCTGTTTGTATATTTTGCTCCAAAACAGCTGTAAATTGATTTGAAATACTACCTTCAGTGTTATTATCTAAAATTTCAGTAATAGGTGTATCAACAACAGTATTTACAATAATTGCTGTTTCTTGCGAAATAGTTACAGAGTCATTCTCTTCCTTACTTGAAATAATAGGTAGCACCTGTTCATTTGAACTAAGGCTGCTAGTAGAAGTTTGTAGTTGTTGTTTGTGAATGGGAATTTGCTGTAATGAAAGTGGGTTTGTTTCCTCAGATGGCTTAGAGTGAGCTGCTATATACATACGCCTAGCTTGTAGTACTTTTTCACAAAAAGTTTGAAAATCTTCATGTACTTTTGCAATGGTCTTAGTTTTATATTCCTGGAGACCTTGGATATAAGAAGTAGCTAACTTATACAGCTGATTAACCTCTTGGTGAAGAGGCATTACCATGTCATTAATAGTTTGTAGTACATCAACGTTCACCTTAGGAGGTACATCTTCCAAAAAAACCTCAATTGTGTTTCAACCTTTTGCGTGATTTGAACTAACTGATTCAAACAAGTACTTATGTTATTTCGATTAAGAAACTCACAATTATCTAGCCTCTGTTTAAAAGGAACAACAAGTTCTTCCAACTGATTCGCTGGAGAAATGTCAATATAGTCAACATTGTAGCCATTATTTGCAGACTGTTCAGCAGAGGACAGATGAATTGATAGTGTATTGATATTGGATTTTAAAGAACGCTTAGCTGCCTTGCAAAGATACACGACATCGATAATGAAGGATCCGATTTTGGCGTTATAATGAACATTAGCAATTGTTAATAGTGCAGTATGTTTTTCTTTAAGAGATTGTATTATTTTCTTAACATCGTCTGATTTGCCAGTGAAAAACTAGTTCCTCATCTAGAGGAATATTAGTACTGTCTACAAATACCATGATGACGAAAAGTGATATTTAAAATTATAATATTAAACACAGTACAAAATATGCAGAATTTAGTATAAAAACAGAGTTATGCTCAAAGGAAAGAAAAATAACATTACGTGATGTTCACATATTAAGTTGGCAATTCTGATCGAGAGTCAAATGTTCAGCCGTCGGCAAAATGGTTCCGTTGCTTAGCAACAGTAATACAAAACTAAACATGAAAGTAGCTCTCCTTCGATCAAAATACACCGAAAAGCTAAACATCAATTGTTAAAATTATCTTGAAAAACAAAATTTAAAAAAAAGGTCACTCGTTGGAAAAATACCAAACCACGGCATGCAAAAACAGATATCACTCAGTGAGAAAAGAAAGAATAAAAAACAACAGTCAATATACACGAAGAATTTGTTGCCGGTATGGTACATCTATCACTGATAAGACTCTTTGCGCTTAACATGAACAGAACGAAAATATGGTGAATCTACAAAGAAAAAACACTTTGCGCACAAAGTAAATAGCAGTAAGATGTAGTTAGGCAGTGCTAGTAAAAAAAAATTCACAAGAAGGTCTCGAAGAAAAGATGATGAAAACAGTTGTACTTAACTTTGGAGAAAGCTGCATGAAGAGTTGCAGCATGATGGTCTGTCGTCGTCGGAGCCGCGGGAAACAGCTGTTGGCGTGGGTAGTCCCCCGGGTACGTCTCGTCGATCAGCTGTGAGGCCGGACGCAGGATGGCATGGTGTGAAGTCGTGATGTACCATGGCGAAGCGACGCTCATTTGGTATCGGGTGCTGCATTCGGCCTCAGTGAGCAGTCGGTGTCGTAGTCGGTGAACAATGCATGATGAGGTAGTTGCACTGGTGCCGGTTATTACCCGAAGTTTCAAAATTTTCTCGTTGCACAAAGGTCGGTAAATTTTTCCTCCACCGTTTGAAATTAATCAAACGCGAGCCTTACAGTCCCATGTAAGGACATAGACCGATACCGGGGTTGAGTATCGCCTAAGTGCCTTAACTTAAACTCTTGATAGCACCTCACTGTTCGATTGAAAACTTACTGAATATTATAATTTTTGGTTTGACCATGTTGCCAGGATACTCAACTAGAATGCCTTAGGTCGCCACAAAATTTGTTGACCCACAAATTTTGAAAAGGGTTTTATGTTAACAACTGAAGTACACCAGTTCACTGTTAGTAAAATCCAAAGTTTTATTTTCAAAGTCAAAAGTTCAAAATTGCATTTACAGTTGAGCAGGCATATCGAACATATACGTTTCCAAAAATTACAGATTGTGGAGAGAAATCTAACCGACCGAAACCCCTTTAACAAATTTACAAGTTCTTAACAGTCATTGAAGTTATGATTTAACACGACACGATCCCTCATGCTTGAACTAGCCCACTTGGCGAGTTACGGACAGACGCAGGTTCACTCACATAGTGCTAGACAGGAACAGACCGCGGACAGGAACAGACCACAGGCAGGAACGGACCGCGGGCAGGAACAGACAAACCATAATGGCGGTGGGGTCTTTTTTATAGAGACGGTTAGAACCAGTGACGTCAGCAACTGTATCACATCTTTTTGCTTCCGCGTAGCTCAAAGTATGTGTAATTTATTTGACGATCCAGACTATTAAAAATGTTTAAACTTTGACAGTATCTGGACTTATCTACTAGAAGTCCAACGGCAGTCTCTTGAGAAATTTAGAGTAATTAATTTTAAAGTTTTAGCTGTTTAAGCCACCGCGTAGTGATACATTCAAATTTAGGTAAAATCCCTAAGTGTTCTAGAACTTTTTACGCGCGTGCACAACAATCCGCGACAATCTATTTACAAAAACTTAATTACCGGACAAATACTAAAACTTTTGATGAAAACCCATATATGTATAAAAACGTCTTAATTAGGGCTATCTGCTGATGTAAAATTTAAATTAATATATCTTTTAGATAAAAGGCTTATTTTTTCTCTTAATTAAAATCGCTAATTAAAGTTTACCCAATTACTTAATTTTACTGTCAAAATATCGGGGATAATGCTGACTACAGCTGGCGATAAAAGTTCGGTTGTAGCTTTATGCGATTTACAGATATTACAAATCTTAGAATTTCACTATTCTGATCGCGTGTTTCAAAACTTGAACAAACGGGGATATCTCCTAAACCAAACGTTTCCCGATATGATAATTACACTTTAAAATGATTTTTATGATGGATTGTAACTATGGGGAAGATTACAGGGAAATTCCTTAAAGTTGAAAACTGTACTTCTTGAAATTTCTAAGTCCCACCTAAGCAAAACTAGAATTTGCCAAAATTCTAAGGTGCTTACAAGTTATTGACTGTCTACTTGTCCCCCTATCATTGTCATCTCTATCCTCTCCAACTTGTTCATCTCTGGCTTTAGTCATGAGGTGCGTCTCAGTGTGTACTCAAATGATACCCTTCCATTTCAAAACATTATTAAAGTTTGTACTAAGATATTATACTGTATATATCTACTTATTACATATTCTTTGCAGCATGTCCATCATTTTGGTTTGGATGGTTGCAGTTATTCTTCTTTTTAGATCAAAAGTTCAGTATAGTCAACAAAACATACTTGCAATAGGTTTAACCAATTCACTGTTAACATAAGAACTAACAAAACTCTCAAAGTGTGATAATGGATGCTCCTAGCAATTAATATCTCTCGCCAAACAAATTAAACCTCAGTATGTCTGCCTCAAAATGATGTCTAGAATGGCTCTCTAAGTAGTTTGGTTACAGAGCCATATCCTTTCGAAGATGGCATATTCCTATATCACCCAGTGTAATCTTTTCTTCGTTTTAATCCATTCTGTTTTTGCTGTTAATGGTTTACTAGTCCTAAACCTATCATTCCTCCACCTTTATTAACTCTTCCCATCCAAATCCTTGTTATTAGGGCTATTTGTTAGAGACGATGGAATGTTCATCTCCACAGTACAAATAATCGACAATTATATGGTGACTTGGCAATTTTTTAAAAAAATTATTCACTATTAAATATGTTAAGATTTTGACAAAAAATCTTCACAGGTTTGCAGCCGGATTTTATTATAAGATGACAAGCTTTCGGCCACTATCTCAGTAGCCATCTTCAGGTCGATAACAGTAGCGGCGATCTTGCGTTTACGAAAGCCAAGCGTTTACTGGTGTCGCCTAGCAACCTCATGACGCTAGCAGTCTTGCTTCGCTGTGATTGGTCGAGGCGGCGGTCACCCATCCAAGCGCTCACCACGCTCACAATTGCTTAACTACCAGAGCTTAGCAGTGCCGGTCACCCATCCAAGTTCTTACCACTCTCAGCATTGCTTAACTGCCCGAGTCTAGCCGGCTGTCCACACTCCACCGGATCGCCGGCAACCAGGGAACGTGGGCCGCACAGTATCGATAACCAGTAAACGCTTGGCTTTCGTAAACGCAAGATCGCCGCTACCGTTATCGACCTGAAGATGGCTACTGAGATAGTGGCCGAAAGCTTGTCATCTTATAATAAAATCCGGCTGCAAACCTGTGAAGATTTTTTGTCATTTATTCGCCGGGAAAGTCTGCATTCACATATGTTAAGATTTTCATGTCTTTATTATTTTTAACAACTTTATTTTCCTTAACAGGTGTTTTTTATTTTGCTGGACATGGATTTGAATGTGGTGATAAATACATGGTACCTGTAGATGCACCAGGCAATGATAAGTGCCTACGTAGCGATTGTGTTTCTGAAAGAGATATCCTACAATATGCACTTTCAGGAAATCCAAGATTACTGTTGGTAATTCTTGATATGTGCTTGCAGGTGCCAGATAAGTAAGATTTCATATATGTTTTCAAATCTGAGAATGGAACAAATATTCAAAATAGTGTAAGGCCCTATTAGTGATAATCTGAAAAGTTACTGAAAAAAATAATAATGTAATTATTATTTGTTCTAGGGAAGAAAACCCATTTATATTCTCAGAGAGGCACGAGTATCCAGAGTTTCAACAAAACCGTAACCTCATCCAAGCTTATGCAACATCAAGAAACCAACAGTCTTTTGAAAAAGGAAATGAAAATGGTCTTTATGTAAAATATCTGAAAAAATGGCTTGGATATGACATGTCAATTCTTACTGTATTGAACATTGTTATGAAAGGTACCAACTACTGTCTATACAGATAGCATTATACTGCAGTTGAACATCCTTCTTCATTAACTCTAAAATCATTCTCAATGGTGAATTTGTCCTCAGTAGAGAATTCTCACATATAAAATTTATGACCAGATAATTTCCTGCACTATAATATACTCTTCAAACAGTAAAAAATTGAAAACTTAGTTTGTTTTAAAGATGCCTACATACCTTTACAGATAAATGGAGCTAGATTGTAGGAAAAGAAATGTGACAATATTTCTATAATCTTTTTATTTTCAAAAGATTTTACATTTTCTGACTTTTACAAGTTTTTGGCAGAAATTAGGTACCCTTCGTCATTGGATACTGCACATGCTGCATGCTTAGTTGAATTTATTTAGCCGAGATAACAAAAATTAACATCTTAGTGTTTGTGTCGCACGAAGAGGCTATTGGGCTTCCCAACAAGTCAGTAAGCATTAAAGATGCAATATTTCAGTATTTTGCTTCAGCGTTTAATGCCTTGAAATTCAGTATCAAAATGTTGAATCTGTAAGATTCCAGGCATCAATCATGTTTGTGTCAAATATACATTAATAACGAGTTTTATTATTGTCAAAGTGTTAACTTCCTACAAATTTTACAGAATTTGAAAAGGAATCAAGTCCTGCAAGAAACAAACAGATGCCTAGTGTGACACACAATACCACAAAAGATTATTTTTTAACAGATCCTGTTGTTGGTAAGTAAAATTCATCAGTAATACTATTCATAGATTGAAATTAGTATTATCACAATCAGTATATATGTTACACTCAGTGTGCGAAAGAAACCACAGCAATGTGTTGTTGTTTCTTTAAAATGGCCATAACATGTTATTCACAAAAACAGCCAGAATGTGTTTTGGCTATCTTAAAAAGGTCACAACATGGATATTTGACCACTACATGTTGAGGTTACTAAGAAAAGCCACAACACATTCTGAACATTAGTTGATGCAACCACCACATGACGCGTAGGTTGTAAATACATATTCTTAATGTTAACGTTTCTTTATCTTGAATCATTTTCTGATACAAGTTGACAGTGAAATTATTAAAATAAAGAAAGTTGGTAGCAAAATTACGAATAATTTTGCAGAGTTTTTACAAGGAGTACTACCATTATATTTTGAGTTACATTTTAATTTCCTTGAGCAACATCTGCGTTTTTTTTATCAATATGGTATGTTTCACAGTGACACATAATAAAGCCTTGCTGACTTCCAGGTGGTAACATAAATGCGAAGCAAAGTGTTAGAGGAGTTGAGAGATGTCTTGAATGTTAAAGTTCCTCTGTGAAACTGTAAATTCATTACGAGCATAAAGTCAATCGAGAAGACCTTCCTTGTTTACAAACTAATAGAGACCTGATGGCTTTATGCTCATAACAACAGATAAAATATTGCTGGGAGCTACACATCCTCATCCACTATGGGTACGCTAACTAAACCAGTAGAACCAATTTCAACTGCGTTTAGTTGAACAGTAAAATTCATTTTATGTGCGTGTTTCTCTTGGCCAGAATTGGCAATTATTCTCTCAAGATTGATACGGTTCTGTCTTAAACAGAGCTTACAAGTTACATTTGAACCAAACCCCTCATTCTCGTTACTTTCTCCACAGATAACGTGAACATATTCATAACACTGCGAACGCTTGTGAGCTCCTAAGGTGTCTTTTTCAAAAATAACACAGCTTTTTTATTAAATTTAAATTTTCAGCTTTTCATTGTAAAAGATGCAGTATTGATAAAAATACAAATGTTGCTCAAAGAGCATAAAATGTAACTCAAAATGTCACTTTCCTTTTTTTTGCTTATGATTTTAAAACCTGTCAAGGTCATTAGAGCCTGGAAAAGATTGTAAGGAATGGGAATCAATTTGGCCATGGCCTTTTTAAAGGAACAATCCTGGCATTCACCTGGAGTGATTTGGGGAAACCATGGAAATCTTGTTGGGCGGTTGGGGATTCGAACCCGAATCCTCTTGAATGTAAGGCTGGAGCTTTTCTTCTCACCCCCTACACTCGGTAAAGGGCATGGTACTATTTTTTGTAAAAAATAAATAGCTCTGCAAAATTACAGGTAATTTTGTGACCAACTTTCTTTATTTTAATAATTTTACTGTCAACTTATATCAGACAATGATTAAAGATAAAGAAACATTAATGAAAAAGATTGTTTTATTTTCTTAACATCACCTGATTATTAATTAACATTCAGAATATATATTTACTATCTGACCATCATGTCGTGGTTGCATCAGCTAACATTAAGAACACATTGTGACTTTTGTTAGTAACCACAATGCGTAGTGGTCAAATACGATTAGAGCCACGACGCGAATTTTGTGTCGTGGCTTCTTTGAGATAGCCACAACACATCCTGGCTGTTTTTGTCAGTGCCACAATGTGAATAATGTGTTGTGTCTGTTTTAAAGAAACCACTATGCGTTGGGGTAATTTTTTTTTCGCTCACTGAGCATTTTTGGTCTTAGAGCCTAACCTAGATTTCTAGTTCTAATATTTGTCTTTCCAGAGCCATATTTAACAATATTCCACTGTTGCACTTGGGTGTTTCAGAAATCCCTGAAATAATAGAAATGTATGAGAAAATCACATCGTTACAGCATCCTACAAAACTTCACTTTCGTCGTGGTGTACCCTTAGAAATACCAGTGGCAACATTCCAAATGCATAGAAATTGTTTTCACAATTGTGTTGTTATAAGGATTTCTCATCTTCTTCATTGGATTGTGAAGTTTACAACAACAAGTTCGGTAAATATTTATTCCATAAAAATATTTGATTTATTACTAAGGTTTAAGTACATTTTCCACCATATACTGAATGAGACCAGCTGTGTTCCTGAAATTTTATAAAGCATTCTGAAAATAACTGTGATGTTTTGAATTGTAAACTCCCAAATTGTTTTATAGCAGTAAGATGTCCCATAAATTTCAGCATTGGTGTTATGAAGTATAACCCTCTGACAGAAACAAATCTCCTTGAAACGTGCAACTCAGTGTTGCAGCGTTATTTTTCTTATGAAATTTTAGTTATTTTATTGTGCTTTTAACTGAATTATATACTACTATTGTTGGTCAAAATTCAGCTTACCAGGTAATGCTTCGTATCTTTTTCATAATAGTCCCTTCCACAGCAAATAGCTTCAATAATTTGGCCGTAAAAAAATTATTTTATATTTAACTCAAAAACTTCTTCTAACTTCCACAATTTTGCAGCTGCGAAACTGAAACAACTTTTATTTTACTTCTAATTTATTGCTCTTTCATTTGGTACTAAGAACGTGATATTTACTATTTTCTAACCGGTTGAACCAAGGTTGAGCTAAACTATTGTGCAATCATGAATTTCTAACCCACATATAACTACCATCTAACCTACTTTATATGATTCTAGTTGTTCTAATTTGAAAGTCTTGTAAATTTGAAATCGCTACCTAATTTCGTTGATTCATTATGAATTTCTGTAAAGTCATCCATTTGAATGCTTTCCGTCCATAACCATTTGCTAACATATTCTTACTGCCAAAAATCTTACAAAACTTTACTTTCTCCTAACGTGACCCAATGACTTTATGAATTTAAATAGAACTTACTGACAATTGTTTGTATTGTATTCTATTTTTTATTTTGAATATAGTTTTCTCAACTGAATTTATGTATTTTTGCAACTGGTTATATTTTTCCTTTTTCCCATGTGTTCAAAGTTTTTTTTACATATTGCTCAAAAATCAACCTCTATATTTAGTGAGCTTTACCAAACTTTATAATGTTGTGTAAGCCAAAATTATGCATTGTTCTAATTATAAATTGACTTTCTATCTATCAAAATACAACCTCTATAATTCTACAACATACAATTGTGTCTTAATTTTCCATACTGGCTTTTAACTTTTAATAGGATTCTCTAGCTATTTAACTTCTATCATCATCCCCCTAATTATAATTCTAAACGCCTCCAAAAATAAATGCAATGTGTACTTTTACGAAACACTCTGAAACCAAGTACCAGATATGCTAATATTATATTCTGACTTTCTGTACCTGTTTAACTTGATTTATGGCTTGAATTAACTTAGTAACTGACTTTAAAACTGATGTGCCATGCTATCTAATTGAACCCATTGTTCTGTAAATAAATTTCGTTATGCAGTTTGTGAAATTTTAAGTTACCTGTATGCAATAAGTAAATACCTTTCTGGAACTGCTGTTAACTCCATTTAAGTCTTGCGCAAGCCGAGCCACCTACCTCTGTTAACTTGAAAAGTGGGGTTTTCACCCGAAATATTGTTTTTTCTTTGTTTGTGTGTTGTTCTTGTGTTGCTGCTGCCCTCCTCCCTTCAACTTTGGTGAGTCTTAGGTGTATTTTCCCTTTCTTTTACATTAAATTAAAATATACATAAAATGAAAATCAAAACTTTCTGATACCCAGAGGAACACAGATAATAAATAGCAACTAAAGAAACAAAACTTTTACTCCACATTTAGGACTTTGACCATGGTAGGGAGGAATTTGGCAGCATTACGAGTCAAGTGTGCATGTGCTACAACATTCTGTATGCTCGCACTTGACATTCTGCCCATGCAAGAAACTGTCATTTAAGCTCATCTAAAACAGCAAGTGTATGCCATATTGTTTTGAATCAGTTTGTGATTTGTTTTCTGTGTATGTAAATATAAGTGTGAGCATATATGTTTCATGAGTATGCCTAAACTATACCAAAAATGTTAAAGCTTAATCACTTTAATACTGCTGAAATGACATGATAACGTCAGACGGTATGTTTACATCCAGAAGAGTCACCATTATTACAAAAATGATACATGCACCAGTATTTTTGATTATTTGTCAGTTGCTTTTTGTTTAATTATATTTGTTCTATGTAGACTGTTTCATTATATAATCTGAGTGCTGTTGTGATAAGAAAATAAATTTGTAATCACATTTATATTGCAATACATTGATTGTACTAATGGACATGTGATAAAAGCTTTCATTTTCATGCAGGAATATTAGCATTAGTTTTTAGAGTGAATAAGTTATTAAAGCTTTTAAAAATTATTTATTTAAAGTTATGAGCTGGAAATAAGCATTCAGACCATCATTTTTGGCATGCTTAAAAGCTAGTTATTAATGATTGATACATGACTTTAGTTGCTTTTTGTTTATTTATATTTGTTCAGTGTAGGTTTCATTATATACTCTGATCGCTGTTCTAGTAAGAAAAGACGTATTAAATCATGTTTATATCGTGATACAGTGAGTGTATTAATGTGCCTTCAGTATTGTTTAATTATATTTGTTCAATGTAGATGGTTTCATTATATGCTTAGAGTGCTGTTATGGCAAGAAAAGAAATTTTGAATTACATTTCTATTGCTACACATTGCAGGTATTATTGGGTATGCAATAAAAGCTTTAATTTTCATGCAGAAATATTAGCATTAAACTTAACAGCCGAGTAAATGAGTTACTTATATTTGTAATATGAACATGGTTTTATTACAGGATTTGGTCGCTGTTATAGTAAGGAAAGAGATTGGGAATCACATTCATATCATCCTGCAATTATTATATGAATGGGTCTACAATAAAAAATTTCCTTTTATGCAGAAATATTAGCATTTGTATTTACACCAGTGCGAAAGAGTTATCTAAGTTATGAGCCAACTCTTCATTTTTGATGTGCTTAGAAGATAGTTATTAACGAAATTTTTGCACACTGATATATGCATCAGAATTTTTAGTTTTGAACCAAAAAACTGCATTCAACCCATAATTTTTTATGGTCTTGGAGGGTAGTTACTAACGAAAATTGATTCTAATAATGGTCATCAGATAATTTTGTCCAAGATGTTCTCCGATATAAAACCTCTAACTACAGATTAAGGCTAGATGAAATACTCACTAACCTAGCGAAATGCGTTTTAAATTTTTAATAATTTTCCTGTATATATGAGAATAATTTGGAAGTTCCTGTTTCCTAAACAAATGCAATATAGTATCGTTCATCCATTCAAGTGCAAAATAAACATTAAAAATGTGTAGAAATTTCACTTCTTGCACATGTACACACTGATACATGCAACTGTTCTTTTTAATTCAAAGGGCCAGTTACAGAAAATCGGTCCTAACCAGAATAGACAACATAAATTCATCACTTGGCAAAGCTGTAATCAGATGTAAGGAGGATTTCTTAATCAAAATAATTATTTCAGAAACTGTTTATGTTCAATGTTTAATCTCATTTCCTTCAAAGTAGTTCCCCTTTGATATTATGCCCGTATGACAACATAGTTTTTAGTTTGAGAAACACCATTGGAATCTCTCAATGTATGGTCTTGAACTCGATTTGCGATTTCACCTTTATTTCATCTAACATTAATAAATGTTTTCCTTCGAGTGTCCTTTTGAGTCTGGGAAATAGAAAAAAGTCACAGGGTTCCATGTCTGGAGAAAAGGGTGGTTGTGGGATGACAGTAGTGTTGTGTTTCTCCAAGAACTGAATGCTAAGCGTTATGCAGTGGTACTTTTTGCACTGGTGCAAAATCCAAGAGTTGTCTCTCCAAAGTTGGATCAGTTTTTGTGTATTGCCTTTTGCATGAGCCGCATGAAATTCCTATTTCTTCATCAACCTCTATAATTGTAATTCTCCTATTAGCAAGCTAAACCATTTAAAATTTTTTGCCACATTTTAATCACTGATGGGTGTGCTAGTATTCCCAGACCTTGAGGCCTCTTGGTTGTCTTCTCGACCTTTCTGAAAGTGTTTGTGTCATTCATAAATTCATGGTTATGGCACAGTAGCATCACCAAAGGACTTCTTTAATATTTTAAACCGAGCGTGGTGGGTGAATGGTTAATATTCTGGCCTCGCATACAGGAGGACACAGGTTCGAATCCCCGTCTGGGCATCCAGATTTGGGTTTTCCCTGATTTTCCCAAATCACTCCAGGCAAATGCCGGGATACTTCCTTCAAAAAGGCCATTCCGAATTTCTTCCCGTTCCTTGTCCCCAGTCCCAACCTGCCTCTAATGACCTTAGCCGTCAATGAGGCGTAAAGCAGTAAATAATAATAAAAACATTTTAAATTTCTTCGCTGCACTTAATTGTGTATTTAACACAAACTTTCTGACCCAACATTTTGCCGCACTAAAGTATGTCTTGCTCCTTCACACATCAAACACAAACTAAGCATCACAGCTACCAAACAATTAATACATTACTGCCAGCGCTATCAACACACGTAAAAAGAATCAACTCGGTAAACAAAATAGGGCACGTACAATTTCAAAATTCTCGTTGCTTTTTGATCATACCTTGTACCTGTGGTAAATGTGATTGAAGGTGTAGTATTGGTAGCTGGTGCAGGAAAAAAAAGCAGGTAAAAAGGAAAAGCCCTGGAGTAAGATAGTAAAAATCTGTATGAAAGAAACCTACATGAAAGGGAGACCAAATAGTTTTAAAAAATATTACTGTAACTACTCTACATTTACATGCATTTATCAAATTTACATTAGTTACTATATTAAATTGGAGTATCTTTGATTGTTGATTTAACAGCAAGCTATATGTGTCGGTGCCAAAATAAATCATTTATTTGGTCTATTTTCTCACTAAATAAAAAGGACTAACTTACCATCATGAACATTAGTGCTAGTATATGATATTTTTCTGTACAACTGTAGCCTGTTTCTTGAACACTGATACTGTGTTGTCAAGAATTAGATTACACATTCCTGGAATTTAAGCATTGAATAAACAGCGTGTTACATGTAAATCTGAGTGTATGTGGTGTGCCAGTTGGTCACCAGATTGGATGGAAGAGGATCTGAACATGATTGAAACAAGTAGTGATGAGATACGAGTGTTGATAACTGTCACCTTAGCCAAAAGATACAGTCTACATAGTGATGTAAAAATAGCAGAATCAAGTTTGCAAGCAGAAGTTGTTGTATTCGACATTGGACTGAAGGGGAATCTACACAAAGACCACAGGCATGGGCGTGAGCCAATTGAATCATCAAGCCGCAGTAAGGATGGTTTAACAAAAGCTAAGCATTTGATAGAATGTTACTAAAAACAAGGCACCTATGTACAAGAGTAGGACAGTAGTGAAAACAATAGACCATACAGAGCCTATACAATTACAAATTGAAGTGTTTCGAGGCATATAAAATGGCACCAACCAAGAATATGCCAATATTGTCACTGATAATGGCAAAGGGATGGATCAAATACTGACAGAACATTGAAAATAAGCATTCATTGTTTTTTGCTGAACAAAGTACCAAAGATCAGTTCTAAATGAACAACTTCACTCAATAGCTGTGTGTAAATTAATTCCACCAGATGATGCTGGAGGTGATAACTTATATCATTAATATCAGTAACAAATGAAAAAATAGAATTGCTATAGAAATTAAATGTGCCAAAGTAGCTATGGCCTCGCATTATTCTGAAACACAATCTCAAGGGTCTCAAATTTTATATTCCATACTTTTGTGTTGAAAAAGAAGTTATCCCAGTAGAACAATTGTTACAGGAAATTGAATCATCTTATCCAATCATCAGTGTACATAGAATGATGTGGAAAGTGGACAAAGCTAGAGCCATGTGACTGGTGCTATGGCAGTTAGAGTAAAATTATGTGGCCAATACCTCCCAACTATGTGGAGTCAATAACCATACATTTCAATTTTTTAGGAAAGTGTGCACAGAAAAGCAATACAGAAGTCAATCCTGTTGTGCAGAGGCCAACATTGATTGTATGTATCAATGAGGGCCAAAGCTGTGGTGACAATCATTGTGAAACAGAGACCCATTAAGTATCATGCAAGTCTTACAGGCGTTGAAGAGTGAATCGAGTACAGTTAACTGGTACACTTCATTTGGTGCTAACCAACTTGGGGAATGAAAAGTTAATTATTTAAAACTCTATATTTGCGGTGCACATCGTCAATATGTTATATTTTTCATTGTATTTTGATGCATTTCAGCAGTGCGTAGAGGAGTGAGAGCAGTGTGCCTGTGTATTATACATATAATAAGCATAGATCATAGCATTACAGCTCGGAACAAATTTTCAAATAGATAGGTGGGTCGTGAATTTAAAATCATTTTAATTTAACGGGAAATAGTTTAATACTCCCATTGATTCAATAGTGGTATAATAATTTATCAAGATTACAATTGTATGAAATAGAGGTCTGGCAAAGAAATAATTTACATGAGATACAGTGAAGTCATGGAGTTCAATTTACAAAATTTTTCAGGAGAACAGAATGTTGGAGAGTAATATTACTGAAGCAGGTGATGAATGCTAACAAATGATGGATCATTATACCAAAAATGATACAGTGAATATACCAAAATCAACTGTTCCAGAGTGCAGTAATCTGCAAACAGAACGATGATGATATGGTCATGAGTTCAGACAATCCTATTGTCATATTATTACGGCAAATGTCTGCCATGAGAGAAGACGTTTCTTCTCAGATTAATTCTCAATTATCCTCTATGAAGGAAAGCATCAATAACCAGTTCTGATTGATTGACGTGGGAAGGTATCAATTCCTTGGAAAAAGTGCAGAACAGTATAAGTGCCATGTTGAATGTCTAAATTTCAGGATGAAATGGATGCTATATTGGAAGCTGTGCGTTCAAGCAACCACAAGGAAATAAAAATGAATTGCAAATGCATGAACAAAATCAGTAGGAGGCCAGAACAACGTGTACGGAAGGAACAATTTTGAGTTTGCGACTCAAAACCAGAAATGAGCATAAAAAATAATTGTTTGAGCATATTCATGCATCAGAAATAAAAAATATAAACAATTTTGAATCTTTTGGTAATAAATTAGGTAAAATGGCTGCACCTGTGAATTTAATGCAACAAACTAACTCCGATTTATGGATGGTTTAATCGGATGTTATTGAAAAATGAAAGAGGCTGGAAGGAAGAATTGTGGCCATGGGGATAACAAAAGCATGCCTATAATGCATTGTGAAAATTCCAGACAGCTAAATGTTGAGATTCCAATGCCACATTTCGGTGTGAGGCGGGGAATAACCCAAAATCCTTCCTCGTGGAATTATAAAATTATCTTTGTGTTAAAAATGTCCCAGAGACTCAAAAATTGATGGTAACACAACAACTGCTGGATTCAGAACAAAGGGCATGGCTTGGAGTTGTTTGTCCTCCAGTAACCACGTTTGAAGAATTTAAAACTCTCTTCATGCAGACATTTGGTCAACTCATGAGCAACGCATTTATCAGGGAAAATATGACCCAAAATTTGGGGATTCTATGAATGCATACACTTCAAAGCTTGGTGTAGCTCGTCAGCTGGATATACTGATGTGTGATACAGAACTTGTAACAGCTCTTAGTACACATTTGAAATCAGATGTGCAATACCAAATTAATCCTGTTATAATTACCACATTGGCACAGTTACTAGATACCTTGCAGAATCTCAATCGAATCAAATTGAGGTGTCTATCAAGATGGCAAACAGCCCCAAAACTATGGATACAGTAGACCGGGAAAGGGGGGCAGAAAATAATCGCAGATGGTACAAAAATAGAGACGACTGAAATCAAAACCATAATAATCAATCTCAGTGGAGAGGGAGAGACTACAATAACCGACCTCAATGGAGGGAGACAGACGTAGGAAGATGAATGACAAAGGGACTTTCATGAACGCCATTGCGAAATCTGCGACTTCAAAGGAAAATTGAGATGTTAAACCAGGGTCATCGATGGACAGGCAAGGAAGCGGCGAGAATCAGAGGGATGTCCCATCACAATGAGAATTTGTAGGGGGCATCACTATGGTAAACAGAAAGATTACAGGTGGAGATCTAAAATTTTGTAAAGGAAATGGCATGGAGGAAATGTCAGATGATGAGAACATGGAAGTAGATGATCCGCAAATGCCGGTGCGATGCCTCCTGATCAATGTGAACATTTATGGCATAGATTTGTGCACATTTAGTGGATTCTGCAGCTCAGATTAATGCGATTTTGGAGATAATACTGTGCCGATTACAAGTAATTAGACAGAAACTTGAGATTGTACCAGCACCAGATATACATATCATTCCAGCTTTGGGTACCAAAGAAAAGTCCATTAGTGGGCAAATAACTATCTCCATAACTATATGCAGAAGCAATTTTATGGTAATTGCTTTGATCATCAACAAGTGTTGGAAGTAATATGAGGAGCTGACGCATTAGGGGAACGTAAAGCCATCATAGATTGAAGTACCCAAACAACGGGAAACCTTGCCACGGACAGGATAATAATTACAATACAATTCCCAGAAGTAAAAAACACAGATGAGGTCAGGGAGAGTTTAATAACAGCACAACAATCACAAGCAGATATCAATGGTGTAAGGATACTATCAGAAGTGGGAGTAGGTGGTGGTGATGTACGTACATGTAGTATCACTATGTAATGCATGATGATGGATGTGGTATGTTTTCGATGCGTTAATGCGCTGGAAAAGTGGCTGCCTAAAGAATTGGTGCAAAGTATTACATGCATCTACCACGAACATTATGGACATCCTGGAACAGAGAGATTGTATAAGTTGATGATGTAAGACTGGCATGCAACATCAATCCAAGGGGAAGCGGCAAGATGCGCAAGTATTTGACATATGCCAAAGGATAAAACATGGAAACCAAAAAAGTGCTCAGAATTACCATTCAATCACTCCAGAAAAACCATGACAACTTGTCTGTGTCAATTGGAATCTGTAGTAAGTTCTCTGGCCACTACAGACCCGATTACCAAAGATTACATTATGAATGGTTGGCTAACTTGTTCTTCAAATTCAGGAGATTTTATTCAAATTTTGTACAGTGAACCCTTGGGGTAAAGCACAGGTAAAGTTCGTATTTGGCCAGATAAGGCCAACCTGTCATAATCTTTGCCCCCAAAACGTGGAACCTTTCTAGACCCATGACCATACGCAAAAAAAAAGGGTCACAGGCTTATACTAGTACACAATATTTCTGTTTAAAACCTTAATTAAACAAAGGAAAAAGGAAACAGATTTAGGCAATATAAATTACAAGGAAAGGGAAAATGACTCATCACTCACCAAAGTTGAAGGCAGCGACGGGAGAATAACATGTATCACGAACACAAAAATACACAGTATTTCGGTCTTAAACTTGAACATGAAGAAGGTATAAGACCGAAATATTGTGTATTTTGTGATCGTGATACATGTTCTTCTCCCGTCGCTGCCTTCAACTTTGGTGAGTGATGAGTCATTTTCCCTTTCCTTGTAATTTGTTTAAAACCTTATTCATGCAGGAGGGATTTAGCCATTTGGCAAGGGAACTGTGCACACGCCGAAGTTTACCTCATAACTAGGCATTGGAGACAGAATTGCTGTGAAAGAAACTATTGATCCATTCAAGAAAAAAGACTAAGTTGTTATAAATATAGGTATGCATAATACAGGTGGTGGTGGTAGATATGTAGGAACATATAAAAACATACATTGTATTAAAGCAAATGATAAATTTGAAAGACTTTTGTTAAAATTATTATTAGAATTGGGAAAAAAACTGATGGGTTAAATGGTAGGAGTTTAGCAGTGGTTGAGGCAAGGGGGTGTCTGGTATACCAGACATTTTGGTATACAATTTCCCATCTCCAAAGTTCTGATGCAGTAGTTGTTTCGGGGAAAAAAAATTGATTGCTCTAACAATAAAACAGTCATTGAGGTTGTTAGACTCATGATAACTGGCATGATCTGGTATTGTAAAGTATAAGATGTGAGTTTGGTCAGTTTGTCTGTGGCCATTCATTCTGTCCGAGTTGTTTTGAAGTAAGACCTATATACCAACTAGAACAGTGAATGCAGGTTAGTTGGAATATGATGTGTGCTATTGAACATGTGGCATTTCTAAAAAATAGGGAAGGTTTCCCCTGTGGTAGGGTTGGAAATGTTGTGGTTGGATACATGCTGCAGGTTTTGCAGTGAGGTATGTTGCATGTAGAGAGTCTAAAAGAGGGTTTGACTCCAAAAGTCCCTGACCCTCCTTCAGTTAAACGCCAACAGTCTATAGTTAATCTTTCCTCCACTCCACTGACAGAACTCCTACTGTCAGTCCCGCCCAAGAGATATTTTACCACCCCCTGTGATATGTACACCTATATTTATAACAACTTAGTCTTTTTCCAGGATAAACCAATAGTGCACTTCACAGTAGTTCACACCCACCCTTTTCTCAAAAGCCTAGTCAATTATGATGCAAACTTCAGTGCATGCAAACCTCCCTTACCAAATAGCCCAATGCAAGCATGAATACTGTATATCTGTTGCACACTCATCGCAACCTTCAACTTTGGTGAGTGATGGGTTATTTTCTCTATCCTCCACTAGAGCAGTAGTACAAACTTGGCTCAGGCCAGTAGTAGTACTGATTTTTAAAAGTTACAATTCAGTCAGATGTGAAAGAGTAGGTGGATATGGTGGGGCAGCCCACCTTTTTATATATATAATTTATGAAGGAAAGATGGGCATGGACTACAGAACTATTTAGTTGCACAAACAAAATTATTGAGGCTTATTCAAACATATTACAGTAGCTGTTTTTATACTTCAAAACAACAATTGATATGTTTCTTGTCCCACAGCCATTCACATCATGGGTAATTCCAGTGCCCACCATTCTGCTTGTGGTAGTAACAAAACAGATTGAATTCTTATGTAGGTAATAGAAGAGGAGAACCTAGCAATTCTGTATGATATTTCATAAACCTGGATTACCAAACCATTTTAAAAAAAGTCTGTTGTGGATATTACCCTAACTTCTCTATCATTAGCCCATCTCTATGACTAGAAAGTTCTCCAGGTACCATTAAGACTGGATCATCTCCCAGTCTTAATTAGTTCTAGGTAAAGTACACTGGAAAAAATTGTAATTTTTTTTAAAGGTATGAGGGTGAATCAGAAAGTCTTTGCCCTTGTTTTTTACTAGCAGAAATTAGGTACATGCAGGTAATTACAATTTTACATACTATTCTGCGTACCTTACCCTATTTTGAGTCCCCACACTGGTTCAGACATTTGTCCCATTGCAGCAATAAATTTGAGATGCCCCTGTGGTAGAATTCGTCCAGTTGACTGTGGAACCATCGTCGAACTGCTGTCCTGCCAGGAACTTCAGCAGACCGAAAATCTGAAAATCACTAGGGGTGAGGTCTGGACTATATGGTGGGTGGTCCAGACTTTCCAAGTGAAATGACCAAAACTTGTCGGTGGTTCTGATCGCCGTATGTGGCCTTGAACTGTCGTGGAGGATAACCGTGTGGTCTACATCGAGAATTCCTCAGTACTTCTTGATGGCAGCCTGCAGACATGACAGTGTGAAACAATAACTGTTGGCATTGATGGTTCCACCTACTGGCTGTCACCATTGCATCTAGGCAGGAAATGTTGACAGACAGCGACGAACACTGCCTCCCTGAGCACTCATTGCATGGCTTTTTGCAAACTTACAATACGACCACCTCACACTTACCAAGGCGATACACATTTCCCCATATGTGGGTTGCATTTACCTGTGAATTTCGATAGGCATTTGTCCATTGCTCGATAGAAAATGAATCATACTTCATTGCTCACACACCATCGACGCATGAAGCACTACTGCCATCCTTAACAACTGATAGCAGTGCTGTATCGTGGAGTTACCCACAGATAATGCCGAGCCGTTCCAAGGAAGGTCCACACTTGGAAATGGATGTGTTGACTTTGCATTTACAGACGTAATTGGGCTAAGAAAAATTGGGGGCAAAGACTTTCTGATTCGGCCTCATACAAATGGAATTTGGTAATGGCTAATTAGATAAAATCTTTTCAACAATAAATACATACATAGACAATCTATCTATATATATATATAAAAGAAAGTCGTGTTAGTTACACTATTTATAATTCAAGAACGGTTGTACTGATTTGGCTGAAAATTGGTACGGTGGTAGCTTAGAACCAGGAGATGGACATAGGATATTTTTTATCCCGTTTGACCACATTCCCGTGTGACGTGACATAAAACGTCAAAGAGAATAAAAGTCATTATAAAACGTGGTATAACAAAAACGCATCTGACAGCTAAATTTTATTTTGTCTATGGTTAAAAAATTTGATAATTATAAATTTTGTCAGAAATCAATAATCAGTAATTTGTATTCTCTTTGAATTATCATTAACAATGCCGCGACCAAGACGATCGAATCTTTCCCGACAAAGCTGTAATGCAAGAAGGATATGAAACATTGTGAATGAAAGGACTGAAGAAGAACAAGAAAACTGCCCGTGAAGAGCGCGGCGTTAGTATGACTTGACTTTGTGCTTTTCAATCACAAGAGCAAAGTGAGGCCACCCGTGAAACGGCTCGGTTGGCCGTTAAATCTACAAACTATGAAGACCCAACATGCAATATTGCAAAAATCTCAGCAATGGCCAAAGTTTTATCAGCATCGAAAATCATCATCTTGGACAAATGCACAATGGCGCATAAACGTGTATTAGAAGCACTTAACTGAACATTGAAAGATCTACGCAATGACTCGAGATGTTTTGGAGGAGCAACGATTTTACTGTCTGGCGATTTCCGCCAAACACTGCCAAGTAATTCCAAGATCAACGGCTGCCGACGAAATAAACGCTTGCCTCAAATCATCGAATCTATGGCGCTATGTGAAGAAACTTCAGCTGTCAACAACATGAGAGATGCATTGCTTAATGATACATCTGTTGAAGATTTCTCTGAGCAATTGCTGACTATCGGTAATGGTCGAGTACCTGTCGACAAATCAAGCGGATTGATTTCATTTCCTCATAATTACTGTAACTTCGTCTCATCTAAAGACGAACTTATCAACAAAGTATTCCCAAACATCATTACTAACTACAAAAATAATGAATGGTTGAGTGAGCGAGCAATTTTAGCGGCTAAGAATAAAGATGTAGATGACTAAAACTACATAATTCAGAATGAGATCATTGGAACAATGCATTCATTCAAATCTATTGACTGTGTAACAAATGAAGATGAAGCCACCAACTATACAATTGAATCTTTTAAACTCCTTGGATGTGCCTGGCTTACCACCGCACAATTTACGCCTATAGGTTGGCTCCGTAGTAATCATGCTTCGAAACATAAACCAACCAAAACTGTAAACCGGTATGCGTTTGGTGTAAGTAATTGATGAACAATGCGATGGAGAGCAAGTACTCATTCCGAGGATCCTGATGATCCCAACCGATATGCCGTTTGAGTTCAAAAGACTTCAATTTCCGATCCGTCTTGCATTCACCATGACCATTAACAAATCACAAGGCCAATCCATGAAAGCTTGTGGTTTGAATCTGGAATATCCATGTTTTTCCCATGGTCAATTATATGTGGCATGTTCCGGGTCGGAAGACCATCTGCGTTGTTTGTTCTTGCGCCTGATACTAAAACAAAAAATGTGGTGTGTCACAAGGTACTTAACTGAAGAGTGCAACCTATGCACCAAAATATATGAACAATAAAGAATCAATAAAATACTTAATTTTTTTATTTGTATTTCCTAATAAAATCAAAAATCTGCTTATTTATTGCCTCTAAGGCAGAACAGAGTTAGCCGGGTCAGCTAGTTACAATATATTTGATGATAGAAGAAAGGATTGTCAAAATATTAGAGAGGGCTGCAAGTCAGCGCTGTCCAGAAAAAAAATTAAGGAAACTTACACTCCCGTAGAATTCTTATGCAGTTGGACAATGAATTGCAATTGCTGACACAAGGACAGGTAGGAGACTCTCCAAGAATTATAAAGTGCATAGCACAGAACATAAGTATGGAAACATGTGACAATCTTTTGCCAAGCTACAAAAGCTTCCCAACGTTCACTAGAAATTAACTGAAATTACAGAAAAAATGCTCACCAGGTTGCCCCTCCTGCAACACACAACTACATCTAGCTGCAACCAAGTCCAGGAATACCCTCTTTTATGTTCACACAGCATGACAAATGGCCCTATTAAAAAGTGGTAATACAGCACGCAAACCAGATAACATTTTGAACTTGACGTTAAAATACCTCCCTCTTTTCAGAAAGTCCATCTTAGTGTGTTAAATAATATATGGCAAGGAAGAGAATATATACCTGAACTAAAAACTGTCAGAATAAATTCTGCTAATCAAACTGGCAAGGACCCTTGTGGCTTCTTAACACCCTATAACTCTTTTATAATGCTGCCTCAAGGTACTAGAAAAAATGGTTAAACACATGATGAAGTGGTACACACTTTGACAATAAATTTGGCCGCCGCTGAAAAATTCTATCACTCTTATTTTGCACAATCTGATATCAATGTCATCCTAAGAAACAGTAACGCAATACTGGCTTGCCAGTATTACATTACTGTTTCCTGGGATGACATTGATGTCAGATTTTGCAAAATATGAGTGATAGAATTTTTCAGCGGCGGCCAAATTTATTGTCAAAGTGTGTACATAGATAATCACAATCTATTACCAGAGCAGAGGCTGGAATTCCAAACAGGCTTCAAAATCAGTGACTTAAGTGCAGCTCATAGTGAACATCCAAAACTGCAGGTGTAGAAATGAATGTGCTATGTATATTTTACATGGTGAACACATGACACCATCAGCGACCCAAAATGTATTATAATCCCACATATTTTATAGAAAGCCTGTGTGCACTGGTTTAAAACATAATTCTGATTATCAAGACTTAAACAGTGCAGCCAGATCAAGTGAGACAAGCGTTGATCTACTAGAAAACTCTGTTATTATTTAATATATGTGTGTGGGTGTGTGAGTTGGCTGCCAGCCACTTGCGTGCAGCCATCTCACTTCTACTGAGGAAGAGCGATGCTTGAAAATTCTATTCTTTGTGTGTTTCATGATTTTTCATGTACCAACGCCTCAGGAATCCCCTTCTTTGGTAAGCGGTGGTTTTTATCCTATCCTAATGTTCAATACATCCGCTTTTAGTGCCTTTGTTTCCTAACAATCTATTTATATATATTCAGACTTCAATCAGATAATAGCAGAGAATACAATTACATTGCAGTACGCTGATGGTCTGTGCCTATATGTGAGCAGTAGTACCATAACAGAAACCAACATTCTGAAAAAAAATCTCAAGAAATGGTTAATGGAATATTGAATGACGATTGCCCCATAAAATTAGACACCTCTATTTATATGATGCACAGGCTACCAATTATAACCTCAGTCATAATAAGTATTATACATAATACCATACAAATGAAGGGTAAAATATCTAGAATTAATCACAAATTACAGACTGACATGGTCACAGCATGTAAAGTATGTCTTAACGAAATGCCATCAATGTAGTAAGATCTACAACCAGATACAGGTGAGGAACAGATTCTGGAACAACCATATTATTCTATCAAGAGTTAGTTTGCTCACACTTTGATCATGGTTGTTTGTGCTATGGATGCACATTAGAAAGCCAGGTACATCATGGATAAAATACAAGAAGAAACGTTTGTGCACCAGAGCAATGCTTTCAACGACCACAAATGCTTCTCTTAGTAGAAGCACTAGAACCGCCACTGAAAATAAGACAGCAGTATGAGTGCGAAAAGTTTTTATTAAGAGAATTACAACTGCCTAATGGTACTTTGATGAAGGTTATATTGACCTTGGAAAGAAATTGTCAGTCACTGCACCACTGGGAATGGAAACGGACACCTCCATTAGTTTTGGCATGTTCTGAACTACAGGTATGAAATGATATATGTGGGCAAGAAATTTTGTAGAAAATTTGGAACCAAACAGAGCCTGGCCAGATTGACTTGGGAAAGGATGCATGTCACATCCACATGGATGGTTCGAAGACAGAAACAGGTGTGAGTTGCACATACGTAGATATGCGGGATGGTGTTGCTGACATTCAATCTGCCAAGGGAAGCAACCGTGTGTACTGCAGAAATGTTAGCCATTCTAAAACCATTACAATATATGCAAAGCAAGAGGCATTTCTAAATACAACTGTTATCCAGGATGCGCAATGGAGTCCATAATCTCAATGCTGGTAACAGTAAAAATATCCTAGACTACAAATCATCAAATTGTTAAAGTGTATTTGTAGTATCCACAAATGAGTGCAACTGATCTGGATTAAAACTCATATTGCCCTAATGGGGAATGAACAAGCAGATACACTAGCAATAGTCACAAAAAGTCAGGTGTGTATCATCTTTTGATCCCAATAACAGATCTGGTACCTACTGTTAGTGTTGCTACAAACAACAAATGGGGAAAGTTATGAGAAAAATTAATAGATATTGAGGGTCAACACTGCTGACTTCTGCACCTAATATTGTAAACGAAACGGTAGCATCAAAAATGATTTATTCCCAGAAAAACAATGTATTTTAGTCACAAATAACAGTCAGTCATAGCACCTTGCCGAGACATCTTTATTGTTTGAATTTATCTTCTCCCACCACATGAAATGTGATGAAATTAACAAGTGAAATACAAACTATTCTCTTGTAAAGGGCATTGGAAGATTTACAACAATTGGGCATAAAATTAACAATAAATGCCATGAACTTATTAACCACGGATGATCAATGTGTCTACATTCTAATAGCTAGATTTCTGTAACACAATCATATAAAAAAACTAATCCACCCTTAAGTATCAAGGATAATAGCTTAGAGTTATGTCTAGTTCTAGGAATAATAATAACAGTTAGATTTTTAAAGTGTATTCAACTTTTTAATATATATATATATTTGGATAGGAGAAAAACCATCACTTACCATAGAAGAGGATTCCTGCAGCGTCAATACACAAAAAAAATAATATAATATTATTAAAAAAAAAAAAAAAAATGCATACACGTAGAGTACAATTTTCGAGCCTATAGCCCTTCTTCAGTAGTAGTGAGGTCATATATATGAAACGCAAGTTTTGGTCATCTGTCATGCATGCCATGACATCACTCTATGATGTTGCACTATGTCACATCACGCTTTACACCTTTGTTCTAGTTATGCACATTATTCAATAACATTTCTAAGCATACGTGAATAAATGTATGTATTGCATTCAAATCAACATATCAATCATTAGATGCATATGTTTACATATTATTCTTTTGCTATATAGAATTATTCCTTAAATTCTTTGTTCATAGATATGTAAGATAAAAGCTATAATTTTTTAGCATCAATGTTAGCAAAAGTTTTGATTAGATTGTTACTTAGCATGGGTCAGAATTACAACTCTCATTTGACGTTACAGCAGAGGGCATGAATAATTTAAATTATTTTGGAAAAAAACTAAACTGTGTCATATTATTGAAATTATTAAATCATCTGAATGGAAATAGTTTCTCACTGATCATGATCTGTGCAGCCTACACTACAATTAAAACAAATATTACGTGGCATAATGTAAGTTTATAAGATTCATTTTAATTTCCTTTGCTTTCAATCAGCAATATTACTGAGGCTATTATTTCAGCAACATGTAACTGTGTCAGCCATTCAAACATAGTAATATTGGTCTGAATCATGGATAAAAAAAAGCAAAGATGTAAAAACTCTTGAAGATTTTTGATCAAATCTATATCGATGCTTATTGCCACTAAAATGCGATACAGTACATGTACTAATATACATGAAATTGAAGTATTGTTCTTCTGGTGGCAAGTTTAGCATAGTATGTGGTTAGGCTGAAATGCACCCTGGACCTGGATTGTAACGCAAGGCACGAGGATCTCATTTAATTTTATTTTATAACAATTCTATTTTAGTTAAGCAACTGCCAAGAAATCAATTGTCAGAACACTGATAATTAATATGCCAATTTAAATGGAATACATACTTTTCCTCTTTTTTTTTACTAAAATCATTACATGGATTGAATGAAAAAGTTCCAAATTGCTCGCGACATGTGTCCTAAACCACAATTAAACATTATGTGGCATAGTGCAAGTTGTTAAGTTATAAGTTGTGGGGTCATTATTTCAACCGATGTAAGCAGTGTCAGCCATTAAAACATCGATCATCATCACAGGTAATAAGAAAGAAAGGTGTAAGAATGTGTGAAGGTTTGGAACCAAGTTTATATCACGATGCATGATGACACTGACATGCGATCCAGGGAATTTATTAATTCGCGTGTGATTGAAGCTTTGCTTTCCTGGTAACAATATTAGTGGAGATTGTGGTTAGTCTTGATCTGATAACTCTTCACACACACTTCCACATATTTATCCATAATGACATATTCTTCAAATATAATTTCCATGCTATCGTCCCAGGCATCAGCAGAGGGACATTATCTTCTCTCACAAACTCAGCTTGATTGTTTTTGACAAGACGATTCGATTGTTGTTTCAATGATTTTTGACCACTCTTTGACACACATTTGTGCTGCATCAAGGGTGGTTGAATTATTCTTGTTGTCCCAAAAGAAACTGACAATAGGTTTTGTAAACAAAACATTTGTAAAAATGCTTAAGATTTTACGATGCCCTGGTCCATCAGTTGAATGGTTAAAGTCATGTTTATGGGGGGGAAATATCCTTTACAGTGTCCATAAGCGTAATAGAATTGTGTGCAATTCATTTGTCAATAAATATGAGAAACGTTCTATTCTTTTATTACAAGTTGTGTCAAGTTTCACCAGTGTTCCTTAAAAGCTCTGCAGTGATCAATGACTTTTTATTTTATCTTAAATGGTATTGATTTAAAATGTTTGAAACATCTTGGATTGGCAGATCTTCCTATTATCAGCCACTGCCATCCATATTGGTGACCTCTGTTGAAGGCTAATGTTTTGTCTGGAGTATATTTGAAAAACAAACCTGTTTCATTAACATTGAAAATGCCTTTAGCTGGTATTTCCGCAATCATTTGTA
This sequence comes from Vandiemenella viatica, assembly GCA_031002005.1. NCBI lineage: Eukaryota > Metazoa > Arthropoda > Insecta > Orthoptera > Morabidae > Vandiemenella > Vandiemenella viatica. The sequence goes on along the minus strand of JARYHS010011408.1, from coordinate 245,678,943 downwards.
AAACATTGTCTTTCCTAACATTTGCTGCTTCTTGAGCCATGCTTGCATTTTCACTGCATACAGACTTGAACAGATGCAATTGCTTTCCTTAACACCACCCAGCCAGCTGGTGCTATTTTTAATAAATTTACAGACCATTTATGCTTTTGCTTGAATATGGGGGGAACAAATCAAATGAATGCTTTGTTTCATCCTTGTTTAAAACACTTAAAGATTACCAGTTGAAAATATAAATGCCAATGCAACTGTTTAATTCATTTATTGTTGTATCGTACGCATTTCACCTCTCATTAAGGCATCATCAGCGACGAATTATTTACATTTGTTAATGTGGTACGCAGCTGCGCATCTCCGTTTCCTTATACAAAGCATTGTTTTCCTGTATCCTATTTACACTATTGTGCATTTTCATCGTTCTGTCGTCTGTTGGGGCCACAAACATGCTTTGTATAAGGAAATGGAGATGCGCAGCTGCATACCACATTAACAAATGTAAATAATTTGTCGCTGATGATGCCTCGGTGAGAGGTAAAAACGCGTACAATGCAACTGGTAATTAATTAAGCAACTGTGGAAATATGGGCTGCAACAACATTGCACTGCATTCACTTAAAGATTGTCCAGTTCTCTCTCTCTCTTTCTTTAATAGTCCTATCCGTTTCCTAGAAGCAGTACTTAGAATGTCTGTGTGTGTTTGTTCGGCACTATCCTGTAGTCCTTAGCATAACATTTTCAGCAAACATTAATCTTGTATTGAACACACAGTTTACCCAATTACATGGTGAACACTAACTACAGTATAAAAATTTTCAAAACACTAATGACACAGCAATAATAGGAAGCCCAAGTGATGAGTGGTAAACAGCCCTGGAAGCCAAGTGAGAAGTGTATGGGAATTTCCAGGAAAGTGCAACTGACTAGACAGATTGTTGTGCATGAGGCATAAGGCAAAGGTTGGATAAATTTGACATGTGGTGCAGTCGTAAGTTTTAGACATGTGTCTCATGGAAGAGACTTTAGTGTTATGGGATGCAGAAAAGCATATTCACGATGAAAAATAAAATTTATAATTTTAAAATGGTCTCCAATTTTTTACTAATTATTTTTTCCTCATTTGATCCTCCTACCCCAAATAGATTGCTATGTATTTGCTTTTCTTGTGATCCATCCTTTGTCTCTCTCTCTTTTTTTCTCATTTCAATCCTCCTGCCTCGATATTTGGTAAAGTAATGGGTTTGTTTTCTCTTACTTGCTCAAATTCAAAAGTCCTTGTATCACTGTTTATTATGGTCAGCAAAGTATTTCACAATATAGACTATGAATGAAGCTTATTTTTACACTGACAAGTTCAGTACTTAATACTGTCCTAGTAACGTAGGTCATTCTCAGGTTTCAGCAAATCACTGTCTCAGTTCTAAACTTGAGTAGAAGGAAAGAGGGCTACAGAAACATAAAAAAACACAATATTTTAGGCTATGACTAAACTCACACAGGCACCTGCGGTCAACCCAGCCATATAAATTGATTTTGCTGTTATGAACAGTATTAGTAGAAATGTTACACATTGGAAAGAAATTGATCATAAGAAAATAAAAATAGATAATTTTGTCAGCACTTGAATAAATTATAAGAAATAATTAAGATAAAAATTATAAATAATTTATAAGTGCACATACCAGGGCAACGAAGGTGGCGTGGGCAAATTGGGGGAGGGGGGGGGCTGGTTGGTATCCAGAATATGTTGTAAAGCCAATTTCCACAATCCACTGACTCACTAAACCCTTGGCAAATTCTCTAATAAAATGGTAAATTAAAAATTTATCTTTGAATTCTGGCATCAGTTCTGTGTTAGCTGCTGGTGTTACTCCCTGCTCTTGCAGCCACGAAATAAAAGATACACCATTATTATCTCCACAAATCTTTTTTGATCTCCTGTAACAATGTATAATATGGCTTAACTGTGAAATGGTTAATGTGGGAGCTGGCATGTGCAGCAACAAGGTGCTCTAGATTCTGGGAGTAAACTGTTTTTCAGTGACCATTCATTTTGATGGATGTTGAGGCAGGTAAGCTGGTATATGAGGTGGCAGGGCTTATGATGATATAGGTTTCACCAGTGGTAGAGTTATAACAGCTTGTGGTGTGTGGATGCTGCAGCCCTTTTTTCAAGTGTTGAGTTTAATTTATCTTTCCTTTCTATACTAATGTTGCCTCTCAGCATTTCCCCATGCTCCTTTGTTACCAAGTTGTAAACTTGACATTCATTTAAAATTTTCTACTGTTTTCAGCAAGTTTGTATGAATGCTGATATAGAGAATGGAGATAGAGTGCTCACCATTTCAGGACTTCAGAAAGTAAAGGTATGTAATATTTATGATAATGTTGATGCTAATGTTCATATGGCAATACTGTTATGAGGAAAGCATATATTACATACATTTTTTCTTTTACAGACCAAAATCCTTACAATTGACATTACTTTATATGATCCATCAACTCGAATATTACTAGATGAATGTATTTTAGACCTGCAAGAACCTTTAATTGTTTCTGCTCACCTCTGGATCGATCTGGCTACTGCTTCACTGTAAGCACTAAAAAATAATACTATAGACTGTGTATAAAATGTATTTATAAATCTTCTCATCCAATAAATATGAGTTTATATTATATGGAAGCAGCAACATTTTCCTTATGAAATATGATCAGTAGGTCTAAAATGATTGATGACATTTATAATCCACTGACTCTCTACACCCTTGGTAAATTCTCTAATAAAACGATAATTACAAATGAAAAATTTATCTTTGAATTCTGGTATCAGTTCTGTGTTAGCTGCTGGTGTTACTCCCTGCTCTTGCAGCTCCTTGAGGCCACGAAATGCGTGGTATACCATTGTTATCTCCACAAATCTTTTTTGATCTCCTGTAACAATACCAATGCATCAGGGTTTCATATAACGTAAACATAATTAGATAACAGCACTGGGCAAAATTAGTTCTACTAAGATACATGATCATAAAACTGTGGATCTTTTTTTATTATTAAACAGTGTCACTAGGCAAGATCTTATTACACAGAGTGAACTACAGAACTTACTGTCATCATCACTGAACATTATTCCAATTTGATATGCAAAAGATAATGAAATATCTTCTTTCCTGATGGCTAAATCTTGTCGTTGCTTCAGTGAGAAAGAACTGAGGCTCTTCTTCAGTTCTTCTATTGTATCTGTATGCACCAACCCTTCAAGACTTTGGAAGTCTCCTTGTGATAGGATTGTAGAAACTGTTTCTAAGGCCTGAAAAAAAAATCCCGATATAAAAAACACCATGACAAAAAAAAGCTAAAATATCCCAAGATTGGTATGATAAATAAATTAATTAGAAAAGGTTACAGAATTTAGACTACTGAATTCTGTGTAGACTAATAAATTCACAATAAAAGTATTCATTAACTGAAGTTGGTTGGCTGAGAAACTGTTTATTTCTTTTATTACTTCGTAAACTGTAACTGACCAAACAGATGGCTGAAATACCTACAAATCAATCACACTGCACATATTTTTTCAGTTGTTTGTGTTGATACAAGTATATAACTTACAAGGAATGAAATATTCTTATTGTACATCACTTACCACAGATGTGATTCATAAAAATAATATTTTCAAGTTAATAAAATATTCCACTTTTTTCGGGGATCGCACTGCTTTAATTGATGGATTAGTACTGACGTTTCGGTGCCCAACCTGGTGCCTTCATCAGGGTTTCCAGAATCAAAATGGTGTGGTTTTCACACAACTACATCGCTGAGCTGCCGGTAACCAAAACAGTTAGCTAAGTGATGGAGTTGTGTGAAAACCACACCATTTCGATTCTGGAAACCCTGATGAAGGCACCAGGTTTGGCGCCGAAACGTCGGTACTAATCCATCAATTAAAGCAGTGCGATCTCCGAAAAAAGTAAGTGGAATATTTGATTAGTATAACGGCTGCTAAAAGTGTAAAATGTTGTATAATATTTTCAAGTGTTCATCTGCAAAAGATGTGCACAGGAAAATTTGGAAACAGTCGGTGATGACAGAAGAGGTAAGAGAACTTCAAAGTAGGAATGGATGTACAGGACATATTAAAAGACTAAGGTGTTGAAGTAGAGAAAAGAGTATTTATGAAATAATATTAAAAACTTAAAATTAAACATGAGACCATCAAACTACAATAATATTTCTTTTGAAGCAAAGAAGGTGATGGGAATAAAGAAAGACATAAATGAGTAAGACAATCCAGGACGAAGCTTAAGCAGAGAGTTCTGGGAGTGGGACTATCTCAGAATAAGACCAGGGGATGTTGTAGGCTAGTTACTGCTACTCTAATTCAGAGGAAACAGTTGCTAACAGAAAGGATTCAGCCAGTGGAAACTGGAGGTTCCAGTATTAGGGGGTGGAGGTATGTGCAGTCAGCATGGTCAGTATTTTGGTTTTATACAAAAATCTATGACCATTAATCCAGATGGATAAATATTACAACAACTGTGTAGGAAGCAAGAAAGTTGAAAGTTAACTGACAGATGACAAGGAAAGTCTCCCAGACCAGATTCCCATTGCAGGTCTCCAACATTGGAAGGTTGATGGATTAGTCTGTTGTTTGTGGCACAGCAGTTAGCTGAAGTCATGAGATCTAATGAAGCATGTTATGGGAGATGCAGAGTGGACTTTAGGGATCAAGAGCTATTTTGAGGAAAGTTTGAAAGAATTCACCTCCTACATAGGTTGCAGCATCCATTCCAATATTACATACAAGGCTGCACAACTTCCTCCTACTTATTATATGGAGGCAGATATAAATATGTTTCCATCTGATATTTCAGTTTTATACCTTAACAAGCTTATGTTGAACATCATCCATTATTTCTGTTTTTTTTATCTTTTTCTGGGATCCTCAGAATTCCATCACTCATGTCCAGTCAGAATGGCTGGAATTTGATTCCTCTTGGGCCCATACGAATTAATGCTACCCCATGCCCTACCTGAGGTGAAATAAGTTTTTAAACTGGGGACATTAGTATGAAGAGGAAGCTGGCTATCTCGTTTAAAATTTTTTTTTTTTTTTTTTTTTTTGTCTGCTTAACGTCTCTCTAACGGCAAGGTCTTTAGAGACGGGAAAGGATGGGGGGGCAAGGAATTCGGCCATGGCCTTTTGAAGGAAGCATCCCAGCATTTGCCTGGAGTGATTTGGGAAACCATGGAAAACCCAAATCTGGATGCCCGGACGGGAATTTGAACCGCCGTAATCCCGAATGCGAGGCCAGTACGCTAACCGTTACACCACCAAGCTCGGTCTATCTCATTTAAAGGATGTGTAATACATATTATAAGGGGACATAAAGAATATGGGCATGTGGACAAATGGTTTGGATGTGTATTAATTTTGTTTCAAAGAACCTGAAAAAACAAAGCTTTCTATTGTCAGGCTTTCTGTTAAGCATGCAATGTGGAAAACAGATCATTTTATATTAAATAAAATTCTGAAGTTAAAACAAAGTGCATCTTAAAAATCTATTCCAAACTCTTAGACACTTGCAACTGTTCAAAATAATGTCATACAATAATCATTATGGGATAGTGATAACCTTCAGAAGAAACTTAAGAAAAATTCTTTTTATGTTGAAGTTATTTTATTATTTGGACAGAACTTAGAAAATGTCTAATCCAGTTAAGGGCGTATAAAGATGTCATTAGAAGCAAGTGACTAATCTCAACTCTAATGATGTCATTTTTATGATACATTAATGAAAATATTTCCTTTAGCACATTAATTCTGATTATGTGCAATAATGTCTTAGGTTATTACTGTAACAATTTCTTCAAATTTTTGGTTTTGTTAAAAGACTAGTGTTTAATGACATGCTGTAACTCGTAACTTACTACAAAACACTTTTATTGGTGTCGCCCAGTAACTCTGTTTTTATTCAAACGCGTATCCACTATTCTTCATTCATGAATTAAAGACAATAATATACTTGGATAATGGAAACAAAGAAACTGCCGTGAGGCACTGAAAATATGATGGGATAGGGAAAAACAGGTACCTCTCAATTACTACAGATGAAGGCAGGAGGGCGAGACAAACATGTAAAAACATAAAAAATAATAAATAAACAAAATGCACAATATTTCGGCATGAGCCTTAATCATGTGAGAGGCGAGACATATGGCAGGGGGAAAGATGTGGTCACATCCCAACCCGCCACATGAATGAAACACAGGCGGAAAATGCGCAGTGGATGTAGAATTGCCGGGGGATAAGCTTGATCAGCGATAAAATAATTATTGTGTAGCATAATTCAAAAAGTAATAATTTTATTTAGATTGGTTATAGACATATCCCTTTATTTTCGTCTATAACCACTCTAAATAAAATTATAACTTTTTGAATTATGCTACACAAAGATTATTTTGTTTCACTTTTATCATTTGTCAAGCTTATCGCCGCCCCCATTACCCGGCAATTCTACCACCACCACACGCTTTCCGCCTGTGTTTCATTCATGTGGCGGGTTGGGATGTGACCACCACATCTTCCTCTTGCCATATGTCTCGCCGCCTCTCACAAGATTAAGGCTCATGCTGAAATATTGTGCATTTTGTTTGTTTGTTTGTGTTTTTACTTCTTCGTCTCGCCCTCCTGCCTTCATATGTAGTAAGTGACGGGTATCTGGTTCCCCCCCCCCCCCCTACTATCATATTTATTAGACAATAATATACAGCATATAGCCACTGAGGTTCTGTTTGGAGTATTGATCAGGGCTTTACTAATATTGGTATCCCAAGCCTATCATTGATGTTAATACTTGTAAGGAAAATATAATATTATTATAAACAAATCCACCAATAGAGTATTTAGTACTTGATTTCATATGAAGGAGTTAAATACTGGAATAATATTGGCACTGAATTATATACGCATGAAATAATTTAAAAATTCACATATTTCTAGAGGAAAAGAGAATGAAAATTTCCACTGTGGCATCAGATGCATTACAACTAATAATAGAAATGTTTGTTTCAGATGCAATTTTCCAAAAAATGTAATACAGGAATGGGTGTGTAGTGACGTTGCCACCAAGGCAGAAATCGCAGTTAAAAATAAAAAGTTGAAAATTTATTATTGTTACATGATAGTTTTATTATGCCTCAGTATCTCAATTTGCTTAAGCAATCTTTTCAGGGTCCCTTCACTGAATCCATAATTTCTATCACATAAGGAAACATTCGAGTAATATTTCTTTTGTGTTGTGCAGCTCCATTAACATATATTCTTTAATGACTTAAATTAATACAAAATGACAACCATCTAGAGTGGATTGTAGTTTGGGAAACAAAAAAGTCTAGTGAAGTAATATGAAAGTTAAAAAACCAAAAGAAAGCTTGGTGTGGAAAGTGCGATCGTAGAACCAACAAGTATGATAAATAGTACTCCACCTCGGGTTACTCGCCCTAATGCAGTTCTACCTAATGGGCCTCCATTTGAGAAGTCATGGATTAAAACTTGTAAAAATTGTGTGTGAATGACATATACTTATAAAGAAGACTATTAGCTATCAGTATCAGTTTAGCCATGCATCTTAAAGCGGTGTATTTATGTGTGGGTGGCCCCAAGTCTTTACAGATATACATCATTCACACACGGCTTTTAACCCCCGTTTTCTCTTAAGTGGAGGCCTTCCAGGCAAAATTGTTTTATGGTGAGGTGGTGTACTATTTATTAGACTTGTTTAGTCTCTGATCACAATTTCCACACCCGAAGACTTCTCCTTGTTAGTGTTATGTTTGGTTGGGACAGTATCATGATGAATCATCCAGGAAGAAAAGTTCAGATGCCAGAAGGCAACTGTTTGGCTAGTGCAAAATACATTTCCAAATAATTAACATTGGCATGAACATAATCAATCCAATTTCTAGTCTTTTGTGGTGGACAATTCTGGCCCTTTTATATTCCATTCCATCATAAAATTTAGTCCTAAAAACCAGTAATCAAGCACTGAATAACGTGCTCCCAAATGAGACCAGTAATATATAAAGAATATTTTACTAACATTTCATGTGTAACATTACAACTACACATAACTGATACTGATGCACTGATTCTAGCACATAGGAAGGAAGTGGATAGCTTCAGTGTAGAAATGTCTGTGTGTGATGGATCCAGATTGCCAAGCTATCTTGCAGTCCCTTGTCACAGATGAAATGCTGAAACTATGAGTCACATGGGGAAATATTGGGGGCTATATGTTGCAGGACCTTCCATCAATTTTTCCAGCAGCTCGAGGGTCCTACTAGCTATACGAGGTCTGTCCATTTTTCTTTACTTATGGCTTTACGCCTCGTCGACTTAGGGGCAAGGAACAGGAAGGGATTTGGCCATCGCCTTTTTGAAGGAAGCATGGAACCTGGAACAACTTTGGGAAACCATGGGAAAACTCAAATCTGGATGCCCGGATAGGGATTCAAACCCACGTCCTCCCAAATGCAAGGCCAAAACGTTAACCGTTCACCTATAAAGCTTGGTCAGGTCTGTCCCAAAAGAATCTGACCTTTCTTCATATTTCCCCTTCAGTGTTGTTATGCATCATTGGGCTGGGGGCTTCCTTCAAAGTAGTCCCCATTTGAATGAAGAATACACTACCAACAGCCTTTCCACTTTTGAAAGCAGTCCTGGAACTCATTTTTCAGTATCGCCTTTAGAGCATTTGTCTTATTAGTTTAAAGTGTTTCTTTGTCATCGAATCAGTGTCCATTGAGCAGAATTTTTAATCTTGGAAAAAGTGGCAGGGAGCTAGTCAGAACTGTACAAAGGCTGACGGAACTGTACAACTTTTTGCTTTGTCAAATACTATATCATCTGTTTGTAGTAGAGTTATGCAGCATATTATATGCTCAAACATTATGAATTTTCTAGATGATAATAATTTGCTTACAACAAATCAACACGGATTTCGGAAGAAAAGATCATGTGAACACAGCTGGCCCTATTCACACATGACGTAATGAATGTTATTGATGCAGGTTCACAAGTAGATGCAATTTTTTTTAGATTTCCAGAAAGCCTTTGACTCTGTGCCACACAACCGCCTTTTAGCGAAGCTTCAAGCGTACGGTATATCAGATCAGCTTTGTGCATGGATAAAGGATTTTCTAACTGGTAGGTCGCAGTATGTTGTCGTTGAAGGAAAAAGTTCTATTCTAGATGTTACATCGGGTGTACCACAAGGAAGTGTAATAGGACCACTTCTTTTCTTAATTTTTATAAACGATCTCGGAGACAAAGTGAAAAGCCTATTTAGATTGTTTGCTGATGATGCGGTTATTTATAAGGAAGTAAGAAATTGGCCGATTGCGTAGAAATTCAGCGTGATCTGGATGTTATTTTGACTTGGTGCGCTCAGTGGCAACTTACTCTAAATTGTAAAAAGTGCAAGACAATGAGCATAACTAACAAATAAATCCAATTGTTCAGAAATACGAGTTAAACAATACAGTTATTGATATGGTTGATTCTATGAAATATTTTGGAGTAAGAGTACAAAGGAACATGAAATGGGACATACACATTAATTCGTTAGTAAGTAGAGCAAATTCTAGGCTGCGATTCATAGGTTGAATCTTGAAAAATTGTAATGAACAAACAAAGGAGATAGTGTACAAATCTCTTGTGCGTCCACATTTGGATTATTGCTGTGCCATTTGGGACCCGTTTCGTAAGGGGTTGATCGAAAGTATAGAGAAAGTACAGAGAAGAGCCGCTCGATTCGTAACTGCTTGCTACAGTCCTTATGAAAGTGTCACAGAACTGATTAGTAGACTAGGCTGGGAGTTTCTGGTAGATAGACGACACACGTTTCGTTTAAACTTATTGGTAAACATGCATACTCCCACTTTCACTTTTGAGTGTAGTGAAATACTTCTTCCACCAACCTATTTGAGTCGGAAGGACAGGAAAGATAAAATTAGAGAAATAAGGTGCCGGACTGATTCTTATATGAATTCTTTTTTCCCTCGTACCATTAAGGATTGGAATGCACAGCAAAGAGATTAGCTTTGGTGCTGAGCACCCTCTGCCACCCACAATTTTGTGAATTGCAGAGTATAGATGTAGATACTGCTGCACAGTGTTTGATGCATGACTTGGCGCAGTTATCATTATGAAGAAGACAGTCACCGCATCACCAAAGGTGATGTCGGTTTTTTCTAATTGTGTCACACAATCTTTTCATATCTTCAAGGTAATATTCTTTGTTGATTGTCTGAACTTTAGGAGCATATTTGTGGTGCACAATACCCTCATAATAAAAACAAAACAATCGGCAACAACCTGACATTGCTCCGACTTCGGTACACTTTTTTCGGTCATGGCTCCGATGACAATTTCCATTACGAAGACTGTCTTTTTGTTTCAGGATCATAAGTATAACCCCACGATTCATCACTAGTTATAATCTTTTAAGCAGATATTCATCCTTAATGATAATTTCCAAGTTACATAATAGTTGATGGTTTCTCGGCATTGTACATAGATGAAATGACTTGACAATGGCGGCAGAGAATATGACTTCCGAAATGTCGTGCTTTACAAACGTTCTCACTCTGCTAGTTTCCAGAGAACATTTCATCTAATTTCCAAATTGTCCTGAGCAATTTCAAGGTTTTTTGGCTGCACTGTTAGCAATTTGGGAATGAATTTTGCACACACGCGAACCATTTGCAAATTTTCGTTTAAATTTTCTGTCCAAACACTATTTTTTGGTATTCCAAGATTATATTATAGTTCTCACACATCAATCAATGATTTCATTGATCACAAGTCACACACATTCGATATTATCTGGTGTTTTTGTCATCAAAGGCTGCCCGAAGCATGTGTTACTATGAAAAGATGTGTGGCCATCTTTGAACCACTTACCACTCTTATATTTATGTTTTGCTCATACACTTGATCCCAAATGCTGTCTTCTTCATTTGATGATCTCCGCACAACTCTTTTCGAGTTTAAAGCAAACTTTAATGCAAATTCATTGCTCTGATCTTCCTATCATTTTTATGATAGCAAAATGTGATGAACGTACAAAACGCGTGAACATCCCAGCGACAACGGCGACATCCAGGGAGTTTGTGAATGGTAAGTTGACACTCATACCCAGCATATTGCACTAAAATTTCCAGGAGCTAAGATATGAAGGAAGGTCAAATACTTTTGAGAAAGACCTTATATGTGACCTAGCAATGGAGCAGCACTGTCCCCTTCGAAAACTTGCCTCTGCGCTTGTTTTTGATAGCCTATTTAAGCCTCAATAATGTGTTGTATCATTCAGCATTAACTGTTGCACCTTGTTCCAGTCAGTTGAGGTTATTATTTGACAAAGGAAAAAAACTTACAGGCAGAGTGAGATGGAATGCCACCATTTCATGTTCATCTGTTGGGAGGTAGGTTCGAAGTAGTAATACCAAGCCTCTTCGCACACCAAAACATTGGCAATGAAATCCATTCCTTGCTCAATATACCAACAGATGGGCCAAGCAAATTCATCAAATTCTGATTCTTTAACAGATGCTTGGGCAACAACTAAGCTCAAACTTTGCAACAACCAGCTTGTAAGCAATGTAAATGACCAGTTCCCTTGCTTATCGACAGTTCAGCAATTTCACTTTTGGTGATCTGATGACACAGATCACCCACGGGCAAAATCATGATATGGATGTTGGAAACGTGCACCTGCCCAGACCTTGGCAAATCCTTGATGATTTCATGTCCCACCTCATAATACTGACACCATCAAAATTTGGTGCAACATGTGAGAGACTGCAAATAGTATACCTCATTCATCCTGCATTAAATTTCTGAAGCATGCTTGCCTTCTGTGCAGAGAAACTGGATAACAGCACTTTGCATTGATCCAGAGGAATACATCTTGGATCCGACTGCACAAATCTCCTTTTTATTTCACACCTTATCTCCTCCAAACATTTTCTGAATTAGTGCTGATCCTCATCGACATGGGAGGTGACTGGGTAGGAAGGGAAGAGCAAGGAACAAGAGAGAATTTTGGCATGACTCTTTTTAAGAAACCACCAAGGCATTCACCTGGAGTTATTTCAGGAAAACTGAAACCTCGAAAGCCAAACAAGTATTCAAACCTGTGTCCTCCCACATGTGAGACCATAGCATTTACTGCTGCTCGCCCACCACTCTCTATACTTCATTGCAGACTGGGAGAAAATAGATAAAAGCAACAGATACACAACAGCGAATGTAAATACGAGACCAAAACTTTTTACTGTAGTTTCACCACACAACTGCAGGAAAACAATACCAGAAAAGTATTAATACTCAAAAATTTAAATAAAACGTGGACAGAAAATCAAACCCAGAAAAAAAAGAGGGAAAATAGTTTTAAAAAGGAGGAAGAAATTAATAAGCAGAATCAAAACTTAAAAAATGTCGAACACTTTGCTTGAAAATCTCGGCCATGCAGCCAGATCAATTGAACATGGATAAACGAAGTTTCGACAGCATAACATGCCATCATCTTCAGGTTTTGTCAGCTGGCCGGCGTGAGGAGCACATTCCAGGACGCGAGTGCTGAGCTGGTCCGGCCGTGTCGGTATTTATACCCTCCAATCCATTCCCTCCACTCTTGCCGCGGCACTCCGATAGTGGTGATGGGGGTGGTACACTCCAATGCGTCAAGCAGTGACTATCAGTCTGTATGCTGCCTCCATGATTGCGGAGCTGCTTCAGTGCTGGGTTCCAAGCTTGACTTAGTTGGAACCCATTATCTTTGTTTATGAGGTTACTCTGTAGCCAGATCTCAATGGCTTTCTTGTATACACAGTCCCAAAATTGAGATGTGTTTCTCAGAACTTCGGTGTCCTCATATTTAATAGTATGCCACGTCCATAGACAATGTTCCACAATTGCAGATTTTGATGGCTGCTGTAGCTTGGTGTGACGATAATGTTCTCTGCACCTTTTTTCGATCGTGCGAATGGTCTGCCCAACGAATGCTTTTCGGCACTCGTACGGTATGTGATATACACCAGGTTTCCGAAGTCCCACATCATCTTTAACTGACCTGATGGTCACTGCTCGACACAATGGAGTGTACCAACGACACAGCCGGACCGGCTCTGCAGTTGCGTCATGGACTGTGCTCCTGACGCCAGCCAGCTGATGCAACCAGAAGATGATGGTATGTTATGCCGTCGACAATCAATTGATCCGGCCGCATGCCCGAGAGATTTTCAAGCATCAGATTTGTCTGGAAAACCTACGATTACACATGTCGAACACTTGTTAGAAATGTAAACAAAAAAATTAATGCAAAATTAGGGGGAAAACAATCTTTGGTAGAAAAAAAAAAAATTTGAAATGGATGACCTACCAATACGGTTCAAATTCTTCAGGATGAATTTAGGCTTATCCATATATACGTATATATTGCCCTCTTATTGACGTGACCTCCAAGTCTCACTTCTCCCTTTCGTGATACTAAAAATGAACTAGAGGGGTTTAAATTAAACTGACAAAATTTAGAACTCTATTTCATGTACTGGTGTCCAAGGAGTTCAGAGGAAAATCTGAATGTTAAATTCTAATATTGTGAGTAGATATATGGCAAATGAATTTTTAGTATTCCATGGCATACATGTTCTGATAATTTAAGCTGATTTTATAGAATCAAATCTAAACTATAACATTTAAGTTAACTTAAGTATGTTTCTCAAGCAGCGATGCAGCAAAAATCACAATATAGCAAGGACTGGAATCTAAACTATAACATTTGAGTATAACTTAAGCATGTCTCTCAAGCAGCAATGCAGCAAAAATCACAATTTAGCAAGGACTGGAATCAGCTCAGCAAGTCATCCTAATGCTCAAGGTGGAAGCCATTTTAAAGAACTTTAAAGAGATTCCTTTTGCAATGGTAACTTCAGTTTTGGAAATGAGCAATCACAGCATGGGCGCCTGGAGGATTGCTTCTAGGGGGGGTGCACCAGGGCTGCATTGGTGCCCCCCCCCCCCTATCGGCCCAAAAATTTCCGGGCTGGGTGACATTTTTTTTAGCTCTAGTAATGCCCAGACGGCGACCCGGGATGTAGGGGGGGGTGCACCAGGGCTGCATTGGTGCCCCCCCCCTATCGGCCCAAAAATTTCCGGGCTGGGCGACCTCTTTTTTTAGCTCTACTACTGCCCAGACGGCGACCCGGGATGTCAGGGGGGTGCAAGTGCACCCCCCTCCCGGCGCCCATGAATCACAGGGTGACAAATCTGAAAGGGAGGTACTTAAAGAAACATAACTGCTTTCAGGCCAAGTTTCTGTGCAGCTGTCTGCCTTAGGATACTCATATAGCAATACTATGGACACAAAATTCTGATAATATTAAAATGTGAAAGTAGATGGATGAATGTTTGGATTATGTTCCTCGATCACACCTTAATAGCTTGCTGAATCTGAATGAAATTTTATTTTTCTTCTTATTGCTTTACGCCTCGTCGACAGCTAAGGTCATTAGAGGCGGGACGAGACTGGGGAAAGGGAACAGGAAGGAATTCGGCCATAGCATTTTTGAAGGAAGCATCCCGGCATTCGTCTGGATTGATTTGGGGAAACCATGGAAAACCCGAATCTGGTTGCCCAGACAGGGATTCGAACCGGCGTCCTCCCGAATGCGAGGCCAGAACGTTAACCATTCAACCACCATACTCAGTATGAAATTTGGTATGATATTAGTATCGGTTATAACACAGGATACCTTTCATTCTGTAAAACTAATAATTCTGCTGCAGGGAATGGAAATATGTTCTTCATGTAATATCTAGTTATGGCAAATTCTTAACGAGCCATCTTCAATTGAGTAATTGTTGCTTGGGATATTGCAAGTATTCTCATTAGCTGTTACTGTGGATGTCCTATTTAAAATCTGATATCTCTGAAAGTGTATGCAAGCTTCATAAGACAGTCGCCAATCTTTTATACTATTTCACTCAATATATAATGGTTGAAGGTGGTACATCAAAGTAAATGTCACTAAAGAAAACTACAAAATATATTCTTCAAAAGTTTGTTAAATAGAAACTGTGATCAGAATCACAATAGCAATTTGTAAAATATTTAATCAGACTTCGAATCATACAAATGATTGCAGATTATCCTTCAAACGAACATACACTGACAATGAAGCAATCACTCTTGCAATGTTAAACTAAATTGCAACCCCATTAGAGTGAGCTTGAAAGACCTGTTTGACACTTTGAAAATTATCTTATGCTCCATTTAGTGTTAGTTTTAACTATAATACCTGTGAAAATGTTCATGGCATTTTTTCGTTTACTTTTATTTTTCAACATTCCGTTCTTGTTTTCATACAGTTTATTTAGTTTCAATGCTAAAAGCTTTAAATTATCTTGTCCTATAGGTTCTGTAAAGCTAATTCATATATTATACAGAGTACCCAGTGTTGCTTGAAGGAAAATTTTGGAAGTGATCTTTTAAGTGATTAGTGAAGTGGCAGATATGTATGGTGGTTATTTGCTCATAGACATTCAAATCTGTTGAAAACTGCTCAATTGAAGATTAGATTTATGTTTGCACACCATATAAAAAAAAAAGATCCATAACACCATCTGTTCACAGATTGCAGTCTTAAAAATATGGATTACACAGAAATTTACACGTTAAAGTAGAAATTGTTTTATTATTATTATTATTTAAATTCATCAGTTGTTGTGAACAAATAATACTCAATCCAACATAATTGACATGTTCTGCACAGAGATTCTCAAAAACATTAAAGATTCAGAATAATAGGTAAATAATTAAACAAGAATTCTGACTGCACGAATGATTGTAAATGCATAATAATTTTTAAATATTAAACTTCAATTAAATTACTGCTTTCTTTTTTATGTAGCTTTGTAGTCTGTTGAAACATTGAAGAATAAATCCTTAGCCAAGTCATTTAAAAAAAATCTGTATTTATACTAGTCATCCACGTTAACAAAGTCATTAGCAAAATCTAGTAATACTACATTTCCCTTCGCACTTATCATCGTGTTGCTAGATCAAAGCTGAGTAGGGCTGTCATGTACGGCTTCTTTGTTAATGAAAATAGAATGTTTCATTATGTAAATGTCAGACTAATTACAATGGATTTCTTATTTATAGGAAGAAAAAAAAAACATAGTGACTGAGCAGAGAAAAGCTGATGTTGAGACATATTGTCTGTCATTCATGAAATCTACCACAAAAGTGAAACCCAGATTGATAATCCTGATTTTACTACCTAGATTAGATTTTTCTAAGCTATTTTTATAGACAGGCCCTGGATCACACTGTTTTAAAATATGTCTCCGTATCAATCACGTGCATCGAAAATCTTATTATTACATCAAACAATACACACACAAGTGAAAAATTATTTACAATTCTTCAGGAACCACAAATTCACTTATAGAAACTCCAAGAAATTGTAATTACAGAACAATAAATGCAAACAAAGCTCAAGCACAACACACTGCCTACAAAAAATTAGAGAAGTGTGATGGACTGGAGCTAAGATAGATTTCGTAGGTCTACTTAACCCTGCATTGGTCGCGTGGATTACATTATGTAGTCCACTCAAGCCATTTCTAATGGGACTTTTCAGAGCGCGACTACTGCAGGGTTAAGTTGGTTACCACTTATACCATTAAACCACAACATTGAAAGCCAAAGCACAAACCAACGATGATGAAAACCATCTAGCCATTACAATGGTGAAAGTAATTGAGGTAACTTTCACCAACATTTCACAAACCTAGACTACCACTAAATACAGAGATATCCAATTGATCCTCATTGGTAATTTTTGTGAGAAATCCTGCCAACCCTTCTCCATTTAAGAATGTCAGCGACCTCTTCAGGTGGCGAAGCTCACCAGTTTATCTGGAATGGAATTTCTCTGCAAATATTATCATCATTCTACACTAGGTAAACTCATATCTTCTCCCATCCATAAGACAAGCTGGGCTGTGCTTTTCTCTCACCATGAAATCCAAGCTAGATGGTTATTAATATCCTTCTAAAACCTCTTCTCCCTTACCTTAAATTACTACACAAAATTTCTAATACCAAATATATTTACCAATATTTTAAACTAATTTTGTATTACTAGACGACCCGTGCGAAAATTTCGCGAATATGAGGTTGAATGCTTGTAACATAATGAATAGTAGAACCGTAGTTTTGTAGCAAATATTTTTTTTTAGTGTAATAGGTACACAGCAAAATACTCAGAACATATTATGAAACACTTAGGAAAATTTAAAACACACTTTATTTATGACAAATTGTCACTGACCTTGGCAGAATAAAACCAACCTTAACAAACTGCACACAATATATTAACATCTCTGTGATATTTGTTGCTGAGTGAATAAATTGATTACATTGGAATTGTATAGCAAAACGACAGTGTTTCCGTAAAAGAAAAAAATATATACGAAAAACTACTTATTGAATAAAAAAAAGTTTATTGACTTCTCTGTGATATCCGCTGCTGAAATCTGGGGACTTGGCTCTGAACAGTCTCATACGCGCTACCACTTTTAGCACCAAATTCTGAACATTTTTTTCTTAATTTATGACTCTACCTAGCTGGAGACCTTAATTTTTAAAACGATATGTCATTTACCGATTTCAGCTAGGTATCGAAGAAGATAAATGGCATATAATAAAAACAAAAATTTAAAAAATCAACACGTTCTATAACTAATATTGATACTTTTGCCCTTTAAGGGTCAAATTACTAAAAATTTCATTTATAAAATATGGTGTGACCAAAGCAGCCACCTTGGTCTTTAAACTGATACCTCATTTATCGATTTCAGTTAGTTATCAAGCAAGGTAAAAAAAAAGTTTTGAGAAATGATGTTATTTTTGCCCCTTAAGGGTGTAATTCTGAGAAAGTTTTTTCTTAAAATATGATGTGACGAAAGTGGATAATTTAATATTTAAATCGATACGTCATTTATTGATTTCGATTAGATATCAAGGGAAATAAATAGCTCATGACAGACAAATGCATTGTAAAAATATTAATACTTTTGCACTCTAATGTTAGAATTTTTAAAAATTTCTTTCTTAAAATGTGGTAACGGACCAACCGAAGACCTTAATCTTTTAAATGATACCTCGTTTATCAATTTTATTTAAATTATTGTCAACGGAGGTAAATGACTTGAGACACAAAAAACGCATTTTAGAAATACTGATATTTATGCCCTTTAAGGGTCGAAAAACGAAAAATTCCTTTCTTAGAATATAATGTTACCACGGCGGAGACCTTAGTCTTTAATATAATATCTCATTTATCTATATCGGATAGAAATCAAGGGAGATAAATGGCTCGTGACACAAAAATGCATTATAGAAAAATTTATACTTTTTCCCTTTAATTCTTGATTTCCAAAAACATTCTTTCTGAAAATATGATGTCACAAAGCTGAGACATTACTCTTCATAATCCTACTTCATTTATCGATTTTGGTTAGATATCCAGGGAGATAAATGGCTCGAGATACAAAAAACGCATTTTAGAAAAATCGACATTTTTGCCCTTTAAGGGTCGAAAAACGAAAAATTCTTTTCTTAAAATATAATGTTACCACGGCGGAGACCTCGATCTTTAATATGATACCTCATTTATCTATATCGGTTAGATATTAAGGGAGATAAATCACTCGTGACACAAAAATGCGTTATTGAAAAATTTATATTTTTTCCCTTTAAGGTTTTAATTCCAAAAACATTCTTTCTTAATATATCATGTCACAAAGCTGAGACATTGCTCCTCATAATCCTACTTCATTTATCGATTTTGGTTAGATATCCAGGGAGATAAGTGGCTCGAGATACAAAAAACGCATTTTTGAAAAATCAACATTTTTGCCCTTTAAGGGTCGAAAAACGAAAAATTCTTTTCTTGAAATTTAATGTTACCACGGCGGAGACCTCGATCTTTAATATGATACCTCATTTATCTATGTCGGTTAGATATTAAGGGAGATAAATCACTCGTGACACAAAAATGCGTTATTGAAAAATTTATATTTTTTCCCTTTAAGGGTTTAATTCCAAAAACATTCTTTCTTAATATATCATGTCAAAAAGTTGAGACACTACTCCTCATAATGCTACTTCATTTATCGATTTTGGTTAGATATCCAGGGAGATAAATGGCTCGAGATACAAAAAACGCATTTTAGAAAAATCGACATTTTTGCCCTTTAAGGGTCGAAAAACGATAAATTCTTTTCTTAAAATATAATGTTACCACGGCGGAGACCTCGATCTTTAATATGATACCTCATTTATCTATATCGGTTAGATATTAAGGGAGATAAATCACTCGTGACTCAAAAATGCGTTATTGAAAAATTTATATTTTTTCCCTTTAAGGTTTTAATTCCAAAAACATTCTTTCTTAATATATCATGTCATAAAGTTGAGACATTACTCCTCATAATGCTACTTCATTTATCGATTTTGGTTAGATATCCAGGGAGATAAATGGCTCGAGATACAAAAAACGCATTTTAGAAAAATCGACATTTTTGCCCTTTAAGGGTCGAAAAACGAAAAATTCTTTTCTTGAAATATAATGTTACCACGGCGGAGACCTCGATCTTTAATATGATACCTCATTTATGTATATCGGTTATATATTAAGAGAGATAAATCGCTCGTGACACAATTACGCATTGCAAAAATATTGATACTTTTGCCCTTTAAGGGCCGAATTCCGAAAAATATCTGTCTTAATATATGACGTCACTAAAGCTGAGATCTTAATCTTTAAAATGATACTACATTAAACGATTTCATATATGTATCCAGGGAGATAAATGACTCGTAACACAGAAAACAGCATTTTAGAAAGATTGACATTTTTGCCCTTTAAGGGTCGAATTCCGAAAACTTCATTTCTTAAAATATGATGTGACCAAAGTGGAGACCATAAGCTTTAAAATGACACCTCATTCATTGATTTCGGTTAAGTATGAAAGAAGATACAGGCTTGTGACAAAAAAATACCTTATAGAAATAATATATATGATATATAACTAAATAAAATTGAATGTCACATAGTGATGTCATATTTATAAAGCATCACCAATGGAATTTACAACACACGTGTTCAAGTCTGGACACCAGAATACCAGCCACCCAATTATAATTTTTGAGGCGCAAGAGAGGTAATTACATAGGTGGATATTGATACTGTCTCCACTTTCAGCTTGGTATTGCACAAAACTTAAAGTTTACATAGTCCACTGATGTGACAAAATCATTACTGTTTCTTAGGTTAGAATGTTTAATGATCCCAGAGATATGAAAAGAATAAATGCCTCAATAAAAACAACAAAACTGCTAAGATTTTTCTGGTAATATGATTAGCTATTATAGTGAAAAAGTGGGTGCACATGGCATCAGCATAATATAATACCAGAATTGAGTTATAGGAAACATGGATGATAAACATACAGAAAATTTTATAGGTGAACCTCCTCAAAACTTCTACAGATTTTGCTACCGTAGCTGTACGTATAATGCCACACTGGACAAAGATTTAACATTTGTCCCTCAACAACTCTGAAAAAGGCCACAGGGTACAAGTTAATAAATAAGATCTTCACATTTGATACACTATCATCTTAGGTGGTTTAAATAGAGTTTTTTTAATGACAAGTATAATCGATGACATTCAAAACAGATTTTTAACACAATGATCACGGCCTTCCTCCATGATTTTTGACAGATGTAATTATTTTCTTATAGTTTTTTAGTTACGTCAACAGTAACATCAAATTAGGAAATTAGCATAATTATGCACAATTTATTATGTCATGTCTATTTTCACAAGTTCCCTTTAATTATTGCAATGATTTACAAGGTAGGTCTGATAAGTACTTAGCCTCTCTTCCCAATGGCGCCACTGTTGCCAGAGAAATTTATTATCATGTAGAACATTATCTTAGATGGCTATTGTTAAAATTTCAGCCAAGTTGGACACACAGTTTTGTTTTGACCGTGTGTGAAAGTGGGTGTGTCCGCGGATTTTAGAAAAATGGAAAAAGAGCAATATTGGTCGGTGATTCGATTCTCGTTTTTGGAAGGAAAACCGTGCAGTGAAATCAAAGAGCGCTTGGATGCTGTGTACGGTGACTATTCTCCTTCAATGGCGACTGTCAAAAATTGGTTTAATGAGTTTCAACGTGGTCGCATGTCGGTTTTTGATGAGCCACGCCCAGGTGTCCTGAAAATGGTTACCTTGGAAGATAATGTGACAAAAATCCATGATGTCGTATTGGCAGACCGCCGATTGAAGGTGCGATATTGCTGGGATAGTAGGCATGTCAAAAGATCACGTAGGTCATATCTTGCATGAAATTTTGGGCATGAGAAAGCTGTCGGCACAATGGGTGCCGCGTTTGCTCACTCCAGACAACAAGTGTAACTGTGAGACCACTTCACAGCAGTGTTTGACACTGTTTAAGCGCAATCCAAAGGAATTTCTGCGTTGTTACGTGACCATCGATGTAACATGGATCCATTGGTACACGTCAGAGACCAAGGAACAGTCAAAACAGTGGACTTTACCCAGCGAACGTGCTCCGAAAAAGGCGAAAACTGTCCCATCGGCCGGAAAGGAGATGACCACCGCTTTCTGGGATTCACAAGGTGTGATTTACACTGACTACCTGGAGAAGGGCAAAACGAAAACAGGGCTTTACTATGCCAAATTATTGGGCCGATTCAATGCCAAATTGCAGAAAAAAACGGCCCCATTTGCGAAGAAAAAAGTGCTCTTCCACATGACAATGTACCGGCTCACACCTCCGCCGTCACCACGGCCAAATTGGACTACGAACTGCTGCCCCATCCACCATATTCTCCACATTTGGCTCCGTGCAAATTATTTTTGTTTCCAAACTTGTAGAAGACACTAGTCGGGCAGAAATTTGAGTCGAATGAGGAGGTTATCGCCGCCACGGAGGCCTACTTTTCAGATCTCCAGAAAAAGTAATTTTTAGATGGGTTAAAGGAGTTGGAGCATCACTGGGTCAAGTGTATCGAGCTAAAAGGAGACTATGTTGAGAAATAAATCGACAAGTTTTTCAAAATTTTCGATTTTTCCTTTGTAGGCTGAGTACTTATCGGACCGCCCTCGTATGTTTTCTACCCCAGATGCACAATCCTAATTAGCATCTTAGCTGCATAAGCTGTTCAGTACTAGACTGTCATCAATTCCTATAAGGAAATCAAAAACTGAGAGATCACTAGTGATGGATTTTATTAATTTTCCGTTAATCCCAATCTGCTAAGCAAACAAAATAGTCAGCAAAATAAAGAAATTTCAATTTTAAATCTTACTGTGCATGGGATATCAATCAGAGAGCAATAGAAAACTTATCGTTTTGTGGCTATTGGCTGTGTGAAATGAGATGAAGGGAAATTCACAAATGAAACAACGAGAGAGAACAAAAGGAGAGAAAGTCAAATATAAAGAGAACAGACATAAAATAATATATGGATCTATACATATGGATATTATTTAATTAAATTGCGATGAGCGCACGCCCAGGAGACAATTTCCCTACACTTCAATCTTCTCCCTTTCCTGCATCCGCCTACATTTGCCCTCTGCAAATTTTATCTTCAAATTCTTTCAACGTTTTTGGGTAAATTAATCATCATTTCTCTTGGTAACTTATTCCAATCCCTGACACCCTTACCCAAAAAAGAGGATCTTCCTGCACCCTTGTGCCTGAAATCGAGTGCCAGCTAGTGGTCATGGTCATCTTTTACCTTCCATGCAATCCTTTTAATTCTTACACCGATATCTTTCCATGCCTCATCACCAATATATTACTTGTACATTCCCATGACCCTCTTCACCCTGTCTTCCAATGAATCCCATTCCAGCTCTTTTATCATTTCTGTTACCGATAGCATTCTGAGGTAATTTCCAGAAACAAATCTATTTAAAAAAAATAAAGAGGGGGGAGGGGGGAACATAAGTGGCATATTAAATAAAAATAAATATTTAATGTGGCAGCGGAAAGGGATGATAATACTGAAAAAAATAATTTTGGGGAGGAGGGAGATGAATTAAAAGAAAGCAAAAAATTCAGTGTGGATAGTATAAGCAAACACATTATTTTGGGTGACCATCAATAATGCGAGGGGAAAAATTTAAGCATATTACAGCACACAGATATTCAAGGAAATCTGTCTCTTCCCCCAACCTCTCAGACAGTCAGTCACTACTTTGCAAAACGTAAGATTTAAATAAATAATACACAATTATTACAAATATAACAGGATGAACTGCTCGAGTTGAATTTCGTTAATTACAGAAAATTCATGTTGAGCACTGGGTAAATGATTCTTGTGGTAGGGGCACACTAGATAATATGCCCCACCTTTATATTTTGTGTATAGTGAGGCGCACATACGGCCAGTAGCAGGATTTACAGACAGCAGCACATGTGCCCGGTACAATTGGAAATGGCTTAAATACAACTCCAATTATGACCGTGAGGTCTCGTGTGAGACCGTAGTCAACTACACATGTTTGATAAACTTACTTGGATTATTATCTTTTTACTTGAGTCATTTCTCATTGTTTTTTGTGCATGTGCCTCTGACTTGGATACGTAACCTAGCCCAGTAATCTTTCAGGGTAAAATTAATGTACAGATTTATGTGGAATCGTAATCGCAGATCATTCTGGTGTATTTCACATGAACAAAAGCAAGCTTTGCCAGAGATGGTCAGCTTTAAGGCCTGTAAAAATTCCAGCCGAGACCAGGATTCGAACCAATACCACGGAGGTACTGATGTGACGAATTGATAAAACAGTATTTAAGGATGAGGCATCACTATGAGAGCTGGACCAAGTAATGTAAACTGGGTGCAAAGGGACTGCAAACAAAACTAAGCAAACATATTATTTCAGGTAACCACCAATAATGTGAGGGGGGGGGGGTAAATTAAGCATATCACAGCACACAGATATTCAAGGAAATCTGTCGCTTCCTCCAACCCTTCTTCCACACCTTTCAGTCAGTTCCTACTTAGTAATGATCTGTCACTTGTTCACAAACACACAAATCATGAACGTCATGAATAAGAGTTTAAAGACAGAAATTTTGTACCTGTTTGGTGTTCTTAATGGTCCTTTTTATTTCTTTTAATATTTTTATGTATCAACTCCTAAGTATTACCAAAAACAAAAAAAAAAGCAGACTAATGTAACACAAAGTATTGAAATGGATTCAACCTGCAAAGCATATTAGAGAGATACATAACAGCTAAGTTTTGAAACCACATTAGGGAGGTTTTTATCTAGTATCCCAGTCTTAACTACAGGAATAGGACACACTGCAGGAAAGGAGACGGGACAGCAAAATTCAATGGAAATAAAAATTTGGAAGGATAGCAACAAATAAGTATGAGAGTATAGGTAGTACTGGAAAATTCGAAGCTCCTTGTAAATTACAAAAGCATATAGACGAAGGCTATAGAATTTTCCAGTGTGCTTAAGGCACCAATAGAAGACTGGATTTCATAAATACCAAGGCATTACTATGTGTCCAAACTAGTACCAGTACAAACTTCTGCCACTAGACAATACTTCATTTGCATGTCAGTTAACAGTCTGCCTAATGGCATCTATGTATATATATTGGCCACAGCATCTTCACAGATGATAGTTGTAGTGGCTCAGCTGTCGCTAGGGTTGAGTGCATCACATCTTCTTTTGTGGCTGAATAGTCCGATGGCGGCGTGACAAATTTTGCCACATCTATCGCACACGAAAGAGGAATCCGGTGGGTGTATTTCCCTATTACGAAGCTCTTTCAGCTTTATTTTATCCAGCCATGTTCTGTCATATTTGGACCATGCCGGTGGTAATATGATGACGCCATAAGGATCTCGTGTTGGCGCAAGCTTTCCCAGTCAGAAGTGCGCATGCCGAAGCTCTCCAAATCACGTTTGGCAGGTGTCCTTAAACCTTGGCGCCCTACAGGTCTCTTGGTATTAGCAATCTGACTGAGCATGACTTTCCGTGGTAGTCTCTTCAGGGTCCATTCTATGGACGTGGCCAGAGCCAGCGGAGTCGTCTTTGTTTTTAGGGTGGCAGTAAATACTGTGACCACGTTGTGGCAGACAGAACACTCTCATTGCTCATTTTGTCCTGCCACGTGACTCCAAGTATTGTCCGCAGGCAGCGCATATGGAAAGCGTTCAGCTGTCTCTCTTGCCAGGCGTAAGTGGACCACGTCTCAGCTGCGTACAGTAGATGCTCAGGACACACGTCTGGTATACTAGAATTTTGGTGGAGAGAGTTAGCTTGGAGTTTCTCCAGACACGTGTGGACAGCTTGCCAAAGGTCGTCGCGGCTTTGCCAATTCGTGCGTCAATCTCCTTTTGAATGACTGGTTGGATGTAGTGATGGAGCCGAGATAGTGGAAGTGTTCTACTACTTGAAGAGGGATGCCTTCCAATGTTTTTCGGGAGACGGTCTGTGCCCTGAACCATGACAACCGTCTTCTTGATATTGACACTCATCGAGAACAGATGACATGCATGATCAAATCTGGTGAGAACCTCCTGAAGCTCATCTTCGGTATTAGCGACAAAAGCCGCATCGTCAGCATATAGAAGTTCACGAACAATTAGTTCAATAAGCTTTTTTGAAGATTTCAGTAGACTTATATTAAAAAGTCTACCGTCACTCCTTGTATGCAGATGTACTCCAACGTGACAGTTTTTAAACGCTACTAAGAGTAAAACAGAAAAGAAAATTCCAAAGAGTGTGGGCGCTAAGACACAGCCCTGTCGTACACCGCGGTTTACTTTAAAGGATGCGGAAGCTTCGCCATCAAATATCACAGAGCCTCTCATGTTATCGTGGAAGGCCTTTATTAAAGACAACAGCGTAGGTGGGCAGCCGATTTTGTGCAGGATGTCGTAAAGGCCGTTACGGCTAACAGTATCAAAGGCTTTATTTAGATCTACAAAAGCCAAGTATAAAGGCACACGATGTTCACGGCATTTTTCTTGAAGTTGGCGGACAGTGAAGATCATGTCACTCGTGGAGCGGCCGGCGCGAAATCCGCACTGAGATTCGGGGTAGACACGTGAGGCGAGGGTTTCCAGTCTTCCCAAAACGACTCGAGCGATAGCTTTTCCAGCAATGCTGAGGAGGGATATACCTCTATAATTGTTGCAATCGCCTCTATCACCTTTGCCCTTATAAAGGGTAAAAATATCTGCATCACGCATGTCCTGTGGTATTGTACCCTCATACCAGCACCGCTTTAGGAGTTCATATATGACCGGAAAAACACAATCAAGTTTAATTATTTCAGCCGGTAGGTTGTCACGACCTGTACTTTTTCCCAGTTTGAGTCTCTTCAGTGAAAAATGAAGTTCGTCCTGTGAAGGTAAATCATCGAGTTCTAATGCAGTAGGATAAGTTGGTAAACTATCCAGTGCTTCAGGCTTTATGCTGACTGCCCTGGAGTAAAGGTTGGTGTAGTGTTCTGACCATCTTTCCAACTGCTTCTGCTTGTCAACAATAGGTTCCCCATTTAAGTCTTTTAGGGCGGCACGTTTCCTGGTTGTGGGCCCGATTGCACTCTTGATGCCTTGATACATGCCTCGGTAGTCCCCGCTATCATGGTACTGCTGTATGGACTTGCAGAGGTTTGTCCAATACTCATTCACGCAACGGCGAGTGATACGTTGTAGATCTGCTTTAGCTTTTTTGTATTCCGACTTGGCATGATCACTGGGGCTGTTTATAAGGGTTATATGAACTGCTCTTTTGTGCTCAATGTATGGACGTAATTTGTCCTCGTAATCAGCAAACCAGTCATTCTGCGACGCATCTTTTGTTCCAAAGGTTCTAAAAGCAGTTTGTAAAAGTTTTTCTTTCGCTAAAAGCCACATGTCTTCGACGCTACCTGTGTCCCTCAGTAAAGCATGACTGAGATTCTCTTTTACTTCAGATGAGAATTGTTTGTGTAAAGCATCGTCATGATTGACTGGGATATTAAACATAATTTTGCGGCGGTTGCTTTTCGCTGAATGGATCTTCTTTGGAATCATACGTGTTTTGGCCATTACCAGAGAGTGGTCAGTGTCGCAGTCTGCACTGTGATAGGTTCTGGCATTGAGAACGTCACGCAAATCTCGCCTGCGAGTGATGATAAAATCAAGCTGATGCCAGTGACCTGATCTTGGATGTTTCCATGACACTTTGTGAGCAAGCTTATTCTGAAAATAGGTGTTACATACGCAGAGGGAGTGTGATGTGCATAGTTCCAATAGACGCTGCCCATTTTCATTTATGTTTCCTATTCCATGGCGGCCAATACAATCCGGCCAGTTATCAGAACTGCTTGTCCAACTTGCATTGAAATCACCAAGAATAAAAAGTTGTCAGAGACACGTACTTTTGCTAGACATGCACGTAAGCTTTAATAGAAAGAATCTTTAACTTCTGGAGAGGCCTTTAATGTAGGTGCATAAGCTGATATTAGGGTTATGGGACCCGAAGCAGTTGTTATTCTCAAGGACCATAATTCTCTCTGAAACACAGATGGGTGCCTCGATGCAGTTAGACAAGCTGTTGCGAACTGCGAAGCCCACCCGTGCTCGCGCTTTGCCATTGTCTCTACCCTTCCAGAAGAAGTGTAATTTTGTTCACGAACGGAGCCCTCATCCGAAAGCCGAGTCTCTTGCAAGGCAGCTGAAACATTGGCATCTAAGTGAGTATGTGTGTTTCTTAGTAGAGGAAATTTTTGGAAGCCTGCTGATAAGAACGAGCATAACATCTGCATTAAATTTTGTTTTAACCTCTAGAAAACTGCTGTTGAAACCCACCAAATGGTATGGATGGCTTTTGGTCAGCAAGCTAAGCCAAGCAAGGAGATTTGAGTAGTTTAAGGAATTCAAATATGGATCCCAAGTCTGTGGAGGATAAACTTTCATACAACTGCATAAAGTAATCCTTGACGACAGATGATCCATGGTGTTTTTAATAGGTTTGGATTGTCATAAAGTACCTACCAATCCATCAGATGTATGAATCAACATGAGACTAGTTCATGGAAATATGTTCCTACTCTTTTAGAGAGCAATTGAGTCCATCAGACAGATGTGTACATTGGACTGCAAGCAAGCCTCAAAACTAACCAAACGTAATGTGCAGTCATATATGTGCAGACAGAAGTGACCTTGAAACAAAGTAACAATCTTCAGAATAAAAAACTTCATCCTCCACAAGGCAAAAAAAAAATATTTAACCTTAATTCAAAGCAATGTCTAATAAATTATGACTTTTTTTCTTAAGCTAACATAGAATTTTCCATAGGGAATCTGTTCCATCTACTCAGACTGTAACATGGAAGTTTTACTGCAATGTTTTGATAATATCACAAGCAGCCTGAGATGGGGAAAGAAGAAACACTATTTGCTACTCCTGACAGTGTGCCTCACCCATGGAGAGCAACTTTCAGAACAAAACCAATGGTGTAACAAATTTATGAAGGATGGGACGCATGTGGAAAACACTATCCACTGATGCTGTGTCCACATCAGCATCAAACCCCAGAACACCGAGGGTATTCTCATCAAATGCTGATTCGGCTCCTTAACTCTTATTAAAATCTCTCAGGAACAAGGAACTTCAGCTATGAAGCATGCAATCACATCGTTCGAAAAGACTAGGTTTTCTTTCAGCCATGTTCTTTTGAACGACGCATCCCAGCCAATTGACTGGTAGTGATGTGGGAAAACCATGCGAAACCCAAATCTGGTGGCCAGATGGGAATTACGAAACCTGCATCCTCCCAAGTGCAAGGCCAGAGTGTTACGTTCACCAACCGGTTATTAATTGGGATTCCAAAAAGTGTCAACTAGAAGGGTTCAAAAATTGTTAATAAAGAGTAGAAAGCCAGGGGTTTGAAATTTTTCAGAGGTTCTAACGAGGTACGAGGGAGGAGGTGGCACTTCTTTCGGAAAAAGTCGTCATGGGAGATGATACTTCGATCAATCATTAGAAGAGCACCAGTATGGAGTGGCAGAAGACCTGCAAACGTGCACCAGCGAAAAGAAAATGCAGTTGTCTGCAGGGATCTTGGCCATTGTGTTACGGGACTATAAAGGCATTCTGCTTAGCAATTTTCTTCAAGAACATCGAACCATTAATATTCTTCTCCGCCACCTTTTCCCAACATTAGGGATTAAGCTGCCTTGATGATTTTCCTCCCCCTATTCTGGTCTACAGCGCCTTTGCTTTCAGCCCCAATCTCAGAAGATCCTTCTTAAATAGATGCTTCCACCTTCTTCTTGGTCTTCCTCTGGATCTCCTTTCTTCCTCACCTCTTCTCATGACATGATCATAACCATCTTAATCTTCCATCTTTTATGACTATTATTAGCCACTCCAGCTATTTTTCTTATCTCTTCATTTCAAAGTCTGTCCCTCAGAGAAATATCCACTAGGCCTCCTTTTCCATTCTCTCTAGGAGGGCTTTCTATGCTTTACATAAATCCGATGTTTCTGACCCATAAATGATAAAGAGTCTTACATTAATCATTCAAATTTTTACTTTCAGGTTTTTAGTCATCCTTTTATCACATACCACTCCAGCAACATCTCTCTATTTGCTCTATCTGGCTTTCAACTCTGGCACTCTGCATATCTAAATGTATCTATTAGGGTCTGCTTTGTTCCCTTGGTGTACTTAATGTTAATTTTATATCTTTGTTTGCTGCTAACCAGAACTTCAGTCTGCTGTGTGTTGATCTTAAGACCCGCTAACCCTGCCTAGTATTGTAATGGGTTTAGCCAAGACCAAGCTGCCTTCTGTGAAAAAATATACAGTATTCCAATCAGAAATATGTGACTTCCTTATGCTTTGGCCAGTCAAGGAAGAACGCCACAATGAATGAGGAGGTAGGTGCAGCTGTTCTTCTGGAAATAGTCTGATACACGTCAGTGAACTTTTTATGATATCGAAATTAAAAAATTGCCAGACTGTGGAAGGAACTGCTTAGATAAGATGGGGGGAAATAAAATTACATGGTCTGATAGTTAAGTAATAAATGTGAAGTGTGTTATAAAATGCATATACTCTTGTTCATTACTACTCATATTCAATAAGTAACAGATATGTTATAAATATGGAGCTGGTAGGAATGCAATAAGGTGATATTTATATGGAAAGTAAAATATACCCACCAAGGTAGAAGGAAAGCAGCAACTAAAAACACTCCACAAAATATTTCAGGCTATGCTCTTCTTTAAGAAAACAAAACCATGTGGCCGAGCTCATACTGCACCCACTCTTGAAACAAGGATAGCCTTTATTGTGCTTTAGTAAGTAGAATATATATTTTTAACTTTTCTTTCCATACACGTGTTATAAATAGACATACAAGTAAATTATTCTGGATCGCAAGAAATGCATGTCCTTTGAAGATTCAGACCAAGATGGTTACCAAAATTTTATGTTCATCTGTGAAGAAAGTAAAAATGTAAACTAAGGACTGAAGCAAAAGCTGTGAAACAAAAAAGTTTGGAAAAAAAACAAGAACTGGAAATCAATCTGCAGAACTAATCATTCTTGACAGTTCAATGCTCTATATGTATACTAATTAAAAAAGATTGTATTTTGGCTCAGCAATAACTCGCAATCTGATAATTCAAGTGATGAAATCTGGCAGTGCTGTTTTCTTGTTACAAATGACAAAGATATAAATATGAACATGACACTTGGAGAAAAAAAATGTTGGTGTAAATAAAGAACAGAACCTCGGAAGAAAGCTAAGGTGCATTTTTGTGTTTTATACCATTTGTCACCACTGGAGACTGACAATACTTACACTAACAGCAAATTTTAATCATTATCCTTGACTGCAATCAAACAATGCCCCACCAACAATTCTGCAGTCTTTATGTTTATTTCCTTCCAATTTCTTCAATGCTTCGGTTAAAATGTTCAGTGCCACCCTTCATGAGTTATTACAGTTGCCAACTTTCTTACCTACAACCAACACCCAGGTGTGTTAGAATAATTTATTTAAACCGCATTGCTGATGGGGTAAAACTACAAATTAAGCACCAAAAAACAAAATATACATGTAGTACGGAACACTTTATTCTGATTTACAAAAATTGATTCTTCCTGTAACTTCATTTAAGAATGATAATTAGCAAGTCTGTTTTTCGTGGTACTGACTTCAAATTAAAGCTTCCATTTTACTTAGGGCCTATATTTCAACTTCAAAAAGATCTTTCTCTAAAATGAAGTAGTTCCAGGGAAAAGGAATTAATAACTAACTCAGACTTAACTTCACAGAAAAACAGCTCAGAACAGCTGCAATATGCTCCCCTCAAATTATTTTGACTGAAAACATATAAGCTGTCATTAAAAGGAGATGCCAAACCTGTCACCATTGGATTTTTATATACCTCCGTAGACCTATACATTAAGAATGTGTCTTTTACTGCAAGTAAAGACTTTTAAAATTCACAGTAAGTCCTAGCTCCTGAAACAGATGTCTGGTGATTTTTTAATCTTAAATCTTTGCTCATACAGTCTTATGCCTACCTGTTTGGACCCTGCAATGAAGTCTGGAATATTAAATTCCTGATCAAAATATGGCCTGATAATTAAATTCGCTAGGATCCAATTTTTCAATGATTTTGTAAGACTCGGCCAAACCAACTCAGGAAAATCCATAAGAAGTGGAAATTTATCTTCACTAGGAACTGCTTTATTACAAAAATTTCTGTTATGTAAGCTATAAACGTTTACGCAACGATTATGATCATTATTTATTCTTATGTTAAAGCCATAACATTCACCTTTTCTTGATAAAAAAGAAAGGTGACTTGGTTTTACATTTGTAGTAAGCCTGTGTACACAATCAATCGAAATACAGCACTCATTAACACTATGGTTCGGAACAGTTAACGTTTTCAAAACAAACGCACGAACGCAAGGCATTCTGAAAAATATCTGGTTTGATACATTCGACGCAAATCTACCACTTGAAAAATCATGTGAAATGACCCTCCTACTACAAACAGCCACGGCCATCTTTAACGCTAACAGTAACAACAACTAACGCAATGAAGTATTATCGTCTCTGGATTGTTTGACAGTATGTTAATCATCTCTCACCAGAAATGGGTCGGGGAAAAAAAACATAGGTAAAATATAATTGGGTATTTAAAAAAATTGGAACGCTAAACCATTAATGCTATCCGTCAATTATCTTAAATACAAATAGAAAAACAAAGTAAATTACCGTTTGAAGCTGTTATAATTTTTATTGTCAATCTATTAACGCCTTACTGTTCAAGTGTTCACCACGTATCTTATCTGCTATTCTCAGTGGAAAATTGGAAATCGCTAATTGGTAATTGATTCTTGACACTGTCACAATAGACTGTAGATGTCTGAAGAGTGAAAGGCAAAAATGAGAATCAAAAATAAAAGTTTTGAGAAAATTTAATTTTCATTTCAAAACGCTTTTCTTCAAATGAATATGGGAAATGAGTGTTCAACAGAATTATTTGTTCTAATGCGGTCTCATGACGAATGATATTACTGTTAATAATATTGTTCAATAATAATGATATTCTACCTCGATTGTTCAATAAATACACAATATTATTTAATTTGATTACGATGGAGCCCGTATTCTCCATGAATTTTCCCTATTCATATATTTACCCCCTTTCTCAGGACTTGTCATCGAAAAGTTCGACAAGGATTATGTGGCTGATGTAATTGCTTTATGGAACTTCCATTAATTAAGCGAAATATAAATAGGTGTTGGAGGGTCCAACAAAAATCTCATTTAAAGGGAAGGGTAAATAAAAATCTCACGTCAACTGTTTACATCATTTTCCTCCCCTCATTTCACAGAAAAAAATTATTACATGGAAGACATCAGTATTGACGCTTAAATATTTAGTGGCATAAGCAAAATACATGAACATATACAAATAAATTTAATTATGATACGTATTTAAAAATAAAAATTGGGAGGGGGAGAGTCCCACCGCATTACACCAAGGAGGAGTAGGGGGTATCCTAATTGAAGAAAAAACACCTCACCTAATTAATGGACGTACCCTTACTGCGCTGGATGAAGAAGAAGGAAAGAAAAAAGGTGGGTGAAGAATGGGTATAACAAGCTGAAAAAATTGAAAACTTTATAAGTGAATTGATCCTGAAAGGGCCTAATGATTACTGCAACGTTTTACGAGTGAATGGACTTGTTGTTGAAGCTTTACTTAGTTAATATCATCGATGGGTAGAAAACAAAACACAACAATAAGAGATGATTTTCCACCAATTCCTTGAATTCAACAATTGAAAAAATGATGAACCTGTATATTTTTACTATCTCAAAATACTCTTTAACTAGTCACTGAATCAACTTGAAATTTTTCAAGGCGGTTCAGAAGCCATCGTTCATTACTTAAGGGGCCTTCAGACGACCCGTTCCCGATCTCAATTTCCTCCCGTCGACAGAGTGTTGCATACTGGCTCTGTGGGATGTGTAAAGTTGTCAATTTACATTTGAACAGTTACGTCACAAAATAACACATACACCAGAAGATATACAGTCATACCATACATGGTACATTAATTATGTCAACTACATTTACTCAAACTACTGGCAGTTATTTTGTAGGTATCTTAGAAATAAATTCATCGACAAAGTAGAAGGAGTTGTCAATAATTTATTCCTGAATTTAATCTTATCATTCGCTACACATTTAATATGTGTTACGAGCTTATATCCCTGAATATCGGACCACTTTTTGAACAAATGGCACGACTTGTAATCCTTGTGAAGATCATTTTTACTTCTAGTGACATAATTGTGTATTTTACAATTTGTATCAAAGTATAATTTGTGACAACAAGGATATATAGGCCTATATATATACACTCGGCCACCAATGTTAAAATACCTAACTTCTTGAACAGTTCTCTACATGAACTACTACTGCTAAACCCACACATAATTCTTGTTACTCACTTTTGGGCTCTGAACTCTTTGTCTCTATGAGTAGAATTGCCCCAGAATATTATTACATATGACATTAAGGAGTGAAAATAAGAAAAACAGTTTATAATGCGGAGATCACTTAAAGCTGAAATTGTACAAATTGCAAATGTGCATATGTGTCTGCACCCAATCACTTTAGTAAGAAACATGTACCTTCCAATTTAAATTATGATCAATATGAAAACCTAGAGTTCACGCACTCTACCTCTTGAATGGGCTGGCCTGCAAATAAATTTTATGTCTATATCTGGTGTTAATCTGTGTGATGTACTGAATTGCATATATTGAGATTTATCAAAGTTTAAAGACAAGTTATTCGCATTTATTAATAAGGTCAAAGACATGAAATACGTTTAGTAGATAAATCTGGAGTATTTTTAATTCCTATATTTGTGTCATCTGTAAATTGGACAAATTTTGAGTGTTTAGATGCAACATAGTGCAAATTATTTATATATATTAAAAACAATAGTGGTCTCAATACAGAACGCTGAGGTACTTTACATCTCCTTAATTCCCACTTAAAACAGTGGCCCACTTACGGCAGACTTAAAATTCTCCATTGACACTTTCTGTTTTCTATTCATAAGGTAAGAACTAAGCCATTATAATGGCCAAAATTGTAATTATTATGAGTGATGCAATGGTGAGAAAGAGGGGGAGAGCATTTAGAGATGGCCGCACAAATGTGCTTGATGAACAATGGAGTGGGCGTACTTCGGTCGTTAATGAAAGTTTGGTGCAGAAAGTGGACAATAAGGTGAGAGAAAACAGACGCTTTACGATTTCCTCCCTGTGTGATGACTTTCCTAACGTTTCACGTAGTGTTTTGTATGGCATTGTGACCGAGCACTTGAATTACCGAAAATTGTGCTCACGTTGGGTACCGAAAATGTTAACGGATGTGCACAAAACCAAACGTTTAGGCAGTGGATTGACTTTCCTTGAGCGGTACCACAACGATGGTGATGATTTCTTATGCGGGCGATGAGACATGGGTGGCCTACGTCACACCTGAATCAAAGCAACAGTCCATGGAATGGCGGCATTCAGATTCACCCAAAAATGTGAAGTTCAAGCAAACGATTTCTGCCTGGAAAATCATGTGCACAGTTTTTTGCGACAGAAAAGGAGTATTGCTTGTGGAATTTCTGCCTTGTAATGAGACAATCAATGCACCAGCTTATTGAACAATCAGCCCCGTTCAAACCAGAACAAAAGACGTGGCAAGTTGAGCAAGGGCATCGTTTTGCTGCATGACAATGCCCGTCCACATGTGGCTAATCAGACCAAAGATCTCATCACATCTTTTCGATGGGAAACTCTAGATCATCCTTCGTAAAGCCATGATCTGGCGCCCAGTGACTACCATCTGTTCCTGCACTTGAAGAAACACCTGGGCGGTCAGCGTCTTGAAGATGATAACGAAGTCAAAACAGTTGTGATGCAGTGGTTAACAAGTCAGGCGGCAGACTTCTATGAGGAGGGTTTTAAAAACTGGTACTACGTTATGACAAGTGCCTCAATATTGAAGGGAATTATGTAGAAAAGTAGAGTAAGGTGAAGGCTCTCATGTAAAAATAAAATTATTGAGATATATTAGCACGTCTTTTTTTAAATTTCAAAACGATACTTACTTAAAAAAACATGCCTCGCAGTAAAAGTATCGCGTTAGGCGGTGACGGACGGACGGTATGCGGCGGACGAGGCCCGGCTGTAAAGTAGGTTATACTGTCTCAGCAAGTAAACAAGTCAGCTTCGAGAAACTGACGGAAACAGCAGGTCGGTGGCCGGCCCACTGACGACGGCAAAACGTGACCAGCTCTCGTGAAGCTTCTAGAAGACGACCGATCACAGAGGTCGTTGCCTGGCCTTAAGGCTAGGAAAGCGGTCACGCTGTCGTCACCGGTAGCACGCATATAAATGACCGGCCCTGAGGTCAGAGAGGGGTCAGTCGCAAGAGTAATTCTGGGCAGTCACTATGTCCGGCTGAACGTCGAACCGGGACACGCCACAGCGCGCCCAGTCCACCTTGCCGACAGTCACGTTACGCTATAGTAGTGAGGGTATCTGCCAATGTGTATAACGGAAGCTATGGAGTTCTGTTGGCGGGGAGCGACTGGTGCTGTATTATACATGGTCGAAGAGTAATAAATCAGAAGAGTTGTACCCAACCACTCCATCATTAGAAGCTTCCTTCACTGTCGTTTATAGCTCAAATCGTTCAGTAACAATCATTAGCTTCCAGGCCAGGAGGGGCGCCGAAGAGGTGACGACGAGAAAGCCGACAGCCAAGTAAGTTCACATTGGGCCTGCACGACAACATTGCATACTCCGCCATTCCCGACAAACACGTGTTAGCAAAATGGCTATTACACCATTTATTAACAATACCATCTAACATCATAATACTTTTATTTTTTGTGTAAGAATTTTATAATCTACACAGCCACAATACATTCCCATAGGGATTGATTTTTCATTTATTCCTTTTCAAATATTGTCAGTGAATGCAAATATAGCTTGTTCCGTTGAATAACCCTTTTTAAAACCAAATTGTTATTTAGTTAGAATATTATTATTTTTAAGGTGTTCATTCGAGACAGAGGAAGATTATAATAACCTTATCCGAATTATCAACTATGCGGTCAAACAAGGCATACCTAAGAAAAAGCAAGAAACTTACATAGTCAAGAACCAACCTCCATGGTGTGACGACGACAAGGCAATTCGAGAGAGGAAAGAGGCGCTTCAGAAATATCGCAGGTGCAGCAATATGGAAAACTTCATAGAATTCAACAAAGAACAAGCCCGAACGAATAGAATATTGAAGGAAACGAAGAGAAAAGGGTGGAAAAAATACTGCGAGTCAGTTAACAGGAACACCCCAATTACTACTATATGGACAAAAGTGAAGACATACAAACGATCAGCTGATATAGTGTCCATGATATCAAGCATAACCACGGAAATGCTAGAGGAAATACTAGCAACCCTAGCACCTCCCTCCGTCAGTCTAAACCGCAATCCCATGGCAAGTCCTATTAACATGGTAAAATTTCAAAAAGCGTCCAAGAAATCGAACAATACGGCACTACATTTACCACGAAACGATCGAACACCTACCACCACGTGGGAAAGAAATACTCTTAAATATTCTAAATAGCGTTTGGAACAAAAGAATACAGATTGCGGGATTAAGAACTTCAAGAATAATCCCGAAGCCGGGGAAAAACCCGTCAACAACTGCAGCCTACAGACCAATTGCGCTACTACCATATCCATACAGACTACCGGAGAGGATGGTGAAGAACAGGATTCAGTGGTTAGTCGAACATAATAGCCTTCTACCAGACCACCAGTGGGCATTCAGACGCGGAAGAGATACCAACGATATCCCTTCTAAGGCTCACCACAGATATCTAGTCCTGCATAAGTGGAAACCGGTTCCTGATGGCCCTCTAGACTGATATCACACTGATATCAACAGTACATACGACAACTTCAATCTCGACTGGAAGAGAAGATGCGGAACATGAAGTTCTCTGCACCCTTAAGGCACAACCTCATTTCACTGTTGGAGAACAGAATACTCGTCATCAAACATAAGGGCATAACGATAGAACCGCGACACACAAGCCAGGGTCTTCCGCAGGGATCAATAATATCACCTATCCTCTTTAATAGATATACAAGTACCCTGTCTAAAATACTACCCAGGGGAGTATATATATTGCAATATGCTGATGACATATGCCTGTATGCAGAAGGCGAAACCCTGATGGAATGTATAAACTTACTCAGTACAACGATGGAAAGGCTAAAGACATGGTTCAGGAGAACGGAATACAAATTTCACCAGAAAAATCAGCGGTCATGATATATACAAGACGCCGAACACTACAAATGCCATCTGTACGACTTGGATCATATACGTTCCCAAAAAAAAGGGTAATAAAATGCCTGGGGATTCAGATAGACCACAAACTTAACTGTGCCAATACATGAAAAACATAATCAATAAATCTGAGAAGGCGATCAAGCTGATTCGGGCAACAAGTGGCTGCTGGTGGGGTGCAGATCCGAAAACGCTCCTGCTACTCTACAGAGCTCTGGTGCCATCAATAATTAACTACGGATGCTTTTGCTACAGCTCTGTAGCTGAAACTCTGCTCCGCCAAATAGATAAAGTCCAATATAAAGCACTACGCATATGTTTCGGTGCAATGGAATTTATTCCCACTAACGCCCTCTTGATAGAGGCTATGGAACCGCCGTTGAACATCCGCCGATACTTCTTAAGGGGTGAATTCATCTTAAAAATTATGCAATTCCAAAGTAGCCCCTTTGTGACGGGACGTCATTTATTATATTTTAGTATCGAAATCATGTAAGTTTTCTAAGTTTCACTGCAGCCAGACGTCGAGTAAGCACGTCCTGTTGTTCGACCTTCTACCGATCGACAGTTCGGGTTGCAAGCTACACGTGCAGTGCTGAGCATGCAAGCCAATACTTCTCCAGCAAGCTAGAATTGATCACTCTCACATCTTGACTGACGATCTACAAGTTAACATCTAGGCCTCGGAGATAGATATTCGCTGCACCAACCTTACCATACTCTGTTAGTAGTGAACTGTAGGGCTAAGTTTCATCCCTAGGGTCAGTAGTACGGGTTACGTAATACCACAAATCTCGTACAACATCGACTGTAGATGATTTACGGTTCAGTGCCGATTAAATGGGGTTTCCAGATACATTGTTTCATTTCAGGTAGCTCGTAGCTGTCCGCTCGCTCTCCTAATTACAAGTTACCCTCGATGCTCATGTTTATTTGCTAGCGCAAGAGAAGAAGAGGATAGGTTCAAGAGAGAAGAATTCAAGAGCAGAAGATACGAAGAAAGTCGGCGCAAGTCATAGGGCATCGTAGGGAACCCCTTAGAACCCACGTGTCAGTCATCCTGGCACACCCAATTAATAGACATAGCACGATCCTATACATAGAGGGTCAGCGACACTTTAATAGATGCATTGGAGACACTGGCGAGAAGAACCACCATATATTATTACTGGCAGAGGAAAAAAATACCACTGTTCCTCACGTCTTACATGGAATTACTTCAATGTCAGCCGTTAATTTTCTCCTCAAGGAAAATGCCCTGCATCAAATGCCCATATAAAACAAGCTTGACTAAAATTGAGGTAAAGTTGGATATACCATTTGCCAAAAGCAAGCCTAGGAACATAACTCTTCTGTCGGAAACTCTTGCACGATATGAAAATAGTGTCCACATTTATACCGATGGCTCAAAGACCGGTAGCATGGTAGGGTGTGGCTTTGTGGATACGAATGCGTGAGTCGAAGCAACCTATACACTCCATAAGGAAGCATTGATATTCACCGCCGAAATGGTTGTTATCTTTAGGGGTTTAGAATACGCCAAGAACACCATCATCAAAACAGTGATTATACTATCCGACTCCAGAAGAGCCCTGGAATCCCTTCAGTATCTTAATAGTAACGCGTAGAGATATCACACACAAGATCCTTGAGACTGTCACGGAGCTAGAAGAAAGTGAAAAACGGATTATTTTCTTATGGATTAAAGCACACACAGGGATTAATGGAAATGAAAGAGCGGATAAGCTGGCAAAGTTGGCAACCGTAGAAGGCACAACGTTTCCACACAACAAGGCAACTGACCTCCTCTCCAGTCTGTCCAATAAAGCAAAACAAATGTGGGACACTTCGTGGCAAGACGACAAAAGGAAGACGCTAAGGTACCATTCCCCCGACCATCCCTAAGGCGCAGTGGCTCCAGGCAAAATACATTTCCTGGAACATAATCTTCACGATCGCGAGTCCGAAATTAAACCATGGACTTTTCCTCAAACACCTTAATCGCATCAATTTACGGAACACACCAAGTTGCATCTGTGATGGAATCAGTGATTGCGAACCGAATCGCCTCCTATTTGCTTGTAAGAAGAAATGGAGAAACTCCACGCTATTTATACAGGAACTTGTGGGACTAGGTTTACAGCTACCACTAAATGTGACCCGCCTCCTGGTCTTCAAATATGTCACCCTGTATCAAGCAATAGTTAAATTCCTGGAAGAAAACAATATCAGTATATAACGCAAACTGACACCTAGTGGCAAAACGTGAAAGCTGTATCTTTGAAGAAATAATCAATCATTACACTGGGGATGATCTTTGGTTGTTTACAGTAACGACGCTTGTTTATTACGCTCATATTTAAATAACCTTTTTGATTAAAAACTATCTCGTGCTTAGGGAGGGTGTGTTGAAATTTTTTTTTAGTGACTCTAAAGTGTGTAATTAGTGCTAACTCCATTGCTTAACCGCTTCGGTGTGTGAGGCGTCAAGCAGCATGGCAGAGGTTAGTGGAGGGGCCGCTATGCAAAAAGATGAGGTAAGTGTGGATACATTCATATATCAGAATGAGCAAGATATGTCAGAGCCTGTTAAGAAGAAATATGGTACTAACAATGACAGTGAGGACGATGAGAAACATAAAGTCAAAAAGAAACGTAAATCTGTTTGTAAGCTTATCTGTTATAAGCCTAGTAAAGATGATTTATTGCCATCTGAATTGAGTAATAACAAGACTAAGTATAATGGAGACAATCAGGAGAGTATATTCCTGTTACAGTCAACGCCCCAATTAGAAGGCGAGAACATTTTATGCTGCGGGGAAAAGGATGACTATACATCACGGCTGAACACTAGGGATTCAAGTAAGGACAATAATAACAAAAGCAAACAATCTAATAGATTGTATAAAGCTGAATCAGAAGGCCATTATATAGTTATAATAGAGCCAACAGCTGGGTGAAACTTGCCTCACCCACTTCACATAGGAATGATTTTGTATAATAAGATTCCTGGTCTTAAACGCATAAGCCAACAAGGTAAAAATAGAATGTCTCTGGAGTTCTTAGAAGCAGATGCAGCCAACAAATTTACAGGCAACTATGCTTTATTACTGAAGTGAACTACACTTAACGGTTCCTTGAGGTTTATTACTCTGAACACAAATACAACTGGTAAACCATAAACAATTGTGGGCACAGTTATCAGATGACCGTCGAGAATTGTAGCCTGGTCCTGATCCGGGGTAGAGTGACGGCTTCTACTTTTCGTGAACTTCGGTGGTCTTCCGTAGTTGACGCTGGTTCAGCGGTCAGGTCGGAACTGTCGGTGGAGCTGCCGGCTACGCTTATATAGGCGGCCTGGCGCAGGAATACCGTTGTGTGGTAGTACGGCGACCTCTGTAAGAAAAAGTCCCACTTAGCCTCTAGATGATTCTATTTATTTTCCTGGTTTGTTTGATGCCTCTGCGCCTGTTTGGAGTCGTATATGTCTCCCGGCGTGCAGGCGCGTTGTGTGTGAGGTCTGCCTGGCAGGGGCCTTACTGGCAGACTGAACATACCTCCCTCCGGGGTGGGGGGAGGGGAAGCGATGTCTGCGAGGTCGTCTGCCGCGGCGCCCTGGAGCAGACTATGAAGGCTACCTCCGGGGGAGTACGGAGCTGTTCTCC
>JARYHS010011408.1:245574845-245636169 GCA_031002005.1 Vandiemenella viatica | reverse complement strand
GTAAGCCACATACATTGTTGCTACTTATAAATATAACAATTAACTCTCTGAAAAAAAAATCCAAAAACAATCATTGTACTACACTGAAAACAATGATTCAATTCTAACAGTTGTAGTGTCGATTCAGATTATTGGTAAAAGCTGTAACTTTTAACTTGTCCTGCTATAAAATTTTAGTTACGGTAGTATTGGTCTGAACCGTCGATGTAGCCGGGTATTATTCTGCTGAAATGTGGCATGTGGAACTGCTTGCAGAAGGGGAAGTGCCTCGGGCTCCAAAACCACACTGAAGTAGCGTTTGTTGTGGAGTCTGCCCGATTATGTTCACTCAAGTAGCATCTTAAGCCGCGTTCCCAAGATCTCTTCTAAAGAAGGCAAGGCGGGACGGGACGAATACTCAACCACACGCCATGGGAACAGGGCCGCCTCTGCTAGCGGAGATGAGACGCAGCTACCCACTCTGAGTCGGTAAACATCACAGGCGTGTGTAGCGGTGCGCTGTTGTCATCGGTTTTCAGCAGCGGTACACACCCCTTCTGTTGCTGTAAAGTGCTCTGTGCCAAACGACACTAGGCAACGTGGTGGGGAGGTGGCGGCCAGGTAAGCGAGGACTAACCTGCGGCCCGCGCTCGTCCCTACACTTCGGCTAAAGAGGTCCCGTCCCGTCTCGCCTTCGTTACAAGAGATCGTGGGAACGCGGCTTTACAGGTACGCAGCAGAAGCTGAAGCGGGACTCGTTCGAAACACTTCATATTGCCACTCAGCACGCCAGTGACTGCGTTGACGGTCCATTGCAGTCTGAGGCGTTGATGGTTTCTGCCAATACTGTGCTCATATTGTGTGGTCCAGTAACCGCTTGTCGTTGTGACCACCTCTCTTCTATCCACTGGTTCCACACAACCATCACTGTCGCAGAAGGGTGTCCTGCACGAGCGGCAATGTCACGCAACGATAAATCCGTTTCCCGGAGATTTGGGTGCACGGCAGTGCACCCGCCAAGTAGAGTCGACGGCTGCACTGCCTACCCATTTCTCGAAGCGATTCGGGCCATTTTTTAATCTCATTTCCTTCGGTCGTATTCATGCTACATGTCTCAAATTACTGTTATGCATAGATATCAGCGATCTTAGCAAAAATACTAAATTTTATTTCGTTACTGTTCTAAGTTCTGATGTTATTCGGATGCAAACTTCGGCGATGTTGTCACTCACTGACTGATGATCATCAAAACTCTAAGGTGCCGGCCTCGGTAGCGTAGGGGCTAGAGTGATAGCTCCGCGTGCCGAAGGCCGCCGGTTCGAATCCGGCAGCGGGCATGGATGTTTAAGTGTTGTGTGTCTGTGTGAATGTCCTGTCCGTCCTGTGGCGTCCATACATTGGAAAAATACAATATATATACTGGATGACGTAGTATACACTGAAAGCAAATAATAATTACATAGAGCTGGCTGTATGGCCTCCGTTGCCAAATGCCATTTTAAAAAAACTCTAAGGTACTCCCGTAGCCGTAGAAAGCTGAAATTTGGCACGCAGATAAAATTTTACCCACATATTATGAGAAAAGTCTGAAACTCTTAAATTTCTATATATCTACCCGTTACCTACCCCTAACGTGAAATCGCTTTTCACCCTAATAACCTTATATAATACAGATTTTCATTGTAGAGTGAGCTTAATAAGTGTCACTAATGTGTTAAATTTTCCTTTTCTTACTTTGGAAATTATTGAAATTCAAAATTTTATTTCGACCACGACACCCTGACATCAAAATTCCACTGTACTTCCAGTAATCCTAGAAACAAGGAATTTGGTAAACATATATAGTTTCATCCCTAAATCATAAGAAAAATCTAATATTGGAGTTTTTCACCGTATTTATTTAATTTCAATCCTAAACATGAAAAAATGTGGCACATATTTGCGGCTTAATTGCTTTGCTCCGGATGAAACTATATGCCTGAGAATTTTTTAATGCATAGAGATCAGCAAGTTTAACCAATATCTTAAATTTTAATTTGCTCCTATGCTTGGTTTAGAAGTTACTCGTAATTTATTTATGGTGGTAGTTAAACCAACGGTAATTTGTATTGCTCGGCTACCTTGCACACCCATTGTTTTCAGATAGTGTTGGTAACGTATATCGATGTTCTTGCTCACCGATTTTAAAATGGGATCATTACATTTAAGCAGCGATTCAGAATAAGCGATAAACTTACAAAAAGAAATGAGATCGCACAAAAACAATTCTTGTAAAAATAAGCCAAGTCTCGCGATCGTGTAGTGACAAAAAGTCATGAGATCTCCTTCTTTTGAGCCAAGTCTACACTTTAAAGCGTGTATTCACTTCACTTTGTGAAACAGAATGGTTTCTCTCGGTGTCATTGATCATTTATTTAGAATTTAAAAAAAAAATCTGGTGACTTGGACATTATGCACGTCGTAATTTTTACTAAAATTAAAGACATAATATATAAT
Organism: Vandiemenella viatica; assembly: GCA_031002005.1. Taxonomy (NCBI): domain Eukaryota; kingdom Metazoa; phylum Arthropoda; class Insecta; order Orthoptera; family Morabidae; genus Vandiemenella; species Vandiemenella viatica. The sequence continues at coordinate 245,633,694 of JARYHS010011408.1, read as the reverse complement.
TGTCAAATTCAAAAAAGAGCGAGGGAAATCTTGGCTTTAATGTATTTGTAAATTTGACTCAGCAACACATTTAAGGTAACTAAAACATGGCGCGCATAATGGCCAAGTCTCCAGATTTTTTGTTTTTTAATCTTATATATATATATAAAAATAGACGTATTTTTTCCTATATTTCACTTTTCAGTCACCACTACCTAGCACAGATCACTGATGTTTGTGGGTGGAAGTAGCATGGAGTTTCCTGTCGTGCACAACGTTGGCCGAATGCCGATAGCTGTGGGGATGTGGGAGATATAATGATTAAAGTTGGTCAGTGCAGGGCGTTTTCATATTTCGACCAAAAATTCGTATCTCCGTATACTTCTCTTTCCTGCCACAACTACATAACATAGACTTTTGGTGTTTGTGTTTGGTAGTAGAATCGTCTTTCCTGTCATGCACTATGGTTGTTAGATGTCGGTAGCTATGGGGATGTGGGAGATATGGGGGTTGAAAGTGGTCGACCTGTGGCAATTTCACACAAAAGTGTCATGGTGTATCACTTTTCAGCGAAAACTATAGATCACAGATATTTGGCGTTTGTGTGTAGTAGTAGCACAGAGTCACCTTTCGATCACAACAGCGGCCGAATTTCAGAAACTGTGGTACTGTGGTAGATATGGTGGTTGTAAGTGGCCGAACAAGGATATTTTCGTATTTCGACTGTCTCCGCATATGTCACTTTTCTGCCACAACTACATAGCATAGAGCATTGGTGTTTGTGTTTGGTAGTAGAATCGTATCTCATGTAGTGCACTATGGTTGTTAGATGTCGGTAGCTATGGGGGTGTAGGAGAAATGGAGGTTGAAAGTGGTCGACCAGTGGCAATTTCATACTTCTGCCAAAGACAAAAGTGTCATGGTGTATCACTTTTCAGCGAAAACTACAGATCACAGATAACTGGCGTTTGTGTGTAGTAGTAGCACAGAGTCACCTTTCGATCACAACAGCGGCCGAATTTCAGAAACTGTGGTACTGTGGTAGATATGGTGGTTGTAAGTGGCCGACCAAGGATATTTTCGCATTTCGACTGTCTCCGCATATGTCACTTTTCTGCCACGACTACATAGCATAGAGCATTGGTGTTTGTGTTTGGTAGTAGAATCGTATCTCATGTAGTGCACTATGGTTGTTAGATGTCGGTAGCTATGAGGGTGTGGGAGAAATGAGGGTTGAAAGTGGTCGCCCTGTGGCAGTTTCATACTTCTGCCAAAGACAAAAGTGTCATGGTGTATCACTTTTCAGCGAAAACTATAGATCACAGATAACTGGCGTTTGTGTGTAGTAGTAGCACTGAGTCACCTTTCGATCACAACAGCGGCCGAATTTCAAAAACTGTGGTACTGTGGTAGATATGGTGGTTGTAAGTGGCCGACCAAGGATATTTTCGCATTTAGATTGTCTCCGCATATGTCACTTTTCTGCCACAACTACATAGCATAGAGCATTGGTGTTTGTGTTTGGTAGTTGAATCGTATCTCATGTAGTGCACTATGGTTGTTAGATGTCGGTAGCTATGGGGGTGTGGGAGATATGGGGGTTGAAAGTGGTCGACCTGTGGCAATTTCATACTTCTGCCAAAGACAAAAGTGTCATGGTGTATCACTTTTCAGCGAAAACTATAGATCACAGATCACTGGCGTTTGTGTGTAGTTGTAGCACAGAGTCACCTTTCGATCACAACAGCGGCCGAATTTCAGAAACTGTGGTACTGTGGTAGATATGGTGGTTGTAAGTGGCCGACCAAGGATATTTTCGTATTTCGACTGTCTCCGCATATGTCACTTTTCTACCACGACTGCATAGCATAGAGCATTGGTGTTTATGTGTGGTAGTAGAATCGTGTCTGTTGTCGTACATTATGGTTGTTAGATGTCTGTAGCTATGGGGGTGTGGAAGATATGAGGGATGAAAATGGTCGACCTGTGGCAATTTCATATTTCTGCCAAAGACGCATGTGTCACGGTGTATCACTTTTAAGTGAAAACTATCAATCGCAGATCACTGGCGTTTGTGTGTGGTAGTAACACAGAGTCTCCCATCGATCACAACGTTGGCCGAAATTCGGTAACTGTGGGAGTGTGTGAGATATGGTGTTTGAAATTGTTCGATCATGAATATTTTCGTGTTTCATCCAAAGACTTGTGTGTATCCGTAAATTTTACCTTGCTGCCGGAACTACATAGCGCAGAAGACTGGTACTTGTGTGTGGTAATAGTATCGAGTCTCCCATCGTGCACTAGGGTGGTTAGATGTCTATAGCTGTCAATATGAATTCTTTACAATCACGAACGAAGTCGTGGGTACCAGCTAGTTCTAAATAAATGATTAATGACACTGAGAAAAACCTTTCTGTTTCACAGAGTGAAGTGAATACACGCTTTAAAGTGTAGACTTGGCTCAGAAGAAGATCTCATAACTTTTTGTCACTACACGAGCACGAGACTTGGCTTATTTTTACAAGAATTGTTTTTGTGGGAACTCACTCCCGTGCTGATATTGTGCCTTTCGATGTCGGCGAGGCGTAACGGCACTTTCTTGCTCGTTTCCTCTTCGTTTGGCGGATCTTAACCGTCTGAGCGTGGCGTAACAGTGACCTTCCTTATTATGATTCCACCGTTCTACACATCATCTGATTTTTGATTGATTCAGAGCACAATTTTCGAAAACAATAGTATATGATGCAGCCGACAGATTTTTCTAGTTCTGACCACTACGTTAATAATGCAAATCATACAAAACTTATTAAAAATAATTTTAAATCGTAAGAAAGCAAGCTTAAATTAAAGTAAAAGATATTTACTAGCATTTAACAGGATTTTCACCAAAGTTAACATTCAATCAGCCAAAATCTCACTTATAACATGTTTACTGGTACAGTTTTGCCAATTACATTTCTTTAAATTTATATGCCAGAAACTGTACAGTGTGCTCAGTGTACCAAAACAGTTTCACAACCAATACCTAACACCCAACATATACCAATATGCATTCAGATATTTGCAACAATCAGGCAGTTGAAAATTCCATTCCGAAGGAGGTTTAATTTTTTTAAAAAAAGCTAATTGGACAACTTTTACTGAAAATTTAGATTATATGATTTCGAAAACAGAACCTTTGCCTGATCACTATAATGACTTTTTAGAGGCTGTCAAAACAAGTTCCCGTCTTTCAATTCCCAGAGGTTGCCGCACAATGTACATTCCAGGCATGAACGGAGAGGTTTCACCTTTCCTGCAGGAATACCTCTGGCTCTTTGAATAAACTCCCTTTATCCAGGAAACTGTAGAATCTGGGTTAACACTGTACTCCGTTCTTTCAAAGAAAAGCGAGAACGATGGATTGAGACCATGGAAAACATGGACCTGTCCAAAAATAGCCGAAAGACACGGCAACTTCTGAAAAGACTTAGCAGTAACGCATGTGTAACCAATACACTTGCTAATGTAACATCCAACTAAACAGCACATCAGCTATTACTGATTGGCAAAGGGGGAAGATTCAGAAGAAGAGACAGGACTAAGACAGTAAGCCGATCACAAGTAGAAACAAAAGATCCCTCCTCCGAATTTCAAATGAATGAGTTGATGAAAGCTATTCAAATGTCCAAAACTGGCAAAGCAAAAGGATTTGACGATATAATTGTGGAGCAGCTAAAACATTTTGGTGCCGTTGCAATGGAATGGCTTTTGTGTCTTTACAACTGCCTCCGACGTAAACAGATAACTAAGACATGGAGAAAGACGAAAGTTATTGCCATTGCCTGGGAAAGACTCTTCTGTCGCCAAAAACTATCGCCGTATTTCTCTGTTATGCCTCCTCTACAAGACATTTGAAAGGATGCTGCTTAATCGACTAAGCCAAAAAATAGAACTGAAACTGATTCACGAGCGAACGGGTTTCAGACCTAAAACTGCACCACCCAAGTCCTCAACCTAACTCAGCACACTGAGGATGGTTTTGAGCTAGGGTTGATTACAGGAGTGGTCTTTGCAGACCTCTCTGCAGCGTACGACACTGTACAGCATAACATCCTGTTGCATAAACTATACCATCTTACAAATCATTTTGCGTTTACAGAAATCATTCGAAATTTACTTCAGAACCGAAGGTTTTACGTCGAATTTCAGGGCAACAAAGATCGATGGAGAACACAAAAAAATGGGTTACCCCAGGGTAGTGTCCTGGTGCCGACGTTATTCGACATTTACACTAACGATCAACCCCAGCAGCCAATGACTCGAAGTTTCGTCTATGCAGATGATTTAGCACTAGCAGTACAAGCCAAAGATTTTGAAACAGTGGGGAAGCGTTTAAGTAATGGTTTATTATATTTCACCACCTACTATGAAGACAATCAGCTGAAGCCGAATCCACCCAAAAACTCAAATATGCGCTTTCCGTTTACGAAACAGGCATGCCAAAAGGAAACTAGAACTAGATCACTGTTTCATTCCAAAATATCTCGGAGTTACACTAGATCGCTCCCTCGCTTACAAAAAGCACTGATAAAACACAAAAGGCAAAGTTTCAGCCCGCAACAATATCCTGGGCGGAAACTCACAGGAAACGTATGGGGGTGCACATCCCGCAGTGCTCCGAACATCAGCTTTTGCACTGTGTTATTCTGCTGCAGAATATACCTGTCCCGTTCGGTACAAGTCTTACGCCAAACAAGTAGACGTAGCGTTGAATGAAACCTGCAGAATTCTAACAGGTTGCCTCAGAATCACACCAATTGAAAAACTACATGGTCTGGCAGGAATCGCTCTCCCTGATATAAGACGAAACGTAACTGCAATGTCAGAAATAAATAAGGTTATTCAAAACGCTGCTCATCCTTTATTCGGGCATCAATTCCCCATACAAGGGCCGAGATCTAGGGAAAGCTTACTTAGGACGATTGCTGCATTAGATGTACCGCACCGAACGTGGTGGGTGAGCGGTTAACGCTTGGGTCTCGCATTCGGGAGGACGGCGGTTCAAATCCCCGTCCGGGCATCCAGATTTGGGTTTTCCATGGTCTCCCCAAATCGCTTCAGGTGAATGCCGGGATGCTTCTTTCAAAAGGCCATGACCGAATTACTTTCCGTTCCTTGTTCCCAGTGCCACCCCGCTTCAAATGACCTCAACGAGAAGTTAAGCCACAAGCTAAAAAAAAAAAAGGCTCAATCTGTGGCGAGCAAGAATGACTCATGTGAATCAAAGGCGCTAACCCCAGGTGGCAATCTGGAAGACATGGAGAGCTCCAAATCGGCTGAGAAGTAGTTTGGGTAGGACAAAGGATAACCTAGCAAGATGGCATTAACTTGAAAATCTAAATATTGCGTGTGAGTGTGGGGTAGAACAGATTATTCGGCATTTGTACAATTTCCCGTAGTGTCCATTAACTTGCTCGCCAGTGACAATGCCATACAAGTTGCTGACTTTTGGTCATCCGTAATTTGAATTCATCGGTGTTGATTGATACCACTTTTTTCTATTTTTCTGTTTTGTTCTATTATTAATACTGTTTCTAACAATTGTAAAAGCAGCGTTTTTGACACGAAATAAATAAATAAATACAATTACAGCCTTTTCACTACCTGACCACCACACATTCACAGTAAAAACAAATTTACAATCAATTACTTAGTTTCTTTCTCAAACATAAATTTAATTAATTACAATGAGAGAAATAAGTCTTTGAGACGTAACACCTTACTATTTAAAACAATTACAACGAATCCAGAAATTTATGAAGTTTTCATGAGGAAAATTAATAATAATGACCAAATTATTTTTCTCTGAAATGATACAGAATGAATGTATAAAAAAATCGCACCAAAGGAATAAGAACCTGTGAAAAACGTCAGTTAAAATAAATCGTTGTCTAGCAGTTTTACTCGACAAATTACTTCTACAGGTAACATACAAATTTGTTTCCTTGGTTCTCCGGGTGGAGACGCGTCGATTTTGTGAAAGCTAACGTCTAAGCCATCATATAGTGGCTTTCAAAATCGATCCGGCTCTATCCGGAGAAACAAGGATACAGACAACGATAGCGGACGTTTACGCAATCACGCATATTTCTGTGAACTAGTCGACAGGTAATAGCAGTTACTAAGCAAAAAGCGAAAAAAACTTGAGGAATTTGGCTCTCTCATAAATTTTAAGAAACATTACATTTTTGTACACATTAAAAAAAATGTGTTATGTGTGCGATATGGTATAAAACAATGTTTCTTTAAACACTGAAGTATTTATGGCCTTTGCTATGAAATAACTTCTGCGTCCTCCTCGAAGATTATGCTGTTAACGTTGGTATTAAATACACAGGACGAATTTATATTTTCTCCGTGGCAATGTGTGCCATGCAGCATGCGGGTATGATGTTATCGTGTTATCTACATAGCTTTCTAAAGCGGGACATGCTTGCTGGTCGAAGAGAATATTTTCACCCCCCGTGCAGCATTTCCTTCCCAGTTGATCACAGGGCGAATATTTCGACAATATCTTTGTTTTAAAAATAATGTTACGTATTGGACCTTAGTCGAAAAGCAGAAGAAATTTGATACATCAATGGTTTGAACTTTTCTGTTAGCTTTTATAAACCTGAGATACCTTGATTTGTGCGAAGTGTCAACTTGTATGTTAAGCAGCTTGAAGTACGAACAGAAAGTGGTGTCTTCATGACGACAAACATATATATAATATCGTGTGTAAACATCTTGCATACTCGGCTAGTCACCAGAGAACATTATATTAATTCTCAACGCCGATAAAAATTACGTTCTTATTTATCTTTATCCTCTTCCAGGCCAGAATTAATCTTAAAGGAAGTATTGATTTTCTCCACGGATAATTTCTCCAGGCAATTACAGGCCGTTAACAGTTTTATATTTTTTTCTGCACATAAATGACGAACGAGACAAATTCCGAAATTCAGCTAAGGATGGTGAACATCCAGCATCAACTATAAAAGATTTTTTTTTAAAATAGAGATACTAATTTTGAAGCGTTAGAACTGCATATTTTTTAAGAAGTAAAATCGTAACTAAGTTGAAGATCTCTTGGGCTACAAACTGCATGACAGCTATAGATTATAAGCGTTCGTAATCGGCGTAAAGTTGCTGACCTCGAGTAACTAGTAGTAATACAAGTTTAGACACAAAGCACCCGCGTGACCCGACAACTCTTCAACTTCCGCATTTTTTTAATTAGATTGAGTAAGAGACAGGGGAAATCCTTATCGGCACATTGTAGCAGACATGTGTATGTTACATCGGAAGTCATCCCAATACTGTGAATTTTATTCATACGAACAAAGAATCTTCCCTAAATACAAGCATGACATTACTGTAGCATTTAATAACTTACCAAAAACCGGAAGCTGAATAATACAACTCAAAACTCTGATCAAAACTGTGTAAAGACAAAGCGTTGCGACGCTTAAAGAACAGAGGTATCAGTGCTAATGCAATGTTTCGCGTGCCGTGTGAAGCGGGACTATTTTTGTCATCAGTGTCTCAACTGGTTTGATACAATCCTCTGCCTTTTCATTTCCGATCTAATCTCTTCATTCTTATATGCAAACCGGATGATTGGTTGGCTCCTCCAGACGCAGACTTACTAAACTATTGATTTCAGAGGTAGTATGACCATTTACTTTCGATGCAGTTTAATGTAGGATCCAACTATGAAGACAATGATGACGTACTCCAAATATACAAAATCATGGTTTCCCTGAAATGAAGGACAGGTTAAGGGTTATAGAAATTCAAGAAGAATCTGGAATTCGAACCGCAGACCTATCTACACCCAGTCAGATAGACCCTACGTATCTTACATATCTCAATCAGAAAATCACTGCGCATTTGACAACCATACTCAGTTTTTTTTAATGTTTTAGAGACAGCGAATTATAAGCCAATGTAACTATCATTTATTTTTCGTTATTTTTTTCTTAAAGCTTCCTGCTCTGGAACATCAGCAATATACATATTGGTGCGATTATATTCTCAGCGTTAGGCTCTTCTTGAAAAGACAGAAAATCAATCGGAAGAAGACGCTGACGAAAATTAAGCCACACTCATTGTATGCAAGCGAGCAGTTTAGGTCGACAGGAAAAATTAAAAAAAGAAATCAAGATAGCTTCAGTGGTCCTTTTGAACTAAACAACAAATCTTTATCCTCGAATCTTTACACCACACTCAAATGCTCGTCTGCTTACTCCACACACAAGCGATTGGGAGAAGACTATTCCCTTTTTAGGGCTCAGTACCCCATGGTAAACTGAGCCCTTTCGCTGTTTGTCACAGGCCGCTGGAACTCATATTTTCCTTGCTACGCCCCCTTCCATCTAAAAAAATCTCCCTCTTTCTTGCCAGCCACAATTTTATTATTACAAAGGGGAATAATCAAGCATGAAATCGAATATCATATATATTGTTTATACAGGTTTTTATCTCACAAGCCCTTATCTCTCTTCATACTTAACCGAAATCTATGAATGAGTTATCACGTTAAAGCCGATGGACTCCACTATGGTAACATCATATTTTTTAAAAAAAGGATTTTTTCGGAATTCTACGCTCAAAGGGCAAAAATATATTTTTTTCTAAACAGTGTTTTTTTCCCGCGAACCATTTATCGCCCTTGATACCTAACTAAATTGATAAACAGGCCTTATTTCAAAGACTAGGTTATTCGGTTTGTTCACATTATATTTTAAGGAAGAACTTTCTCCAAATTCGACCCTTAAGGGACAAAAATGCATCATTTGAAAACGTGTTTTTATTTTTTCACCTCGCTTGATGCCTAACCGAAATCGATAAATGAGATATTATTTTAAATACTAATAAGGTCTACGATTTGGTCACATCATTCTTTAAGAAAGTAATTTTCCGAAATTGTACCTTTAAATGGTAAAAAGTATCAATATTACTTCTATTAGGGCGTGTTGTTATTATTATTATTACGCGCCATTTATCGCCTTCCATACCTAACCGAAATAGATAGATGACGTATCGTTTTGAAGATTAAGGTCTGAAATTAGGTAAAATCATAAATGGAGAAAGAAATTCTTCGGAATCTGACGCTTAAAAGGGTAAAAGTAATAACTATGAAGGTCGCGAGTATGCGGCAGTTCAGAGCCGAGTCCCCAGATAGTAACAGCACATATAACAAAGATGTCAAACTGTTTTTAATATAATAGGTAGCTTTTTGGGTTTTTTTTTCCTGTTGCTGAAACGTTTCTGTTTTGCTATTCAATTTCAATGAAAACACATTATTCGTGAAATTTTCTCAAAGGCATGATCGCAGCAACGCATATCATAGAGATATGGATATGTTGTGTGTATTTTGTTGAGGTTGGTTGCATAATGTTGAGGTCAGTAACAGTTTGTCATACATACAGAATGTTTTATATTTTCCTAATCGTTTCGTAATAAATTGTAAGTATTTTGATGCGTACCTATTATACTAAACAAACAAACAAACAATTGTACACATGGGGCGGTTCTAGTCTTCATTCTATTACAAGCAGCCAACCTCACTATTCATCTTATTTTATTCGCGAAATTTTCACACGGATCATCTAGTCTTTTTACTGTTTTTAAAGTTACAATTTTAAATTAATATTTTCTGCCTAAAGCTACAAATCTAGTACGCAGCATCTTTCGACGTCAAATACGCAAATTCAAAATATTAAATAGATTCATAACAAGGCAGAATACATCTTCTACGTAAGTAATCAAGAGAAACTCTTGTGAGCGGAAATGAAACAGTGAAACAACAATATTCTCGCAACTCTTATGTAAACGCCTCTCACCTTGTGTATGGCGTAGGAATGCAATAAATTTTGGCGGCCGAGGTCCCACCATACTTCTCAGCCGGCAACTTCTGGACATCTCCAATCAAGTCTTGTACAATGCTAAACTCAAACTGCTGGGAGCAACTTAACATTCTTATCTAGTTAAAAAAAAAAACTCCCCTTTCAACAAGGAACGAATGTTTCTGTATTAATGTATAAATACCTACTTTACTGTAAAAACAAATTTTCATTTGCTGAATTGTTTTCAAGGCAAAACTTGTGTAAAAAAACTGTCCGGAGAGACAATTGAATCCAGCAATCTGATGTATCAACGATTACCGAATGAAAGGCATGAAACAGTACATTCGATGATGCAATTAGCGAAGGAATAGCTGTTTTTCACGTCTCTTTACCCTCGGGCCTGCACATGAATTTGACAATGATCCTGAAACGTCGAAAATTATAAAGGGCTATTGTTTACACATAATAAGCGAATAAATGTAATTATATACCAGGGGGTGTTATCAGCAGACTAGAGAAATGAAATTCTATGAAAGTTATCAATCAACATGTATTCAAGTGAACATGTATTCAAATTCTGTAAATTTATTTATCACAGTACAGATTAATGTATAGAATCTTTGATTGAGACAAAGAAGATCTCCTTTCATGATACCATAACGTGTTGCCAAACGAAGTTAGAATGTTATTAAACTTCCAACAGAAATGATCTCACATGACATAAGCTATAAAGTCTTATGAAGTTGATGTCACAGTTGATTATGTTAAAAACGTATTCCACAAACCGAAGGTTGGTTGTATCGTTCAGGATACATACCAAGTTACTGGGTCAGAAGTAGGACTATTACATATAGAGAAACTAACAAAGAAACCAATACGAAAAGTTCACTGCCTTTTCTAACCATTTAATACCTAAAAGCGTTAGTTCTTTTATTGCCGATAGCTTCATTCGAGGTTTAAAACAAACTGAGCAATAGAATCTGACAGTAATGACTGTTCTCAGAGAAAAAAATTCAATAACGTCAGTAAATTTTATACGTCATTTTAAGAATTCTGTTGTCAAAAAGCATTATCTTCGTTAAAACAAACCACAATCTGTATTCAAATCTGTCTACAAATTCCTGTAGACCAATCCTAATAACAAAATTCAGTAGAGTTCCGAAACAGTTGGAAATGTTTTCGCTTGTACAGTAAAGATCTAAATAAACACTTAGCATTTGAGGGTTCCTTAAAATCTGAGATAATAGACGTGATTCCGTTTTAGTATGTGCACTTAAAATGGGTATGGCGAATTGTGAGTTCGATATGGGACAAGGCCAACTATTTTTGAAGCAGGAAGTTCAGAAACCTTATCTTTCACGAAGTGCAAACTCGCACAAACGGAGGGCGTGGCGAAAGGGATTATACTATGCATTCATTTGTTTCCTAGTAATTCAGATACAGCCTCCATTCACAATGGAGTCGTGTAAGAACAAAAAATGTTGGCAGAGATGCACCTCTATTCTTCTGCGCAGAAGATCTAAGTTCAATATATCCCATCTAATTTAGTATTTTATCTCTCTTCTGATTTTACGCCTCATCGATGAGGCGAGAGAGAATTGAGGACAAGGAACAGGAAGGAATTAAACCATGGTCTTTATGAATTCCGGAATTCGCCTGCAGCGAATTTGCAAAATCATCTAAAACCAAAATCTGGATGGCGGGACGGAGATTTGAACCCGCGTCCTCCCAAATGTTGGCCCGAGAGTTACCGCTAACCCGCCGAGCTCAGTATTCCATTTATGGTAATAATTAAAACATTTAGCTAAAATAGACTACTGAATAACAGGTTTTTCCTTCCACTTTGGTATAAGGGCTCTACACTTTTTTTTTTTACTTATATCTTTACGCCTCGTCCACGTCGAGGGCTTTAAACGCGGGATGGGACTGGGGACAAGGAAGCATCCCGGCATTCGGCTGGAGTGATTTAGGGAAACCATGGAATAACCAAATTGTATGCCCGAACGGGGATTCGAAACGCCATCCTCCCGAATGTGAGGCCAGAGCGTTAACTGCTCACTCACCACGCTCAGTATAAGAACCCTCTCCATGATATCGCCGCGCCGGTTTAATTAATGGGGCTGTGTAAAGCACTTCTTGTGTAGCAGGAAACTATGGAATCGTACACGACTACAGATTTCTTCTGGCTTGTGACACGCGCCGGAATATACGAGTACATTTCCAAATCACTCAAGCTTTGCTAGTCTTTCTTTTCACACATTCCCCATTCTTCTGCTAGTCTCCAACCGAACCTCATCGAATCTATTACCATTCTTCGCCATCGGACTCATTTCGTTTGCACCAAATGGCCAGTCCATTACAAACTTTCACTAATCCTCCGATTTTATTTACACTAAATTACTGCCATCAGAGATGGGAAAATTGGTTATGTAGATACGAAAGACCAATCCACAGTCCAAACAGTCATTAAGTAATGATTCTTGTTTACCCATGTCAGTTAAAGCGTACACGTTATTGGATACGTTCTCTGCTAAACATGTAGCTGAACAAATAACCGGCGTCGGAAGGGTTGACCTCGAGATATTGGTAGTCCCACCAGCTATGCCAAACGCTCCTACCATTCTACGATACATTACTGATACACGATATAAGATTATCGCAACCGAATCAGTCTATTGCTGTACATAACATTCAAAGCACGTGGAACGGCACGTATTTTTCGAAAAAATGTTTCTTTTTATGGTTTTTGATTACGAGGTTGAGTACAGTACTAAATGCTATGCCTTAGTTTGTTATCATAGCTTACAGACCATAACATTGATATCATTTAACATTAATTAGCTCTGTTTGCATGGAACACTGCACGAAAATAAAGCATTACTGAAGCCATAAAAGCGAACATTAAATTTATCATTCTGTATCATAAAATGAAAAGTTTCTCTAAAATTCTGTTAAGAAGTGCAAAAGAATAAAATTCTGATAGAAAAACTGCAACGGCTGTCTAGTCAAAAGATAAATATCTGGTTGTAGAAACCAAAGCCGATTATAAATCATTCTAATTTTGTTAGTCAATGTAATAATGTTTGAATAACAAGAGAAAATTTACTCATTAAATGATTTTCTTTTTACATTTAATTCCAGTTTTGGAGATAATAAGATCAACAAGTCGTAAAGTTTTAGTGTAGATAAAATACTATCAGAGACTTAATCTAGCTTTAATAATTAAGTCAAATAATTAAGTAGCCGAAAACAACAGTCTGACCAAGTAAAGTACAGCACAGAGGACTAATCTCATCAAAAGGTAAATGTACACCTGTTCAATCACATAAGAACAATCATATGTTTAGAATATTGTTTTAAACATTGATCTAGTCAATATTTCATGTGTACAATTAAAGAATGAACTCTGGAAAACTCGATAGGATTTCAGTTCTCAATGCACAGAAGTCTCACTTATAAAGAAAGAAGATACACCACAGCATGTCACGCAAGATGCGCAACAGGTCTAAAAGCTATACCTGTTGCCCAAGCTCCATGTATGGTATAAGCAGGTAGGTATCGTTCAACGGAATTTGTGAAGCTCCAATGAACGCAAGTTGTTTCCCATCGTCTTATCAGTACATGTCTTCTGGGGAAAGCAATTTTTGTATTCAGCTATCACATTAACATCAATAAATAACATCTCTAATAATGATTTTTTTTTCAGTTGGAGGACAGTCAGGTCGTTCTGTTGCCACTATTTGGGGAAACGATAAAAAAATATTTTTGTCATTAAGGTTGGAGTCCAAAATAAGTGCCCGCGGTGCATTAAGATACGTTTAGGGGAAGGGATAACGAAAGGTGAAACAGAACTCACCGCGAACGGCCGAAAAAACCGGCCGTTCATCACAGTCGAGGTGAGCCGGGCTCAGCCGGTTTGCAGACGACGCATGCCGCACTGTTTACAAGCGAGGCTAGGCGAGTTGAACCGACAAAGCCCGAATGAGCGGACGAGACTGAAGGAAGGTCGCGCAGCCAAGGACGACAAGCATCATGCCGCACTGCGCAGTCTAGTTTGAGCGGGCGTCCAGCTCTGCCGAAAGTATTGGCTCTCGGCACTAAATTTATATACATTTCAAACAACATCTTGAGCGGTACCTACCATTTTTGGAAAAATCAATGAAGCAGGTTTTTTAAGTCCAGGCCGAACTATATGTGTAATAATATTTTACAATACAACGATCGAGACGTGTTGAAATTCATGATTTTTTTTTTATCTGAGGGTAGGTGCATGCACTTTATGGACAAACGTGTATTCAGCAGTAACCCAGAATAAACAAAAAAACTGGTTAAAAACCAGTTTCACACAACACCTTTTGGACGCGCAATACTGTTTGTTCAAGCTCGTACTTTATCTTAATGCCAACGAGAACTGACATGTTGTTGGTATGTTACTTTTACGATTTAGAATGCAGCTCTGAGGTAATCCACGAATTACCGCAAGCGACTGAAAGCTAGCACAGTTTCCGACATCTATAACTCGGCACACTAAAATTCACCTACTTCATACCTCTGCAAATATCTTCGCCTCCGACTCTCAGAATCAACACTTTAGCTATATTTTTAAATTATATGGAACAAATTTATTAAATATTCATTTTACTTTATGTTTACGATGCTAAGTATCCGTTGCAATATAAACATCTTCGAAAAGATTGCAACGTAATAAAATGAAAGAAAAAATGAAAAGATTCCATAAAAACAATCTCAAAGACAATAAGATTCGTTAATTTGAACAAATTTTAAAGAACTCCATCCGTGTGTGACGCGGAGTGTAGACGCTAAAGGACAGAATTTAACCAGCGATTTTTTTCATTGGGCCTTCCGGCTAGCCGATGTTGAGCAGGAAGATGATGGAAGACAAGGAACGGGAAGGAATTCAACTATGGGCTTTTGAATGAACCGTCCTGTCATCCACGTTTAGTGATCTGGGGAAACCAAGGAAACCTAAATTTGGATAAACAGATGAGGATTTGCCTGAATGCCTACTAGCCCGAGCATTACTGTCCACCCACCAGGCTTTGAAACTGCCGAACTGTTACAGTTGTTTGAGAATTAACCAACAATCTGGTTTATGGAAGCCGATGGAGCACAGTATATCCACGAGAACAACCTTGCGTTTGAATCAGACGAAATTTGGGTACCCTACCTCAATATCGCTAACTATCCAAATCTAAAAGCAAGATATGCGGAAATGAAAGATTACCAAATTACACCTCATTAAGCAATGAGGAAACTTCACACGTGTCTGGTACAACTAGTCTATACAAACAATCGTATTTGGTCCATAGAAAATCGTTGAAAATGCTCTCTAAAAGTTAATGCGATAATTCAAAATCTATGGCAACAATAAATTTCAAATGTTTCTACAACTTCTAGAATCCCACCCTTTATAATGTGTGTTCAAAAGAACACGAATACATCAAACAGACAGTAACCGAATCTGTAGACTCCACGTAATTTTGATCTGTATTTGCATGTAACATAAAAACAAAGTTTCATCACCAGAAGAGACATTAATTTAGCTGAACTTGAACGCATTCAGTGGATAATATGGATCTATGTATTGCATACCTGAATATGGAAGAGGGATAAGGGTAAACTTAGTGCTAACCCATTCAGATTTTCTATTCCGAAAGACGTCAGACGGGGATTCGAATCCGAAACAGAGGACAAACCGTTATACCCCACCGAACAGGCTCCGTAAAACGTTAAGCAGAGCCTGAGTGTTGTCAATAAAGTTAAGCTTTGTGCAATTGTGATTTGCGTTACTCTGTACAAAGTTTCTTTTTGGAGGGAGATATGCGAGATATAGGACAATCCTAACACGTGCTTAGCGGAAAACCCCTAATACCGTAAGGGGGCATCCATTAATTACGTGAGGAATAGGAGGGGGGGGGGATCAGGCGAAATCTCACCAAAGGGGATTAACGTTCTGGCCTCGCATACGGAAGGACGCTGGTTCGAATCGCGGTCCGGGCATCCAGATTTGGGTGTTCCATGGTTTCCCCAAATCACTCCAGGCGAATGCCGGTATGCTTCCTTTAAAAAGGCCATAGCCGAATTTCTTTCCGTTCCTTGTCCCCAGTCCCATCCAGCCTCTAATGACCATAGCCGTCAACGAGGCGTAAAGCCACAAGGGGGGGGAAGGAGGAAGGGGGGGGTCAACGGAAATCTCACGTGAGGTTTTATAAATTTTTATTGGACTGTAGAGCTAAAAAAAATCTACAAATGACGTGAAAGTCGATTTTAGAGGGGTATTTCGTCGAAAAGTGGGGTTACAACCGGCTTTGGAAGGCTTAAAAAAGTCTCAAAAACTTCCGAGGGCGATTTCTAGGGGAGGGGGGGGGGGGGGAAGTCTCGCGGAGCAAATCTCACCAGAAGGGGGACGGGAGGGATCGGACCAGATCTCACGAAGTCTCACCACAGGGGGGTAGGGGGTCCGGAAATCCGGAAAAACACCTCACGTAATTTATGGATGCCCCCTAATGAGGATTGCAGTCACGGCATCAGAATTACTTATTTCTCTTAACCAAGTAACAGAGTGAGGTCACGTTCAATTCCAGTATAAACACCTTTTGTACAGCAAATATGTCGCCATCTTCGCAGAACAATTGTAAATTCAGGTCAGGGGGTGCAAATTTCATTTCTGTCTGTGAAGTTACATACTCCTCTTTTCTTAGTACGAGAACGTATAATACTTAAAGAGTAACAGATTATCAAGATATTTGGGAAAATTGTAGAATGAAAAGGTGATAAACGGTTTTAAGATTAACTTACTGAACAGGAGATTATATAATTTCCATAATAAAGATTAAGCTCAGGTGTTGCTAAAAGTTTCTTAAAAATGGTAGCAACCTCTTACACAAACAGAAAAACAAACGAACATTAACTTGAGATTAGTGCTGAGTACTGTCTGAATACACATGAGGGAAACGTAGGCAGAAAAATATCATTAACATCTTCGTCATCGGATTAAGCTGCTGCTCTACGAAAGCAGATTTGGAGAGCAAGGCCACCACGCCACCAAAACCATTCATCTATCGATTTTCTATATCCCTTCAAAGAAGTAACAGTTAGTCGGGCTTTATGAAGCGTCGACGACGCGATACGTAGCGCCCAACATTCTAAAAGTAGACAGGGTGGAAAATGCGTCAGTAATAAGGGAACGGTGATATATTGAACTAGATTAGCCTTGCGAAAATTTCGCGAATGCGATGAATAGTAAGGTTGGTGATTTGTAGTATGATGAAAGAGGTACCGCCTCATTTGTAACAAATATTCATTTGTTTAGTGTAATGGGTACTAATAAAATACAACATAAAACGAAACCGATTAAGAAAAACTTTTGAAAGCTTAACATATATGTGACAAACCCTCACCGACCTTAACGGAATACAACTAACCTGAAAAAAATGCACGCAGAATATCCATATTTCTGTGATGTGTGTTGCTGCGATCATAGCCCGTGAGAAAATTTCACAAATAAAATGTTTACACGGGAATAATATAGAAAAACACATTCTTCTGCACAGAAAAAACATCCGAAACACTTCGTTCTTAATTTATGATTTCGCGTAAGAGGAGATCTTAATCATTAAAATGATACTTCATTTATCGATTTCGGTTAGGTATCAAGGAAGATAAACGGCTCGTGACAGTAAAAAACATTATGGAAATGATACTTTTGCCCCTTTAAGGGTAAATTCCGAAAAATTCTTTTCTTAAAATATGATCTGACCAAATCTGACCTTAATCTCTAAAATAATACCTCAGTTCCTTGGTTTCGGGTTGATATAAAGGGAGATAAAGTGGCTTGTGACAAAAACATTCGTTATGGAAATGTTACTTTTGTCTTTTAAAGGTGAAATCCCGAAAAATTCTTTTCTTAGAATATGATGTGACTAAAGCGGAGATCTTAGTCTTTAAAATTATACCGCATTTATCTATTTCAGTTACATATCAAGAGGGATAAATGGCTCATGATACAAAAACGCGTTGTAGAAATATTGATACTTTTGCTCATTAAGGGTCGAATTCCGAAAAATGATACTTTATTTATGGATTTCGAGTAGCTATCCAGGGAGCTAAATGGCTCGTATAACAAAAAAAAACAAAACAAAAAAGCGCATTTTAGAAATATTGACATTTATGCCCTTTAAGGGTCGAATTTGGAAAAAATACTTTCTTAAAATATGATGTAACAAAATCGGATACCTTAATCTTTAAAATGATCTCATTTATCGATTTCGGTTAGATATGAAGGGAGATAATGACTTATGACAAAAAAACATCTTTTAGAAATAATATAAACAATGTAATTCGAAACAGTTGAATATGGAACATTAATAGTAACTTTTCCTTCTGTTTTTACATCGACGTCGAGTTCATTAGAAGCAGGAAAGTACAAGGGCAAAGAACGACGGAAAGGAATTCGGCCATGGCCTTTTGAAGAAACCACTATTGCATTCGCTTTGAATTGGGAGAAACGATGGAAAACCCAAATCTGGATGGCCGAACGGGGATTCGCTTCCGCGTCCTCCCGAATGCCAGGCCAGGCCGTTACCGCTCATCCACCACGGTCGATACATTAATAGATAACTAATAGTACACAGGTACTGGTACTTCAGCTTTGCAACTATGAAACCACAAATATTCAAACCTTACGCTGCACCTAACAATATCAAAATGCATTGGTTAATTTTTAAGTTTATCAGAATAGTGTTTCCTTGACGAAATAGCTAAGCAGTAACACCTATTGTATTCATAAATTCAGATGGAACCTATAATATTAAAGACTGATCACAGCATGTAACATGCTGGATAAACGTAAATCTAAATTGTAACACTGTTTCCGTTACCTACGTTCTGCCTATCGGTGATAACTGCTATGGGATTTTTGGTAATTTGTTGTTTTGTTTTTTTTGTGCTAACAATAAAAGGCTGAGACGGCCCTGCACTATGCAGTTGATATTACTGCAAGTTGTGTGTACTGGGCGTTATCGGCACGGGTTAGCTGTCTGCTCCAACAAAGCGTCTCCTCTGAGATAAGCAGATTACGCGATTAACTTGTAGGATGCTTCAAAATGACTCGCAAGCGGGCCAGTGCCTTCGGTGCGATCGCCTCCATAAAAACCATGACCGCCATAAAATCTCAGCGAAAATATATATATATACCTCTAAAATTTACAACTATCGTGCTTTCCTGTAGGTGTACACTAAAATACTAAACGGCTATAGAGATTCACTAATTCTACAACGATTGAACTTTCTTGGAGATATACTACTTTTATGTACAGGATTTTGAACATTCATTATGCAGTGTCTATGACAGATGCAGCTAAACGATCGCATATAAAGATACATAATATCTCCAAGTTTCAGTTTATAATAGAATCTTTAGCATAGAGTCTGATTTAGCAACTAGAGTATATTCAAAACAACATGACATACGAGTGAGCACATTTCGCTAAATTTGAATCAGCTGTGACGGTGCAACGCAAATTTCGTACGAAATATCAAAACAACCACCTACCGACAAAAAATTCCGTACATGATACACCAATTTGGAGCAAACTGATTGACTGGGTGCTGGAATATGAACAAGCCGGTTTGGAACATTAATACAGGATTGGTGTGTGTCATGTCAACAAAAGTGCCCAGATCGAGCACCTGTAAGGTACAACAGAACCTTTCAGAGATTCTGTATACACAGATGTGACTCTTTTTGCTCTAACTGCACACTGCACAATAAATGTCCGAAACCTCTGAGAGACCTATGAATTACTCTGTATTTGTTCATTTTGTGTTTGTTTACAACAGTGTGATTAAATGGGTAAAATATAATTTTTAGTGAATCTGATTACCAATAAACATATTTGACATAAGCATGTGAAAGGGTTAGATCTGATTAATACTGATTTTTTTCGGGTTATTAGAATCTAGATCATTCAACCAAACCTTCTATGCAGACGAGAGTTAAAAACACCACAAATGGTCTGATGTGACATGCTCCAGCGGCGAGCCATATTCATGTAGGGTGCATAACGTCCAGTATCTGCAGATCACTGTCATGCACTGTACCACTATAAACACAGTCGTCTTCTAGTAGCGTCTGTGCACAGGATCTATAAAACAATAAGGCAGGAGCGGTCTGCCTCATGAACTACCTGACGTTTTAAAACATTTAGACTATTAGATGGTCTGATTCTAATAAAATCTTTTAGATAACGCTATCAGCTTAGTCTTAGTCAGCAAACAGTTTTAGTAAAAACTTCAAACGGTGTTCAAGGTCGACGAGGTTCCGCGAAAAGACTGCAGATACGAATAAAAAGTACGCACCTGGTTTTCTAAACTGAAAATCTAACGCCATTCTCCTGCATAAAAAGGCACGAAACTTCTCAACATATTCGGTAACAACACCAATTTTCACAAGAAAAACAAAACATGTAATAACTGGGACAGTTTTCTCTAAAACCCCCAGTCGTGTATCGGTTTCAACATTCCCTGACCTTGTACAGTAGGCTTTATCAATACCGACAGCATCATACTACAAGTATATAAGGTACAGTATAATGGAATTTCCGCAGTCCACACTAACGGCGACTAGGAAGATTTTTTTGGTTCTAGATACCACACCATGCCCTCCAGCATCTTTTAAAGGCGTCTCGTCAAAACAATGCTACAATGGCTATCTCCATTCAAGACTTCAACAAGGAGAAGAACACTGCTTTTTTCTACGAATAGGCGAAGTACCCTTCGGTACCAATGAAGTTAAAAATATGTAGAAGTTATTCTAGCATCTTTCCCAAGATACCTCAGCATCAGATTTGGTTCTGATGCAGAGTTGTTGGCACAAGCTAGGATCGATGCCAGTTCTCGCGTGATAAACGGACGGTTGTACGGTTCTCTGTTCGAAGAAACTAGCTCTTCGTTGCAAGAGCTGAGGATTACACATGACCGATGCGGTGGTAGAAGTGAAGACCTCAAATACGCTTCTCAGCCAAAAGTTGATCAACCACTGCTTGAACAGATGACAACGAACGTTTCCAGAGACCTATGAAATAGCTGTAATCTGATACCGTTACTTAACAGCTGACAGAAGCATAAAACCACCCTATGATTCACGATTATTAGAGCGCGTCCATTAAATACGTTTGATATTTTTTCTTAAACCTCCCTCCTCCCCCAATCACTCTTGGTGAGATTTGGTGATATCTCGTGGGACTGACTTCGTAATTTTTAAGACTTAAAAAAAAACTCTGCTGCCCTTTCAAGAGTGGCAACCTGAAATAAGAAGTTGACGTGAGGTTTTTGCGGAACTCCCCTTCCCCTTGGTGAGATTACCCCCCTCCCCCCTTATTTTGAGCTCGCGTAATTAATGGATGCCCCCTTACGATGGTAATTCGGGCATTTTCAACAAGAACCTCTGTTTTACTAATCAGGTCAATATAATCGCTGAGGATTACGTTGATGATGTAGTATTGTGAGCGAAGTTTGTCCACTTTAAAAGTGACTTTTTTACTTCACAACATCATAAAAATTAGATACGATCAACAGCTTGACAAATAATGAACGTCAACATAACGTGTTACAAATATCTGCAAAAGGGCAAAGTATTAAACCAATGGACGACGAGTGCTGAATCTTCGACAAAGCCGATATTTTTATCCAAAAAAGAAACACCGAAAAGGCAGCCTCTTAGCTCATCCAACCTACCACATATTTGATGCTGACATCGACACGAGAAGAAGTAGTTCATTCAACCTGCTATCATATGCGTACCGAGCAAAAAATCTGGTGCCGGTCTGTTCAGGCTTATTACACCTAAAGACACTAATGTGGTCGCCAAATCTGACTCCCCATTCAGCGGATGAATCATCAACATCAATCCCAACCCCCCATTCTCTGCGGAGAGGCTTCATATCTAATCCAGAATGTAGTGAAACGAAGATTCTACCACGCTATATTCACAATCTACTTTCAAACTCGAAACCATGTTATCGAACACAAAGGGCTGTTTAATCTACGTAACTTTGCTCTCCCCAAGTCACACTGTACAAATTGTCAGAACACGATTCCCACAAGGTGTCTTGCGACAATACGTTCTAAATCATCGCCTCTCAGTAATTCATATACTACTGATAAAAACAAAAGTGCGTTTTGCGGTAAGTCACAAAGTTACATACAGTTAAAATGACAGTTGGAGTTTGTGAGGTCGCAACTACATCGTTACTTTCATTGTCATATTTCTTTAAGACTACGCATCGTTTCACGAACAATTGTATGCTTGAGAGGGACAACGCAATTAAGTCTTCACGGGTGTACAGCCGGGTTGTGTTGTAAAAGCACGATATTTTTGATGAATTTCAGGTATGAAAACTTCATTGCAATCATACGCTGGGAAATTCTCCATTCTTGCAACGAAACAACGTTTTACAACATGTCAGAAAATTTTTCAAACGTAATGCCCAGAGTTTCAAACCAGTCCGGGTCTCCCTTTACCAACTCTCCATCATAAGTGGTCTTTTTTTTTAATGCCGAGAGACTGCCTAGTATTTACGCGCGAAACTAGGTATAATTTTACAAATTTGGGAAATGCATCCATCATGATAAAGATGTATTATTGTCTACTGTACTGACCTCTGGGTTATAGACCACAGTATCTGATTTGGCTACAATCGGATTACAATATTCCACGCTTCCCAGTATAAGGTTCCGTTTGCAAATGTCGCAGGGTAGAGTAAACCTGGCAATTTCAAACCATAAAGATTTCGCATGACATTCCGTAAATTTTCTGAATTCCTCAACGTCCAAATTGTAAATTGCACATCCAGACTGTCGTTACGCACAGCGGCCAATAATTACACCCGTCAGTGGCACTTGCTCTGGGGAAACATACGAATTAAAGGTGCAGTAAGCTGCGGTATTATAGCCGCAAAAATTTTCTCCGCCATCGCCGTTGTTCAAAAAATTCTTCCGACAGTTGCAAAATCCGATTAGTTATCCTAGGTCAGTGGTTCCCAACTAGTTTATCCAGAGTACCACTTCAAGAAAGAGCTAAACCACCCATATTCCTTATAACTGAAACTATAAATAAACAAATACACTGATCCCAGTTGAATGCTTCGCACAACCACAGCATTACAGTAATATAATGCGCACACACACACAGTATATCTTAAAATATATTTTGGCGACAGTAATGTTAGCGTATTTTTAAAAAAATTATCGTACTGAGTACCTTAACCAAGAAATTATCGCGCGTACCCCTTCAAAGAACCTCATGTACACCTGGAAGTACGCGTATCACTAACTGGTAACCACTGTCCTAGGTAGATAGAAGGCTCTTTGAAACAGAATTTTTTTATGGTATGCAACTTAGTACATCCTGAGGATTCAAAAAACGGTTCGAAACTTAAAACAACTAACTCACTCCACAACCAGAAGGTTGGTTGGATCCTCCTGCAGGAGGCATTGTGTCAGACGTAGGACGCCCAGCTCCTTATGAGACTATTAAACGAATATTGTTACCAGTAACTCCCAATCCATTGTCCTATTTGTCACGCAGCAAAAAATAACAAAAAATAATGTTAGTAGCTACGCTATTTGTCACACAACTGCAGCGGCAAATAACACCTAAATGTCGCTTCCGACAACACGAATTAATATGAGATTCTAAGAAGCTGGTCGGATAGTTCCTATGCTGTATGTTTGACGTCTCTGAATACGACCATGGACTACATTTTATTTTTTTGTGACGTCTGGTGGGGCGACGTGTCTATTGTGGCGGCCACAAGACCGGACATCTTTAAGGGGGGAAAATCAATATACAAATCAATATATATAAATAGGATGAAAAATAACGGACATATTACTATTAAATCATTAAACACACGCGGACCTTATCTTTGTTCGGGTCCTATTGTACGATGCCATATTGAACTATTTGAGTAAATAGAAACTGTTTAGATATCCATTTTACCTGAGCAAAGGGGAAAAAAAAAAACACTAAATAAAATTTTCGATGTTTGGAATAAAGTTATGATTTCTGTGCACGAATCGAACTCTCCTTCCATTCGGTTACCAAGTTCGTAAACAAGATGGTATTCAAATCTTATCCACATAAAATAGACGTTTGTGTCCCTATTTTTCACCCTGCAGCCACCACTACCTAACGCAGACAAATGATGTTTGTGTGTGATAGTAGCATGGAGATTCCCATCGGTAGCTGTCGCGATGTGGGAGATATGGAGGTAGAAAGTGGTAGATCCTGGACATTTTCATGTTTTGACCAAAAACATATGTGTTCCTATATTTCACTTCGCTGCTACAACTACAAAGCGCCGACCAATGGTGTTTGTGTGTGGCAGTAATATCGAGTCTTCCATCCTCCACCTTGTTAGAAGCAGGGCGGTAGCTATGAGGGTGTGGGGGATATGGTGGTTGGAAGTGGTCGATCAGGGACATTTTCGTATTTCTACCTAAAACATGTGTGTCCATATATTTCACTTTGCTGCCACATCTACATAGTGCAGACGAATGGTGTTTGTATGTGGTAGTATCCGCGAGTCTCCCATCGTGACCTATGGTGGTTAGAGGTTGATAGCTATGGGTGTGTGGGAAATACGATGGTTGAAAGTGATCAACCTAGGGCATTTTCCTGTTTCTATCAAAGATATGTTTGTCCCCACATTTCACCTATAAGCCAGAAAACAAGCACAGACCACCGGCGTTTGTATGTAGTAGCTGACTGGAGTTTTTCCTTGGGCACTATGGTGATTGTATGGCGGTAGCTGAGGGGGTGTGGTAGATATGGAGGTTGAAAGTGGTCGACCTGATATAAAAATAGAAATGTGTGTCCCTATTAGATGTCTTGTAACCCATGGGGGTGTGGGAGAGATGGTAGTTTAAAGTGGTTATCTAGGCCTTTTTCCCTATTTTGGCCAAAGACATGTGTGTCCCTATACTTAAGTTTGTAACCCCTAAATACTCTGCGGAGATCAATGGTGTTTGTGTGTGGTATTAGCTTTGAGTTCTCCAATCACGCATCATGGTGGTTGCATTGTCGGTACCTATCCCATCAAAATTCTTTACAAACACGAACGAAGGCGTGGACAGCAGCTAGGTTTTATTACAATTCGTTCATGTTTGTAAAGAATTCTGATTGATAGCTATAGTGAACGATAGGGGACTCGAGGCCACCACACATCAACACCAGTGGTCTGCGCTAGGTAATTGTGGCTGGAAAGTAAAATATAGACACACACATATCTTTCAATTGAAATATGAAAATGTCCTTCGTCGACCACTTTCTACCACCACATATCCCACGCCCCTCACAGCTACCGACGTGTTACTACCATACTAAACGATTCGAGACTTTAGGCTACTACCACACAGAAATACCAGTGGTCTGCGCACAGGGCCGGCGCTAGGAATTTCGGACCTGGGGTAAAATGGGCGACCTTTTTTCTTTTTTTTTTAGCTCTACAAAACTAGCTGGGCGACATTAGGTGGATTCTTGGCTTATCGGCCCCCCCCCCCATATCAGCAGGTGGGCCAGGGTACATTTGACCCGCTAATCCCCCCCCCCTAAAGCCGGTCCTGTCTGCGTAAGGTATTTTGACTGCAGAGTGAAATATATCAACACACATGTCTATTTTTATATAAAGTTGGTCACTTTTTTTTGCAAGCACCATATATCTGTGACACCCCCATAGCTATGACATGTAACCACCGTAGTGCACGAATGGAGTCTGGAGCCCACTACCACACACAAACAGTGTTCTGTGCTATATATAGTTGTAGCAGCAAAGTGAAATATACGAACACACGTCTTTGGGCGAAATATCAAAATATCACAGATCGGTCCGTTTTAACCACCATATCTCCCACCCCCCCACAGCTACCGGCATTTCAGCCAACGTTTGTGAACGATGGGAAACTCCATGCTACTACCATACACAAACACCAGTTGTCCTGCGCTAGGTAATGGAGGCTGCAAAGTGAAATTTAGGGCCACACTCGTCTATTTGTGTATACATTTATAAAGATTAATTTCACAGTGCCAAAGTGGTTTATGTTTCAGTTTGAGAGAAGGCGGTAACTAAGAGTTTACAGATGCAGGATTTGGGGTTAGAGTATCACTCTGTGAGCCATCGATGGCTCGGAGAATCTAGGCGTCCAGGAAGCTATAACAAACACCTGTCATCACCGTACAGAGGAGCAGGCAGTTCGGGATAGGGCATATCCCGTGAGGCCTGGAAGCTATTGATAATTACGTTCTTTAGTTGAAGTTACAATAGGAATGTTTTTATTTGTGCGTCACCGACCGTTTAAGGAATCTGAAGTTACAAGTACAGATGTTTGTAGGCGGCCACGTAACAAAAGGTGTGATTCGTCTCATTATTCCCTTGCTATCACCTTTGGTCGCCATTCTGGGGTTCATACAATAGTACTCCATCTACTACAGTGGTACTAAACAAAACTTTATATCCAAGGCGCACTTGCGAACAGTAGGTTATAAAGGTCGCCGTCAACACCAGACAGCTCATTGTCCGCGATCTGTATACTGTGCTCATCCCCTTTATATGAACACGAAAATTTGAACTTCCATGTTTCAAGACTTTTTTCAAATTACTGTCGAGTTAATTTTAGACCAGAAGCACGAAGTTGAAGGATATTATTCAACACAATAACTGAATTCACAAGTATCCCTCTAAATGCCGAAAATAGTCGCAGTGATTTCAAGGATACTCCAGAAGCAAATTCTAAAGCCGCAAAAAACAAATTTTACACAATTACCGACTATTGAGAAACGCAAAATTGAAATAGAATTACAAGGGCATTACTACCGTACGAATGGAGGTGGAAGAATGTAGAACGGTATTTACGTGACAGATTTTGTAACGGACTATGGCGCCTTTCAACAACAACCTACCGGTGGCATAAGAGGAGGGTCAGAATTTACGAAACGTAAAGTTACCATGTTACAGGGCACATCAATTTTACAGGATAGTTACTTTCAATGTTAATATTTCTGTCTTCGACAAATCTAGAAATTAAAAAAAGCACAAAAAAAACCCGAAGGTAACAAAACCATTATAAAACTGCAGTAAAAAAAACCTTGAAAGATCCAAACATGGCATAATCTTTGCACTTTTAATGTTATGTTTCACAGTTTACCCAACTAGGGAATGAAAGACAAACATTAAAGTGGCTGCTTCATGTCAGGATATGAAAAGTATCAAATGATATCCACACTATATCAATTTTGTTAAAGGTAGTTTTTTTACACTGCTATGAATCCTATTGGCTCTTAAAATTATTTATAAAAATTGTTAGTAGTGGTAAAATCCTGCAAATTTAAGTTTGATGTTCTCTGTATATAAATCTGGTATACTAAAATCTCAAAAATACAGCTGTGCTTTCTGTATACCAAAATTTAAACTACTTTTCATAACAAACATCAAGTTTGATAAACACGAAGAAATTACGCAATTCTTTTAGTTTAAGTCTTCCAAATTATAGTGTAAAAATTGTAAAATTTCTTTATACCACAAAGAACAATGTCTTCATTATAACATTTTGTTCAGGTTCATAAAATCTTTCGAAATATTAATGCTGCTATCTCCACATTTCCCTTCTGTTCCAGAGCTTTACACTTTACATGTGAATCTGCAAGCACAAAACTAATCACAGGCTGTGTAGAACCAATTAATTGACAAATGTGTTAAATACATATACTGTACTCCACACAAATGATCAGAGAAACTGTAGATGGGACATAAATCACACAATGGCAATAATGATATGTAAAATATTTATTAATGTTTCTTGCAAAGACAAAGAAACATTAAAATCAATAAATTTCAATCGTTGTCAAAATCCCTACAACTCGGGTCAGAAATTGGATACAAAAAGCATGGTGCAGGAAATTTTTCTTTACTCTGAAGACAGGTATGAATGACATTTCACCATATTAATTACTTTAGCTAGGAACGGCGACTACTCGCAGTATAGCTATTAAGCAAATAAAACGTATGCCAACAGCATTTAATATTATTTCTGTGTTAGTAATCGATCTGAAACCAAGCCACAGTGCAGTCAAGCAATATCCACACTCAAGCCCTACCTTTAAATCTACTGTATCACTGCCAATGTGGTTGACATTGGGCAACGAGCCCCCACGGTAGCACCCAAGAGACTGATTAATGAGAGATGCTGCTTAGGAGAGGCATTCACCTAGAACACAAGAGCACATACCACTACTGAAGAAAAACCCAACACCAATAAAACAGCCAATCACCATAGACCGTGTAACTACAACATGCAAAGAAATCACATGCACAGACACAACAAAAATTCAGAATTCTAAAAGATTATGCGTAGGATTATGAAGAATGAAGAAAGCTAGTGAATTTTTAAATGAAAGTAAGCACTTCAAGTAGTTTAATACAGCAATACTGCATTCATGAAAGTATGTTTCAGAAGGACTGGGGAAATTCACTCGCATGCACGAGCATCATTTAGGTACGTTTTACTGTTGGTTACTCAAGGTGTTTTGAGAAAGCTATCACAATCCTAGTATTTTAAGAACATGCAGCTGTGAATTATGCAAGCATATCTTCTCAACATATATTTATTTTTATCTGACAACAAAACTTGTTTACAGGTCAGGTGTAATTGTTTCCAGAAAAGACAGAATCATACAAGCAATAACATACCACTGTAAAGGAAAAGAGGGGCACAATTCAATATTTATTTATTTAGTGTATGGCACAATCATGTCACAGGAGGACTAAAAACCAGAAATTTAGAGGTATACACTAAAATCTTGTACACTATTGTTTGACTAGTTGAATTCAACATGTTACCATAATATCAAATATATACACATTTTATGGACTGGCCATATGTCCAATGGTTTGCCTTTTGAACCGTCTGTCTTGGCTCGTGGGAATTCAGTTTAGCGTTAACCATATAAATCAATATTGATCAAATTCTGGTGGTTTCTTTTAAATACAAGGAAGATTAGCACTGATAAAGCTGAATTCAGCTGTCATTCATACTCTATTGCGGTGGAAATGGTTGGACGTCTGAATTTCAGTTGCAGTTCACTTCCACTGCATCATTCGGTAGCTGAGGACTGGCTTAGATTTTATTCTCAAAGGAGGACACACTTTTCTTTAACATCCAGAATTGATACAGAAAACTGGGGCTGGTTAAATTGTCCTGCTAATGATACTCAAGTCTCATTCACCTGCATATCAATCCTTTTAGTGAGTGAGCTACTGAGCCACATGGGAGCAGATTATTGAATTGAACAAGCCAATGTGCCAAGGCCAGCAACATGTTCAATGAGCAACAACTCATTCTGCACTATTTATGCAGGATGTTGTTTCTATTTCTGAATTTGGCAATTTCTTTCAATAGATGATTTTTAAAGAAAACTATCCTCTCCAATGTGATGCTTAGGTATCTGGGATTTGTATTTCAATTCAATAACTACCCCTCAAAACAATTGAGCAATTTACCTGCTGATTTGTCACTTCTGTCTTACAGTGGAACTTCAAGACTTGGTAATCAGAAATTTCAATGATTTTTACACAATCTGCAGGATAGTATCCTGTTACAGCCTCAAGGGATGTTATATGACACCCAAATTACCAAGATGCCGTGTCCCGAAGGAGGAAGAAACACATTCATTATGCAGCGGAATTTATGAATTGTGACTGAACATGGTGCCCCCCCCCCCCCCCCCCTGCCCAACACCATCATTTGTATTATGTGTAATACTTTTTGATAATAATTTAAATTTTAACAGAATATTTTTTTATGCTTGGACTATTATCAAATGCTTTTCAATGTTTTGACAATTTGTAAAAATAATAAGGAAATATAATTTTTATTTTGTGTGAAGTATATCAGGTCCCTTGTTTCAGACAGCAATTTTATTCCATCTTAAAAATTATGCATAGAAAATTCTCTATCTACTGTTATACATTTGGGGAAAACCCTACAATCAGTTGCAAACTATGAGGTGCAATGTTTTTCATGGAATAATTCCTAATTATTTTGCTTCTTTAATTAAAATTTTTCCGATTGCAAAATTAATCATTTTAAATGCTCCAACAGAATTGCAAACATAGATATCCAACATGCACAGGCTGAAGGAACTGTTATACTGAAAACCAAATACACTTAAACAACTGTGACAGCTCTCTTAGTAAGTGTAATTTCATGCATAAGAATTCATAAGACAATGTTAATTACAATAAAAATTGAATGTGTCATCTAAAATGCACAGACACACAACTTCTCCACCAATTAATTTGGATGATGGTTGCCACAACTTCGCAAATATAAACCAGTCAAGCTGTTATCTATGTTGATATCATGCCACATGATTATCTTTAGAAAGAATTAAATAAATGGTACAATTGAACCCTATAATCTTCAAATACTATCAAACTGCCCATCCTCCTCACCTCTCCCCACACTAAGGCTAGTTATTAAGACACCTATTTCAAGTTAGTTTTAATCATGCAATGTAGTCTTCACAAGTGTACCGCCGGATTGTGTTGTGGAAACACGATATTGTATATAAGGAAGAGCGAACCATCTCAGTATCTGTGGGTCAGCCAACCAGTGCAGATGTCTCCACACCTGGAGAAGACGACGGAGTTAGCCATTGAAATATCGTGTTTCTACAACACAATCTGGTGAAGGACTACGTTGCAGTCATACGCCGGGAAAGTTTTCATTCTTACATTTTTAATCATGTCTGTTAAGAGGAATTGATGAGAGTAAATAATAGATTTGATAAACAGTATGTACAGAAATTGACCTATTTATTTTAGTTTTAACTTTTACATCCTGGAACAGTAGTATACGAAGATAGGAATTTAGTACTAGCCAAGACGTACTGATGACATCGTCAGCAAACTACTTATATCAAAAAAATTATAGTCAAATCAAGCTCATTTTCAGCTCAGATATTCTAAGAAAGGCTTATACTTTATAATGTGGATTATAAGAATTATTTTTTCTTTCCAATTTTTCAGTATGAACAGAGTCGAAGGAAATAAGAATTTAGATACAGTAGTAAAAGACCTGCCCGATGAAAGTCAAAGAAATAGTATAATATCAGACATGATTTTTTTTAAATTAGTTTCAAACTATACTAAAACAGGCTGCGAGAATAAAAAAAATTGAGAGCACTAAATTATTGAAGATTTTAACTAAGAAACTGTTATCAGAAAAAAATTTTTTTTTTTTAAACTGAAGACTACTAGAAATTATTGAAGCAACAGATATATTTTTCACATTTTGTAATTCGTTATAGTCATAATTATCAGTTCTGATCACAATGGATTATGCCATTGATGTGTGTTTGGAATTGTTTTGTATAAAAGATGGATTTATTATGAACCCAAACACATTTCACACTCTTAGAGCATTTCTTGTGTTTGTTATTTTTTATGTTCATAATTCCCAGCCGCCTTCATCTGTGATAAGTGTTGGGTCGTATTTCCCTGTCCTTCCTTAGTTTTGTATATATAAATAAAAACAGCAATTCCTAAACTTCTTTGACCACTTATGTATGGGGACACAAACTATAAGAATGTAAACGTTAAATACAGTAAGGCAGAAAATTAAGAGTAAGATACTACAAATATCTTCTATCTGGCTCTTCATTATCACCACAATATCTATATGAGCACCATATTCATAAAAAGTACTTAAATATTTCAGGCTCATGATCCTATCATAAATTTTTAAAGCTAAAATAATAGTTTGCCTAGCTGGGCAGGTACATAATCCATAAAGCTGCTGTGTGAGGTAGACAGAAGTTTAAGGATCCAAACTAACAATAACTAAAGTCACCTAATGTTTCCAAGATATCACAAACAATACCAGCAGTGAAATTAATAAAATGAAAACTTAGGATGTAGGACAGAAAACATATACCCAACTCAGCAAGGGAAAGTAACACTGCACAATAATGTAAACACATGGGATAAAAGATTATATATACATCTTGAAGGCTGAAGCAAGGTAGCTTGAACTATCAGGTGTTTAACTACAACATAAGAAGTTAGCAGCAATCAAATTACCATAATACGTTATCCTACAGTATGTTAAAGCAAAATAATAAAACTCAAAAAAAACTTCTAAACAGTGATTGAAAAGAAGAAATGGGTAAACTCAAAAATCAATAATAAGCATAAAAACAATGAAGTACATTCTGATGTCACCACTTTTCATATATCATGGAACCATCATTTAATTTCAGGATATTAGCTCATAAAATAAGAAGTAGACACAATAAAAATTTCTTATATGTACTAAACCTAAGAGTTATTTCTGTTACATAAAATTTCACACTTTTCGCAGGTGGCATTTATTCTATTGACACAAAATACTATCTTGCTTTTTTACTTGAAACATATTATCAGATATCAACAATTATCAGTAGTACTGTAATTCTTAATAGGAATAACAACACAGGAAGATAATTTATACTGTAAGTATCATGAAATTATACTTCATGTTCCGTGATTTTTTTGTGAATTGTGTAGTTATGGAGGTGAAAAATAGAAACCTTTTCTTAGCTCTTACTTATATGATTACAGAAAACTGCCTAAAAACCATTATTAGGATGGTTCATTGTGCCAGGCTCAAGATTTAAACTTGTACCTTAACAGCCCAGACACAAACACTCATAGTCAAAATGGTGGGTCATACACAAAAACTTTAAAATGACATTAACCAGGAAATTAAAGTTTATAGTAATTTTATCAAATTATGTATATTCACTAAATTCAGTCCATAGAATATTGGCTGCTGATTAATCATCAACAATGTTCACATAAAGTGAACTCATAATGCAAGAAAGTGTAAACTCGGAAACAAGTAATGGTTGATGAATATCATTTTGATACACAGAAACAGGTTATTTCTAATTGATTAGTTTTGTCCACAAATATATGAAAACTGAAATTCAAGAATCAAAAGAAAGTTATGATAGGGGAACAAAATTAATGCAGGGAGTTTTCCTACAGAGACTACATCAGTTGCATCTTCCAGTAACCTAGAAGCTACATATCATTTGCTACTTCAAGTGACCCAGTGTGCACTGAACAATCCAACATAATTTTAAAATTTTAATGGAATGATTTTTGTTTATGTGCAACTTGTTTATGAGGCAAATGTGTGTGTGATTAGTGGAAAATCAACTGATACCAATACAACAATTAGTAAAAAGGGGACAGAAGGACACATTTGCAGTGGGACGGTGGGAAAGTGGGGAGAGAAGCGTATGGACACAAACTAAGTTAAACAATATTTTATTGGCAGTGAAATATGGTGTGCAAACTAAGTATAAAGTTGGTCAACAGAAATGTAATTCAAATTGAGAATGACAAGGAACAAAATACTGTTGATCCCACACATTCAACCATACGCCGAGGTAAACTGTGGTTTCCTCGCCTACCTTTTACCAAATTAAGTATCATTCAGCAATGCATTGCAGATGCTCTCAGACTCCCACCCAGTTTATTTTGTGTTCTACTGTATACCATGGGTTTAAAGCTCCAAAAACATAATACCATCATGAGTGGTAAGCAACCACTTCTCTGTTTCCTTATACATAACGATTAATGGTAGAAAGTAAAATGGATTTGGGCAATATATATATAAATATATATATATAATATATATATAAAAATGGAGAAAGTAATGATTACTTAGAATAATAGGAAGAAGAGTTGAAATGGAAACAAAAAAAAAGACAAATGCTAAAACTTATTGCAACGAGTCTCATGTGGTAGAGTTTAGCACAGGAGACTGCAACTAATTTGGACAGTGGAGCGAAGGATATTGAAATACGACAGCACAGAGCAAGGATGACATCTCTCACCTCAAGAAAGCATTATTCCATAAATAAAAATTATTCAGTTTCTGATGGTTAAATTCTTTTTCACTCAATCATGTCCATGCACGTATCAATGTTCATATTTTGAATTCTCCCGTTCTCTCAACTTTGTTACAGTATACTGTACAGATGTAACAGATTACATGTTAAGGCAAGTAGAAGCTGCAAATGCTGAGAGTGGAGGCTGTTAGGCGAGGACTAAATTCATGCTGCAGAGCGAACTGACCCCACAACTCAGGCCTATCTGAAGATGATAGCCTCATACGGGGTTAGCGAACCCAAGGTGCCCAATTTGCCCTCCATCAGTTTTCCGCAGATCCTCCGGGAACTCTGCAGTTAAGACAACGTCAAAAGACTTTAATTCCAGATGTTTGACCATTTTGGTACAGGAAGGGGAAGGTTCTCAAGGGTTGTTGTGCAACTATTCTCTCAGTAACACATGGTAACTTCCAAATGTCACTGGTATTTTTCAACAAGATAATGCGCCATGTCACAAGGTCAGGAGTGTGATGGAGTGGTTTGAGGAACACAATGACCAGTTGTAATTGATGTGCTGGTGCCCCCACTCGAAAAATCTAAACCCGATCAAATACACCTGGAATGCGATTGAACATAGTGTCAGAGCTCATCGCCTCCCTCCCCAGAATTTAAGGGAATTAGATGATTTGTTTATTGACCTACCAAGGCCTCACTGCTTCCATGCCAAGACGCATCGCCACTGTCATCTATGCCAAAGATGGTCATAATGTTCTGGCTGATAAGTGTAAACTGTAGTACTACTGTTCTGGTCAATTAGTTCAGACGGAAGCTCAGACACATGGTGGAACCCTGCAAATCAGTAACACACAGTTTCAAGGCTATTACTGTATATACCTAGGTGTGATACTTGTAAAACACTAAAATGATGCAAGCCTACTGTTGGTAGCATTCAGTGCTAAAAGTCTAATGTGCCTGGTTAAATACAAGTGCCACCAGCTTGCACTCTGTGACACTGCTTCAAGCACTGACCAGGAGTTCAGATATGTGATGTTACCCTGCACAGCAGCAACACTGATGCATTAACTGAACCGCATTTAAAGGGGCTCGTTAGCACACAGGTTGAACATCAGTCCCTGACAGCACCAACAACGTCTGGAGTGTAAAACAAGATCTAGTGCAATTACAGAAACTATATGGCAGGGTTTTATGGGGTCTTCAACTCAGTTGTGGCAGTGCCACCTTCTAATAGCTCTCTGTAGGGACCCTTGTGGTAATTAAGCACTTTTCTCTTCAGAGAGTCATTCATTTAGTAGTCAATGAGATTTCCTCTCTTCCGCCCAAACCTATCACAGGGGTGTCTATTTGATAATATTTGATCAAGTAATAGCAGAGATGTGTGAAAACTCAGGAATATTCTTAATCTCTTTAGGTTGGTAGACTGAAGATCATACTCCAAGTATAAAGCCAAACAAGTTACTGGCATATTGTACTTTTATTTTCACTATTTTTGTGGTGTTAATCTCATCATAATATTGACCTATATAATCTCACAGTACATGAAAGTACTGGAGCCATTCCAGTTTGTTTCACATGCAACAAAACTGTTTCTACTGTCACAAAAGGAAGTTAAAGTGACACTAGAAAACGAATCTGGATTTTTTCTTCTTTAAGTTACCTCCTGAAAGCGCGGTGCATAAAAATAAACTACAATCATTACTTATCTAACAAAAGAATCACAATTATACTAGCAATGTGCACGAGATTAATCACAGGAGGAATGAGGGAAATACATGTTTCCAAAGCCTGCTCCACTTAATTTTTACCATACTTAAAAATGCTACAATTAATCTCCCAGTACTTTGATCTTCTCTTGAGAAAGCTGTTTCAGTTAGACATTGTAGTAACAGTATTATCATGGTTAAAGACTACGACAATATCTGCCGACTACTTTAAGAGCAACAAATACATTTTTTTCCATCATTACCAAATAATTTTTTTAAAACCAAGCAGAGTTTTACAATTAAGTACATTTTTAAATATAAAAATCTATTTCAACTTTTATGCTATCCTTTGTATGAAATATACAAGCGATCGTGGCGTTATCTCCTAATGAAAACCTTGAAAGCATTATTAAATAATCACATTTCAACACTTCATAAAAAGATTGAATCCATGGAAACTGGACTTAAGAAATAGAAGACCATAGCACCGAGTTATGAATTGCAAAAAGAAGTGGGATTGTTCTGTTTTAAATAATATCAGATTTTTTTATCAACAATAGCATCTGACAGCAAGCCAATAAAGATTAAGTACAGTGAAACACTGAAAAAGCTTTCATTCATACATCAATAAAAACATCTGAGCGACAAGTAGCTGATGAGTTGGTCTCTGACAGTCAATTAAAGCAGATGCACAACTGGGAACTGAGCAAATATACAAATTCTCTCTATGAAAGTGAAGACATCTCTAATCTTATATATGACATCAATCTTATCAAAGAACTGTACTATTCTCAAAATAACAAATACAGGAAACTACATTATTTAGATGAAAATTTTATGAATCCATAGTCTTCTGAAAGTTGTATAAATATGTCGCTATCAAAAGAGACTTATGATTTTTTTCCCATTTGTGGGAATATATAGGGACTAGAACTGGGAGAGAATTGGAAAGCAATTAACAGGAAGAAATTCAATCATGGCTCTTATGAAGAACCCATCCCAGCATTTACCTTAAGTGATTCAGAGACATCAAAATCTGGATGGCCAAACTATTGATCAAAATCATGTGATTAATAATAATGACAGGTTCTGCCCAACCACTACTACGTGTTTATGCAAAGTAATAATATCCAAAAGGCTAAATGATAACCAAACCTTACGCAATTTTTTTTGGTTTTGTTTTTTATTATTATTTTAATTTGTAATTGCATACTATTTTACTTTTTACTAAGCTCAACAGGACAATAAAATAAAATTTTGAGAAATCCTGGATGAAAATAGCTATAGGAAATTTAGTGGGGCATTGTACAAAATATTCCTCTTAGGGTATCAAATGAAAGCTGGTAACACACAATTCTAAAAAAAAAAAACTTTTGTATTTTCCTTTTTATTACATGATCTGTGGCAGCTTTTTCAGAAATAACAAAAACAAAGAAATTACCCCCACATTTCCGAAACTCATCATTATTATTTGAATGTTTCCTCATTCAAAGGCTGTCCAGCACATACTTTTCATGACGCTATACTAATTTTGAAGCAGTTTCATCTATTTCCGAATTGCTAGCGCAGTCGTAATTTTGACAGGGAAGCAGATGTGTTACCATCTGCCTGTGAAACATGTAACTTGTGTTCTAAGTGATAAGAGTGTTTGTGGTACACGTTTTTAATGAGGGGGAGATCACAACCGACCCAACATTTTATTAAGTAGTTGTGGAAAACCACCTACAAACAGCAATCATGGAGATTTGAATCTAGGCCAATTGTACTGCCCCAATCCATTGTAGTGGTGCTATAAATCATGCAGCCACACTGGTGCACGATTTTCAAAACTATTGATCCAAAAATTATAAAGGAAAATTATAATAACTTTTCTGGAGTTTATGGTTTTTATAAAATAAGTAAATGATTGATTTAGGCAAATTTGATACTTCATTAGGTACCTTAAAAAATCATCTTTTTTATCTGATGGAGAATGTCATGAATTAAACAGTAAATGTTGTGAAAACGTTTTTTTTTAGAAAAAGTGTTTTCAACTTTTTCCACAATTCACAGGAATTTTTCCAACTGAAATTTTTGTGCATTTGATTTACATATACCGTTTAAAAGACAATTACTCAAAACATTTAATGGACTTTATTAATAATCTGTCAATGATCTTTTTTAAAAAAAGCTTTTGTTAGTGAAATAAATTTTAATACACTTTGAGCAAGTAACCTTCAGAATGAGAGAATAAGTTGTACTCTTCTATGCAAGTTCACTTGGGAAGGAGGGGGGGGGGGGGGGATTTCCAATGCAAACACAAGTTACATTTAGCATAAAACAAGCTTTTTATAGAGTTTTCTACCACAATCTTCAATTCTTGAAATTAAAAATTAAATTGTGTTGTAGCCAAAATATTCCTCTGCAAACCTCCCACTTGTCGATTTCCCAACTTTCAGATCCATGCACTGCTTTACTGCCTTAAATGCAGTTTTTATGCGGAAATCCATTTCTCTTGTTACAGAAGATTCACTGAAAATATACACAGCGTTTAAAAAAAGTACAGTGATACTACAAAGGATCTGGATAGCATTCAATGGAAATTCTCGCAGTTTGAATATGCAAAATCATAATCACATCTCACATTTCCTCAAAAATTATTTACTCAATCTTAACTGAAGCAAACTTTTCTCATCGACACATTTATATGCTAAACTGTTAACATTTCAATCAATAAACTCCAACGGTTTATTTAGCCTTCAGAGTGTCTAACACCATTCATACATATTTGAAACTCACCATTGTTTACTTTCTCTTCTCACTTGAACAGTAAGAATGAGTAAGGGAGTTTAAAAAATAAATTGGCCCTTGCTGGTAACATTTAGGCATGTCATCCTATGATCTAATCTAAAAAATTATGTCACCATGAATTGCATACCTTCAAAATAAAACTGCTTCATTGGATACCACTGATTAATCTCTATTTATGAGAAGCATGAATGAGCAAACAAATTGATGTTGGAAAGTTTGGTTCTAGGAGGAACCATAAAATGTGCTTAAATCAAAGAGCAGAATGGAGCAAGGCGCTAAAACTGAAGATTTTAGAGTTAAAGCTCAATAATATGTCCCAATATTAAGACCGATGTGGCTGCAAAGTGGAACTAGGTTACTGTACTGCCAATACATACCATCAAAACTACTCCAGAAATTCTCATGGAAAAAATGTGAAAACTTGCTTACTGAATGAGCAAACACTTTTGGACAAGGAGCAAGATTCTAAAACTGAAGATTTTAGAGTGAAAGTTCAATAGCTTGTCCCAATACTAAGACAGATGTGGCTGCAAAATGGAACTAGGCTACTGTTCCGGTAATACAACCAACAAAACTACACCAGAAATTCTTATGGGAGAAATATGAAATCTTGCTTACTGAATGACCAAACCTTTTTGGACAAGTGGCTTACAAAGAATCTGGACTAATTGAAGAACACCTTGAATTTCAACCATTTTGTTTCTAAACATCCAGTCATTTCAAACTTCTTGTAGGTCTAAATTTTTCTATATGTTTGGAAATTGCAAGTATAGCACCAGTTTTCAGTCATTTGACATTTATTTCCAACAAAAATATTTGAATGTATCAGTTCCCAAATCAAGTACACCTTTCTAACAATGTTGACAATAGGATTAAATACATGTTTACTGTAAATGTTCCATCTAGATGAACCAAAATGTGAGTTTCTCAGTCTCTAGAAATATATTTTTACTCGTCAGAGAAGACAATCTGCCGTAATTCAGCCCTCTAATTCCACTGTAGGAACTGCCACTGTATTGAATTTGTGATGCCATTGGGTTGTCAGCAGTAGTCGTGTATGATGCAAATGGAAATTGCTATAAAAGGTGCAAAGCCCACTTCCTGCATGAGATTTATAATAGAAGTTTGCGACTAGGCATAAAGGTCCAAGCTAGGCTTCATTCTTATACTCAGATGAAATGACCAGAGTGAGCCAGTGCAGAGGTATGTGGTATCCCAGCTCAGACATATTAAGAACTGTGCCTATTCTGGAAGCAATTTCCTTCCACGTCAAGACTGTTTACTTTATCACAATTGATGAAATATCACTCTAATATATTGCACATTCCAGTGTTTTGTCCGGTCTTCTTTGAAAATACTGGGAAAAGTTGCAAAGAAGGTTAGTCATTTTTTCCAGCTAACCAATCCATTTGGTTGTAATACAATTGAGATTTTTTCCTACGTTTTTGATATATAATTGGCCTCCTTATATACAAAACAACAGACTTTGAAAAATTCTAACACGAGTAAGCCTTTAGTTTCATGCACGTTTTATATATTGAAGCCAGTTTTACTATTTTTTTTTTTTTTTGCTAGGCCAATCTTGAACAGCCAGTTTTCCATGAATTCCGAGTGGCCTTTCATAGATAAATCTTTATACGTAACAGAAAACATTTTATCAAATCATATGAATGTGTTAGTAAAATATTTTGCAAACAGAGGATACAGAAAATCAAAACTAAAACAAAATGCTACCATCTTAACAATAAACTGGCTGCCAAGAAATTTAAAGATAACTTCAAAAATAACTTTGTTACCTACAATCAGGAACCCCACGTACTTGTGTCACACTTAATCATTCAAGGAACATTATATAAAAACAGACACTAAGATAGCAATGGGGAACATTGTCCCGCTATAGGTATGCAGTACAATGTTGGATAACTCTACCTCTATACTGCAAGCTTCAATGATTGTAATAATGTACTTCCCTGATGATTATTATGCCCAGTGTGGCTAATATGCATTCATACTAATCAACAACACAATCTGCACATCTTAAAGTACTACCCCCACCTACCGGCTGCCAACTATGAGCCAAATTGCTCCACCACAACTATGAAGGAAAAATGCCCTCACTACAAATACATAGAAAATAAGCAGTTTACAGAAAATTGTCAAAAAACTGATATAATAGGTATGAAAAGTAGTGCATGGAAGATTCTCTTTTTTAGGTAAGGGTGTCAGGAATTGGAATGAGTTACCAAGAGAAATGATGAATAATTTACTGAAAACTTTGAAAGAATTTAAAGATAGAATTTGTAGAGGGCAAATGTAGGTGGGTGCAGGATAGGGGGAAGATGGGTGTGTAGGGAAATTGCCACCGGAGCCTGTGCTCCATTGCAATTAAATAATAATAATAAATCTTAACAGTCTTTGCACTAGAATTGCAAATGATCTCTGCAGGATCATAATATTAACACCTTTCACATGTGGAACATAGAATGGCTGGGAAAAATCATGCTGAACATCATGGTTGGGAGAAATTTTTTATTTTCTTTTTTGCTTATGAATTTACGACTTATCAATGCTGAGGTCATTAAAGGATGCAAAAGACTGGATGCAATTAATGGGGAGAAATCCGGCATGGCCTTTTGGATTGATTTTGGGTAACCACAGAGAACTAAAATCCAGAGGGCTGGATAGGGATTCAAAACCTCGGCCTCCCGAATGCAATGCAAGGCCAGAGCATTACCACTCGCCCACACCAGCAGGTGAGGAAAAGGCGCCGATTCATTCTATCACTGGAGAAAAATAGACTAATTATGTAATGACTTGAATCAAAACATCTACTACATAGAAAATAGAAGGTTAATGGCCTACACAGGAGACAAAAATGACATCCTAAATGCAACCATTTAATCTATAGAGTACACCCAAAATTTTTACACATGTTTAGAAATTAGATTTCTACTCATATATCTGAACTTAATTCTTCTTAGTATTTTTACCGGATTATAAATAATGAAATACTTATCCACAGCTATATGAACACTGAAGCATACAGTTGTCCAGGGCAAATGGCAAGTAACAACAGCAAGACATAATAGTACAAAGTGGAGCACATTTGAGATTAATTACAAATTCAGTATTAGTAGATTAACAAATTAGTGATCAGATAAATCTTCATTTGCACATCACAAAGTAGCAATCTGCATCATAATAAAATGAGTCAGAGTGCAAAACATACAGGCACATAAGAAAAAAAATTGCAGCTGGATGAATAAGTTTGCCAATTCAATGGTTTGGTGTCTGCCTGGGGGTCATCAAGCTAAAAATGCAGTCTGTCCTTAAGCTGACCTTCAAATATGGCAAAGCTCTGTTTAACTCGTTTGAAGTAGATTTTCAATTTCCATTGTTGGGATAACATGAAAAACTGTGGTTTAGTTTACAATACAATACAATGGCAACAACAGAGGTAGGCCATGCAGCAAACTGAAAGTGCCGTTTAGTTGCTGGTTCCCTAGCAATGCTATTTTTATTGCAACTGGATTACAACCTGAACAAAAATATAAATTAGATATCACAACAGTTGTGATTGCAAATCAAATAAATGTTTATATAATTCCTGGACCAATGACGCAGTAACAAACATGTTGCAATTAAAGCTTTGTAGGTAGTAGATTTTCATAGATAAGACTGATTGCCTAAGAAATATGACCTTAGTCTCAGTATGAGGCAATCTGTTCTTTAACACTATCAATAATTTATCAACCCTTATTTATTGAATTACGTTGCCACAGAACACATTCCCCATTGTAACCTTTATAGACATTGTGCAGGTTTAGCTTAATGACTTCTAAAGATGTTAAGAATGGTTTAATAGCACAGTGTTAACAAGCTTAAATCGCTATAAACCCAGGGTAAATGATGAATTAGTCGGCTAGATTTTTTGTTTCAAGCTTTAAACCTTAGTGCCATCTCGGTCAATAGAACCAGGAAGACAATGATTGGGAAGGAATTAGGCCATGGCATTATAACAGAATTATCCCAGCATTTATCTAGAGGGATTTTGGGAGACCATGAAAAACCAAAATCTTCATGGTCAGATGGGGATTTGAACCCGCACCCTGAGCAAGACTAATCTTAATTTCAAGAAACCATGATTTTCGGTCAAAATATTAATTTTATAATTTACTACCCACACAGTACTAATGCAATTAAATTATAAGATTAACATTTCTGGTTAACACTAGCAGGAGTATCAGAAAGAGACATGTACATAACTAATCACCTTGCATAAAAATATCAAATTACATTAAAGCAACCCTTTTTCATTTTCTCGCCAAATAATAAACTTAACAATGTACACGTGAAGCAACC
Source organism: Vandiemenella viatica (assembly GCA_031002005.1). Lineage (NCBI taxonomy): Eukaryota > Metazoa > Arthropoda > Insecta > Orthoptera > Morabidae > Vandiemenella > Vandiemenella viatica. Next base: position 245,591,008 of record JARYHS010011408.1, on the reverse strand, counting down.
AAATGATAAGAAAAAATAATTTGTCAAAAATGAAACCAAATTAGCAATGTGTAACAAAAGAGAAATTCTGATATGGTCACTCCTGCTTATGATAAGAAATACCTTTCCAATAAGCCACCTCAATCGTCTGGTTGCGATGACTTTAACAGAAGAAAATTATGATGTAAAAATAGCATGAAAATAAGCTCTTGAGACAGACTGTCTAGCACACATTTTCAAAACCAGAATGTGCAGACGATTATGGACTAAGTTTTTATTAATTAGAGCTTTCCAACTCTTCAACACTAAGGTTTTAGAACCAATATCAGATTGTGGAAAAAAAAAAAAAACTGGAAGGAATCTGGTCATTTGGCAATTGAAGGAACCATTCTGTAATTTACCTGGAAAGATTTCTGTAAAGCATTGTTAACCAAAATGTGGATGGTTTGTATGGGAATCAAACCTGTGTAAGATTACTTATTTTTTTATGGTTATGTTGCTTCTGGAAATTATCGCAGAATGCAATCAGTGACAGATATGATAAAGGAGCTGGAATGGGATTCATTGCAAGACAGGAGGAGGATGAGGAGGGTCATGGAATTGTACAGGACATATACTGGTGATGAGGCATGGAAAGATATTGCAATAGGTATGAAAAGTAGTGCATGGAAGGGAAAAGATGACCATGACCACAAGCTGGCACTCGATTTCAGGCACAAGGGTGTGGGAAGATTCTCTTTTTTAGGTAAGGGTGTCAGGGATTGGAATGAGTTACCAAGAGAAATGATGAATGATTTACCGAAAACTTTGAAGGAATTTAAAGATAAAATTTGTAGAGGGAAAATGTAGGTGGGTGCAGGATAGGGGGAAGATGGGTGTGTAGGGAAATTGCCACCGGAGCCTGTGCTCCATTGCAATTAAATTAAATTAAATTAATTCGGGTTACAAATTTGTTTAATTAAACATCTGTTCACCAACCCACAGTTATGACAATTTTTGTGGATTAATTCTGGTGTCAGCAAGAGGTCAGTAACATTCCTTTTGGTACTACATGTTGATTATCGATTAAGCTCGGTAAATTTTGATTACGCCACTGGAGCAATAGTGCAATTGAAATCTCAAATTATTATAATACTACTGATACCTGCCAAAATACCTTCACATCTGATCAGTCAGTGTTAAGTAGAGTAATGTGGTGACATACATGTGTTATTATATCACAATATTTGGCAGCACTATCATAACCTTGGCGCCACAATTTGATGATGGCTTCTTACGTAACTTTACAAATCAAAAATGAAGAGCAATTTTGATGAGATATTGACTATTAAAAGCTAGTTATACATATAGTTCCTTGTGCCTTTAGCAATGTTTTTCTTCTGGTCCAGGCTATATTGCAACCTAACCACAATTGGCAGTAAGAAAACAAAACACCCATTGTGCATGTAGTTCCTTATGGCTTTGTGAAATTATTTTGTCTCCAGGCCATGTCTTTACCTAACCATCTCAATTTTGACAAAAATGTTACATCTCGTCCAGGCTACATCTCTACTTCAAAACCACAATTTTGGGAAGCAATGTCACAAGAGCTAAGCAAAATTTTATTTTCCACGTTCGACTTGTCTCGTCAATTTAGATAAGAATACATAGTCAAATTACAGCACCATGGCTATCTCAGAATCAACCAATACTTTATAATAGAACAGTGGTGTCATAAAGTGGTTAAAATAAGCAAATACATAAATCATTTACTAGAAACTATTTTGTCCCAGTCTTTCTTCACAAAAATGGTTAATTTCAAATTTTGTCCTTATGGTAATGATTCAAAATTAATTACACAACTAGCTACATTGTTCTATCAACTTAGTGAATCATAATTTTCATGTCTTTGTTCTTCTGTCAAATATGATATCAAAAAAGTTAATTCATGTATGTTTTTGGATATATGATTTTACTAACAAATATATACAGCAAGTCACTGCATATTTATGGATATTGTATACTCATTGACTTAAATAACTGTGTGTACTAATAATTAAAAATAAAATAAACCCTTTTGTCAACTGCTACTTCAAACCAAATTTATTAACAGAAGACGGTAGGTAACAATTCCTGTTAATTTAAACTTCATTTTTAAGGAGTACAATGTTATTTTCAATTCAAACTATTGAAGATATCATTTGTTTCCATTAATCATTCATTGCACACTTATCAAAAATTAATGATATGTAAAAAATATATAAATACACAAGCTAAGCAAAACATGGAACACTGATCTGCAGCACTCTGCGATAATGACATCTGCTATTTCACTCGACACCATATGAAACTCTTAAATGTTTCATTCTGACACTTCAGGGTTTGTGGTCAATACAGAGAAAAATCCGTGTCGTTACGTTAATTTAGTTCAAAGCATGTGTATATAAACTAGTTTTTATAAGGAAGAACCGTAAAACAGACTTCTGAACTCTATGATTCCTTTGCGCGAAGATAAACATCACACGAGATTTAAGAAAGTCATTTCATCTGACCTCAGTTAACCAAAAAAGTAAACAAACATTTACAAATAAATTTTTCTATGAATGAAGTACGCGTCTTGATCAAGACCGAAACGCGATCACAAGCCACTGCAAAGAAACACCAACAAAATGCCACATAGGTGTCAAAACAAATTATTTACAAGTTTGGTCATCGTAAGAAGACATGGCTAGAGCACTTTGTAAATAACCAACTTCTTTCATACCAAGTCCTGCTACCAATATAATTCAATAACAACTATTAATTTTGATAGAAAACATCTAAAACAAAACCTAGAAGGAGTCACTGCACCAAGTTGTTTATGTTAGAACTATGTTATGAATGACGCCAGGCACCAAGGTAACATTACTCGGTGGTTTTACCTACCTTACTAGTTGCATCTGAAACTTCTTTCATTATTTGTTCGAAAGCAGCCGTCTCTTCTGCCTGTTTCTGATTGTGTAGCGCGATCTTCTCACTAAACTTTCTTGGGTTCGCCATGATGGCTGCTTTAGTTTTGACTTCCAAGGCAAGGAAAATAACCAATGAAAAACTATTGACAGTGAATATTGTGGCATCTGTTGGTAAGTAAAGGCATTGCATCTGTGATATCACAGCGCCTTCTATACGTCAGAGCTCATTGTGACAGACCAGCTTAGAAGAAAAGGGAAATGCACTGCCTTGTTACAAGAATCACGTTCTTTGTCGGTGAGGGAAAAGGAGCTGATTCTATGACGTAAAGGACACCGAGTGCCGCTGAAGTGGTCGCGGTGTCTAAAAATTCAGTGGCCGGACACCAAGTTTCCCGTGTGAAATGGGCCTTCGGAGTATTGCATGTAAGGGAAATAATAACCGTGACCACAAGCTGGCACTAGATTTCAGGCCCAAGGATGGAGAAAGATTTTCTTCCGAAGGAAAGGCGGTCAGGAATTGGAATAAGTTCCATTAACTCTTCAATCTCTAAGCATTTCCTACATATTCCAGATTCATATAGGTAACATTGTATCATACTGGCGAAATATGTTTACGAAGGAAAATTATTTACTATCAAACCTTCAGGTATTTTAGAATACATGCCGGACATAAATTAGTTTTTTTTTAACTGCTTTACGTCTCTTTTTAACATCGAGGTCTTTAGAGACGGGAAAGGATAGGGGGCAAGGAATGGGAAGGAATTCGGCCATGGCCTTTTGAAGGAAGCATCCCGGCATTTGTCTGGAGTGATTTGGGGAAACCATGGAAAACCCAAATCTGGATGCCCGGAGGGGATTCGAACCGCCGCCCTCCCGAATGCGAGGCGAGAACGCTAACCGTTACACCGCCCCGCTCGGTGACATAAATTAGAACAGTCCATTTCCCTTATCTTTTTCTACAATGAAGTAGGTTTACTTAGACTTTCTATTATAAAATCGTGAATTACTTACACCGAAAAAATTTTTCTCAATCACCTAGCCATATTATACCTTCGTTCTTAAGCAATAATCAGGTTTCTTTTTTAATTTTCTCACAAATTTTAATATTTATTTTAACTGGGATATACTTCAAGAATGAAGATACATAGCTAAATTTATCCCTATCCTAAAGCAGGAAGTAACAATCATAATCAATAGTAATTCCTGTTACTCTATTGCAGTTAATCAGTTGAAAGTAAAAACGTTTTCATAGTTCAGAGAAGAGCTATTATGATACTATGTGGGGTAAAACCAAGAAATCTTTGTTGACATCTCATTAATAGCTCAATACTTATTTTTTTTTAGTTTAATTTTAATTGCAATGGAGCACACGCTCCGGTGGCAATTTCCCTTCTCACGACAATTCTCTCATGTACTTTGTCATCGAACATTTTAACTTGTTTACACCAAATTAACAGTAAACAATTTCAATGCAGAAAATCAAATATTACATATTCTTTATTAAAATTAAGTGAAGTTAATTATTATGGAATAGATCTGTTTTATATACTTTCTAATTTGCTAATACCTATTCTATCCAACAAATTAAACCAAAGAATTAATGGTATCTAATATGTCTGTTTCTTAATTTAGTTGTAAAAATTAATGTTGATTTTATATATTTTTATAGCATATCATACGTTTTTATTATTATTATTCCTCATACTGTATGTTTATTTATTAAACCATGACATTTTCCACGTTTCCGCAGGTCCTTCCTCAGCGGAGATCTATGGAACGAGAATAATCAATGCAAATAACTAAAACGCCTATGAAGTTTCTTTTTTTAGTTCTGCACCTAGAAAATGTGGCTAACACCAAATACTCATGTCAACCAAGATATTATTTACCTCGATAATTTTTTTTTTCCTAATTTTCTTCAGCGTATGCTCATGATTAGAGGTCACTTTAGTTCTCCATTCTTCCCCCCCCCCCTTGAATATTCCATTTTCTCATTCAAATCCTATACGACACTTTATGTAAACTAACAATATTAGATTAATATTTTTCCGTTCTGCTTAAACTAACATTTCAGAATTTTATGATCTGTTGTATTATTTGTAATGGAATTTACAGTCTTACTGACCATACTTTTATTTTTAAGACCAGCTTCTAAGCCCGTTAAAATTACGTATTGATCGCAATGTTCTAGTACCTAATTCATTTGTTCACATTTGCTTAGTTAAACAAAATTGTTTTTAAAAAGTCAATGACATAATGTTGTACATATCTTGTTCCACTGCACAATTCTCTTCCCAATTAACAGGTAGATTTAGAGAAATACGTGTCTTACTTTATGATTGATTTCAAATTACAATTTAAAGAGAAAAAAATATCGAAACACTACATTAACAGAAATATGTAATCTATTTCTTAGTACCGAGAGTGGTGAGTAAGTGATTAACGCTCTGCCCTCGCATTCTGGAGGACCCCGGATCGAATCCCCGCCCGGACATCCAGATTTTGGTTTTCCATGGTTTCCCCAAATCACTCCAGGTGAATGCCGCGATGCTTCCTTCAAAAGGCCATGGCCGAATTATCTGCCCTTCCTAGTCCCAAGTCCCATCCCGCCTCAAATGATCTCGACGTCTACGAGGTGTAAAGCATATGTAAAAAAGAAAAATAATCCTTAGTCTCCAATAATAGTAAATTCTATGGAAATCTGTTCATTGTTAGCGCACCATCGAAGGCCGAACCCGCGTCAATACAGTGTTACTGATTAACTTAATTCACCTTTATTATTAATATTCATTGAATGATTATGTGTTTATCCGTTTTTTATTTGCTTCAATGTTTGGCCTGTTATTCCTAAACCATTTTTATAATTAACTCATTCCTTATAAATATTACGAAAACGGTAGTCGTTATTAGCTACCTAGCTATCCGAAACATTCTGCCTTATGGGTACTGTAATTGGCCAGTTTCACTTAGCGTCACTTTTCGATTGCTGAGGTTCTCGAGAACATTCGACAGTGACCCAGTTTTGTCAGTCACACGCGTGCTAAGAGTTCAGTTTTACAGAGTACTATTAAGATCATTTTAGAATTTGGATGATTTTTTTTTTAATAAATATACTTTGCTGGAATCTGCAAACTTTGGATTTCGAATTGTAATCAGTGGTTGTCAGGCCCTTAAACAAAATTTAAAAAAAGGAAGTATTACTGAATTAACCTTAAACCAGTTCGCTACTTCACCAAGAACTTCATTTACATTAAATTCAGGATGATTTTTTACATTCAGGTTAGTATGTCTGCAAATTAAATATTTTTGACTCTGTTTGCTAAGATTCCACAAAGATCAATTATCTATCTATATATTAATACGCTAAGCGAAAACTTATGTTACATTTTTTAAGAATATTGCGCTCACGGAGAAGTGTGAGATTTGGCATAGTTAAAGATTATATGGAGAAGAAGTGAATGAAGCTAAAATCTACATATAATATGCGTTACAAATACATTAAATAAAGTAAAATAAAACGCTCGCTCGCCTACGTAGGCTGGTAGATGGCGCAGCGGTCTTACTTTGTCTTCTTTGGTGAAACAAAGTAGTCGAAATTAATCTCTGAACTTATATAGAAGCAAGAAGCAACCTTTCGAGGGCAGGTAGATAGCGCAACTAGCGGCCAGAATATTGGGCGAACGGAGGAACTTAAGGAAATACAGAAAGCTAAAATTATATATAAACTACTAGCATTTGCCCGCTGCTTCACGCGCGCGTGCCTTGGCAGGTGTAGAAATTATTTACCGATTTTATTCTCTTATCAGACATTAACGTGGAAAGGCATGAACTGTTAATGTATTCTGAATAGTTTCGTTTGTTTCGGTTAATACGTTAGGTTCGGTTTTCATACTGATGTCAGAGAGTTGTTTTATTCATATTTTAACGTGATGCAATTGATTCAATAGTAGAAAAGGTTCCTGAAAAATTAACAGTAGTAATTCGTGGTTGTAATTATTGTGCGAAGTATAAACATTTATTGTTTAGAAAGGCTTTTATATTTGCGTTATAAGTAAATAAAGCAATGCTTAAGAGAAATAATATACTATCTTCAGCATACTTCGTAGGTCACTCATTGTAATGCCTCTGTGTAGACCACGTTTCTGGTCTGATTGTTCATTGTACATATGTACAGGCGTGAAATGCCACTCACCCTGGAGCAAGCAACGTATAGCTAGCTGGCCGTGCGAGAAACATGGTGTCCGAAGATCAATACCTACGGTTCCTAGTGTCTGTCCCTGAGACTTGTTAATTGTCATGGCAAACCATAACGTTACGGGAAATTGTAGGCGCTTAAATTTGAACGGGAAGTTTGAAGGAACCAATGGTATTCGTGGAAGGAATACTTCTTCTCCTCGTCCACATCCTGTTAAAATAACGGCCTCAATTATGTTTTTGTGCAATGATTTCACCAGAAGTGGATATAATGAAAAATATTGTTTCCATGATACTTAACTAAAAAAAGTTTATTTTTAAATGTGGATACCGAGGATTGCAACATAACCGCGGTGCCATAAATTTATGTAAATATAGCAGTAATCTACGACTTAGTCCTCTTGGAAGTGTGCTGAAATATAAAAATTCGTTACCAATAATCACAGCATCTCAATTTTTCTGATTTATTTATTTTTGTTGTTTTTTATTTTTTGTAGTTTGGATATTGGTTTTATTTTACGTTGATACACTATCAATTATTCCTGCTTTAAAATAGAAATTTACGTGAATTGGAGCTACTCTTGATTTCAAATCGTCGTATCATTACTGTCATTATTTCAGTCAGATATAATTAATCCAAAAATGTCGAGATGTGATCATGGTACAGTTTATGTAGTAACGTGCATGTAACTGAAACAATTATTTCTGAGTGGCAACATTATGGCAAGTTGTGAATCGCTTGAAATGCAACCTGACAGCTGATATGATGCTTTGTTATAGGCCTAAGAGACGATGCCTGCAGCTTTATAATCTACGTGGTGTAGCATTAGGATATCAAACATTTTTAATTTAAGTTTATTTCAATATAGCCGTATTTTCTATGGAATTATTTCAGTCGCATGTAAGTACCTGGCGAAACAACAGCCTGGACCAGATGACAATTGACTCGTTTTGTTTAGCATCAGGCATAACGGGTTTAGTTTTAAAATTTACGCGGTGTAGAATAGAATTTTAGGATGCCTAGTTATATTTGAAATAAAAATTCGTTACCAATAATCACAGCATCTCAATTTTTTCTGATTTATTTATTTTTTGCTGTTTGGATATTGGTTTTTATTTTATGATGATACACCATCAATTATTCCTGCTTTAAAATAGAAATTTACGTGAATTGGAGTTAATCTTGGTTTCAAATCGTCGTATCATTATTGTCATTATTTCAGTCAGATATAATTAATTCAAAAATGTCCAAATGGATCACGGTACAGTATATGTACTAATGTGCATGTAACTCAAGCAATTATTCCTGAGTGGCAAAATTATCGCAAGTTGTAAATCGATTGAAATGCAACCTGGACAGTGATGACAGCTGATATGCTTTGTTATAGGCCAAAGGGACGATGCTTTTAGCTTTATAATTTACGCGGTGTAGCATTAGGATAAAAATTATCGCAAGTTGTAAATCGATTGAAATGCAACCTGGACAGTGATGACAGCTGATATGCTTTGTTATAGGCCAAAGGGACGATGCTTTTAGCTTTATAATTTACGCGGTGTAGCATTGGGATATGAAATTTTTTTTATTTGAGTTTCTTTCAATATATCCTTATTTTCTATGTAATTATTTGAGTCGCATGTACCTGAATTTTCGGATGCCTAGTTATATTTGCACGTTATAGTCACGAGACATATTAATCGAATAAAGTACTTCCAAATATGTGCAATTCCGCACAAGTCATTATGAAAGAAGTATGTTTTATTACTTGCTGATATTTATAATAGCTGTTTTTCAGACATCGCTCTTCGAGAAAAAACTGAATTTCGTATTAAGTATTGGCTTATTGTGGCTGTATTGTACAGCGTTCACTGAGCAATTTTGTTCCAGAGACAAACTATAACAGTCTACCAAAGACAATACATGTCTTCAATATAATTCAACAGACCTGTTACGATTCAAGTAAATGCTGATTATACTTGATTCAGTATTCTTTTTATTTTGAAGTACTGCGGCCCAAAAAAATGAATCCAGAAGTAAAAAAAAAAAAAAAAAAATGGAAATCCTAAATTTTGTAAGGTCTCTTTATGAAAGGAGTGACCGTCTGAATGTGTATATTATCTGTGGTCTACAGTTTCACATTTCTGAAGTTTTTTACTGACTTGCTTCTTCCCATGGTACATATTAGTCGTTAGCTACTTCTGCAGATGTTGATCAGCAACATTAGCTTTAAAAATTTGGAAACACCATACAAATTGATGCGGTAGTTTTTGCGTTATTAGAGATCAAGCCTCACTACAAACGCAGCTTGCTTACAGATTTATAATAGTATAGAATCTAGATAGATATAGATATTTTACAAACCTTGGAATCGATATAAGCAGTCAGAGATAATCGATTGCTTCAGTTGTAAACAAATGCGCAGCTTGTCTCTGGTTTGCGACGTGGGCTGCCGCAGAACGAATTTCCCGTAAACTTTTTACACTTGGACCAGGCCGAATTTCAACCTAACCATGATCACTATGACAAAACGAACCTATTTAGGTTGATATGATCCCTGTACCGATAATTTTTGTGTCATTTTTACAGTGCTGCTAACATTTCGTGTTTGCGGAGCCTCCCATATTTCGGCATTTTTAATTTAATTCGTGGCTACTTTTCCGGAATAGGAGAGTGCTAAACGTGAAGAGGACACTATAAGGAAACAGTTAATCCAAATTTCAACAGGTCAGTAACAGTTTTTCACTGGTGGAGAATGTCCCACCCCACCCAAAAATATAATAAGCATAGTTAATACAAGTTACAAATAGATTATTAAAATAAAAAAATAATTTGCGAACGTGTGTGTGCGCGTGAAATAGGATCGGAGCCAACGTTCTTATGTGAATTCCCCGCATTGAGACACTCTGTGGTCTTTGGTAAAACGAAAGACTCGGATAAAGTAGACATTAATGTTTGAAGTTATGAAAGGAATACGTTGAAAAGGAATGTAGCGATTTTGCAGATACTATATGGGCATTTGACTATTTAAAATGTTTAACTTTGGTTAAGTGTCTTTTGATTTTTTAATTTCAGTAATTTCATTAGTGAGAGAGAGAGAGACAAGATATAAGGAATACTTATTTGCGTGAAATTCAAAATGATAATAGACCAAATTTAAATAGCGAACACACAAAATGACAAAATTATTTTGATAGATACATTTAAATGCGCATGTTTCATAAAGCTAAAGCAGTTTTCCGGCCTAAATGAACCATTGATAAATACATTTCATCATTTGCTATGGTTAAATTAGAAGCTAAAATTTAGCATACAGTCACGCGTGGAGGGTATCGTTTTAATTTTATAGGTAATGCAGAGAATTACTAGATTATTACTCTTTCATGAAAGGAACTAAACAACTTAATGAATTATGGTCGAATTCGATCACTGGGCGATCACTAGTGTATAATAAAAACACAATAGGTTCTAGGACAGAGCTTTGTGGAATGCTATATTATATGTACTTATTCCCAATCTGATGAAGTATCTTTAGTGATTATGGTATAAAAAGGGAGACTTTTCGCATTCGCCATTCCGTGTATGAATTAAACCATTTACCTGCAATTCCTTATACAGGGCGTTTCATTTATGACGCGTCCGCGCGCACGGCAAAAATCGCCCGGGGCAGCGCCCCCTCGCTTGCCGGTAATTCACACCGCGCATCGCCCCAGCTCAGGAACGCCTCATGCTTGCGCTAATTTCTTACCTTATAGCACGTGCTTTAAATGTTGGCCATCGTCTTCAATACACGCTTAATATCTCCTAAGGATGTTTTGGCTAACTCTCCGCAGTTTTTGTGAAGAAATATTATTAATTATAGTTCTTATGTTTTCCCTAAGTTCGAATTCCGTACGAGGATTTGATCATAAAAAAAAGGTCGCCCTATACATAATACGCTGCAAATTTCGTCGCAACTATCATGGGGAGGCTGTCAGTGACTGGATTTGCCACCCTCCTTGACGTAGCGCCCGCGTGCGGTGCAGGGCCTTGCACGCCCGCTTACGGCGGCCCTGTTCCTATATGGCCTATTTTTGTAACCGTATGCAGCACAAGATGGCATTATAAAAAAACTTAGGCACATTAGAAAATGAAATAATCACAGCATCAAATACAATGTGAACATAGCAATTGTATGGATACGTAATATAGCCGCCGCCACGCACGCGCAATATCAGCCGAGAGTTTAGAGGCGGCGCGGCGTCGCAGAATAAGAGATATTTCGTCTCCATATATTTTTTTCTTCCATGAATGTAGTAGGTTATCTATTTAATATACCTTTACTTGAGAGTACATTTTCAGAAATGCTTAAGTGTGCTGTAGTTAAACCACTCTATAAAAATACATCAGCCGTATCGAATTACCTTCCTATTTCATTACTAACCGTCTTCTCCATAGTTTTTGAGAATGCAATGTACAATAGAGTTTATTATTTATTTATTGGCATTTGGATTTTGTCCACACAGCCAGCAAACATCATGAGTTTAACATCAGAATATACGTATATCAGTAGTGAAATACATTAAACTAACAACAATGTTTTGATACAACAGGTACATGAATTAACAGCAACATGAAATGAAGCGGAAGAATGAGGTATTTCATCGTTGACAATGCCTTTATAATGTAGCACGACTTTACAGTGTAATGATTGATTTTTTTAAAAAAAATTTTTTATGGCTTTAGCCAAAGGCTAATACAGCCAATAACCTCATACAATATGAATTTTAAATAACACCTTTAGTACACTTAACATACAGGGAGATTATCTTGACCGATTTCTTGCTCGGAACTGAGAGAGATTTCATCAGAGAAGTTATATCAGTTATATTTAGACCATCTTCTAGCAGTTGTTTCCTCGCTGATTGATGATGCTTGCAGCTCAGCATGAAGTGATAAATATCCTCTACAGAATCACACGATGGGCACACCGGCGAATCCACCAACCACATGACTTATTTTTTGTCACGTAATCGAGTGGTGTGTCCTGTCCTAAGTCTGTTCATTAAAGTAATTTCTTTCCTGTTCAGTTCTAGTTGAGCGTACCATGGCTTGCTTACTATGTTGTTGCAGATGGCTCGATACCAAAGTCCCTTTCCCCGCCAGTCGGCAAACCATCTCTTCTCCCTCTCAGTCTTAACCATGTCGGTAAGAATGGCCTTGAAGTCTGTACAGGGTACTGAAACTTTTTCTGTTTCTGCAGCAGTAAGGTGGCGATGTGCTTTTCTGTCCGCTGCCTCATTTCCCGACACCCTAACATGGCTCAGTACCCACTGGAACTGCACTTGTATTCCTTCTACAGATAACTTCTGAAGTACCCTGGCTACGTCATAAACTAAATAGTTCCGGCATCTTCCTTTTGACAATTCCATTATTGCCTGTAGGGCACTTCTAGAATTGGTGCAAATCACTGTATTTGAATGAGCTGTCGAATGAATGTATTGCAGCGCTTTTAGAATGGCATAAAGCTCTGAGGAGAACGTCGAAAACTGTCTTGGTAACCTGTAAGCTTCGTGAACGCAGCGACCAGGGTCTACAAATGCAGCTGCGGAAGCCTTTCCTTTTTCCTTTGAGCCGTCTGTAAAAATTTTGTGCCATGCCTCCATCTCGAGTTCAGTGCTTCTAGTGTGAGGCACTTCAGTTCCTCCTCACTGTGATCTTTTTTCATTAATCGGTCTGTCATAAGGTAAATGTGAACTAGAGGGGATAGATCTGACCGTTGCCATAGTTGTTCCTCACTGTACGAGTAATTGATATCTGAACTGTAAATGGCCCATTGAGCTGTTGTTTGAAAGAAATCCACAAGTGAAGGTGTTTTGTGATACTTAGATTGCTCATGAGCAAGAAGCTGCACTTTTCTTATTAGTGGATGTCGTTTGGTGGAACAAACTCTTATCCAAAAATTCATTTCCACTTTCTTTCTTCTTAGGTCTAATGGAAGAGTTGCTGTTTCTACCATGGAGGAAGGAATATATGGAGACGACGAAAGGGACCTTCGCCACATACTGGAGTGAAACCGGGTGGAGAGAAGTGGGGAGGGGAGGCCGCCATATTTCTTGACAGGAGAAACAAGGGAATCATAAGACAACCGTGGCACCGCAATTTGATGATGGATTATTATGTAACTCGACGAGACACATCAAAAATGAAGAATAACTTTTTTGATATCGTGCTTAGTTCTCGAGATATGCTGGCTCAAAAGAGTGGAGTTTCCGGTTGAAATTCAGAAGAAACGTGCCCCCTAAGTCAAAATTGGTGATAGATTCTTATATAACAAGACGATACAAATCGAAAATAAAGAATAAAATTTTTTGATATCTCGCTTAGTTCTCAAGATATTGTACCTTAAAATTGACGTGGTTCGGTTGAAATGCGGCCTGGACCAGAAAAAAACTATCGCCATATCCATATTTGATGATGAATTCGGACGTAACATAATGAGCAGGTAAGTCTTTTTAACTTGCATAACAAACTTTTTTATTTCTACAGTCCTTAAATTTTAGTTGATGTTCAAATAGGTTATATTTTCACATTCTATTTAAGTAATTGACAAGAAAGATTTCAAAATCTAGAAATATACTTGTAGACATATTTACAAACAGAAACAAGTCATATCTGAAATTTTAAAAATAGCATAAGTCAATGTTCACAACTTTAAAAAAAATTAACAATTCAAAAAACCTCATAGTTTCTGAGCTTACTTAGAAGATATTGTACTGTTAGTGGCCTATATAATTTTGCTAGAAAATCAGTGCATTAATAACAGCTAATAATAAATAAATTGTTTGTTCTCTTCTGGTATACACCACATTTGAACCTGCCAACATTTCCATTAATATTGCCGCTACAAAACCAAACTATGTAGACACATCTAAACACAAGAAATGCATCACGATCTACATTTCGGACAACAAAGTTTATTTCATCACGTTTAGTAGTTCGCACAGCACAAATTATCACAATTAATTTCATCGTGCACTTTCAGTGTAAACTTAAACGTGAGATATGCATGCAGAATACAATATTCACTGTGTCGCGATGTAAACATGACCCGCTTAAATTAATTTTTCAACACTTGTCTACAATAAGGATAGATTTTCAGGTGCAAAATAGTAAACGTATGCTAATCGTAAACACTACATCAACAAAAATTTGAGAACGATATGATCCTATTGAGAGCAATGAATAAATTTATAGCGAATGGCCCTAATGTTGCAGTTGCCTGTCAGATACTTCAACAACGATAATTACAATGTGACTTACTTAATATGAAACGCTATTCCAGGTTTTTTCCTATCTCGTCTGTTTGTGCAACCATATGCAGCACAACTTGGCATTATAGAAAACTTTAGATTATTAGCAAATGAAATATTCTCAACAGCTGACACAGTGTAAACAGCCCAATGTTTTGGTACTCCTACGATATCTGCCACGCAAGCGCAATTTTTTTCACGAGGTTTCACGGATTTAGCGTTATCTCGTCTCCATATATTCCTTCCTCCATGGTTTCTACCTCCATCTCAGCAACGGGAGTAGTTTTAAGGAAACCGCCTACCACCCTTAAAGCTGCCGATTGAATGGTGACTAACTTTCTGAGGGTAGAAATTGACGCAGTTTCGTAGAGAAATCCCCCATATTCGAGTCTGCTCCTCAGTAAGCTATAATAAATGTTTCTCAGGAGTCTGGGATCCGTGCCCCAGATCAGAGCTGCTAGGGCCCTGAGGATATTTATTCGCTGTATAGATGATTATTTTAGTTCTGCTATATGTCTTCGCCATGAGAGTTTAGTGTCTAACCACATCCCCAGAAACTTTACTCGGAGACTACTTCCATAGTAGATCCACCTATTGTAATTTTAAAGTCATTATTCTGAAATTGTCTTTGTGAGAATACACATAACTTGCTTTTATCTACCGAAAGCTCTAGGCCTCTATCTTTCAGACAGATTTGTACTTCACCTTACCTGAGTTTCGAGCAAATTTTTGCTTTTTGTTTGTCAGGGTGAGAAAACATACACCAAAAAATCATCAGCGTATTGAAGATAGGTTACAAATCCTCTCAGGCTATTGCAAACTATCAAAGTATAAATGTCAAATAGAATAGGACTCATTGGGTCTCCCTGAGGCAAACCTTGGATACATGTCGACTGAAGCATTTAACGCATAAAGTAGAGATAATGTTTTACTCTGTGCGCCAGGTAATGAAAACACCATGACGAAACTTTTTCGGGAGTCCCTATATTTTCCATTATTTCCCTAAGTATGTTGATCTGCCACATTATTGTAGGCTTCCTTGTATATCAAGAAAAGCGGCAAGAAGGAAGTTTCTCCTAACAAAAGTCAGCTATATGTCAGTAATTAAGGTACTTAAATTGTCCATGGTGCTATACCCTTTGCGGAATCCCATCGTTCGATCACTAAGCAACCTATGATGTTCCATATGCCATTCAATTCTGTTTTTTATCATCGCACTCATCAGCTTTGCCAAACACTGTAGAAGAGATATAGGGCGGTAGGAGGAAACGTTATTTTTGTCCTTGTTAGGTTTTGCCACAGGTATAATTATAACATTTCTCCACTGTACTGGGACAAACGTAGCTGCCAGCATGTCATTGTACAGTTGTAGGAGCACCTCTTTCGCCTTTTGCGGCAGGTTGTAAATCATGGAGTAAGTGATCTTGTCCATTCCTGGTGCAGTGTCTTCCTTCTTCAAGGCACAGACCAATTCTGACATAAGAAAGGGTGGTTCCCCCAATCTGGTGGAATTAGCGTTAGAATCGTTTCCTGATTCAGATTCCGTATTTAATGGGACGAACAGAGGCGCAGTCTTGCTTAGAAATAGTTCCGCTGCTTCATTATCAGTATTGACCCAGTTAGCAACCGTCCTGTCGCCCTTGTACCAACGTATCTTCCTCCACATCTCTTGGGAAGAGATACCATACGAAATGCTAGAGCAAAATTTTCCAGCCTTCTCGTTTTGACCGTCGAATAATTGCTCTTGCCTCAGCTGACTTCGTTTTTAGCAAT
>JARYHS010011408.1:245391738-245573845 GCA_031002005.1 Vandiemenella viatica | reverse complement strand
CCGCAATCAGTTGTCTCTGAGATTCTGCGAATATTGCTGTGAACTGATGTAGAAGTCCTTGGAGGAACTGTTGCCATTCTGTAGGTGCTGCTGGCGTAGCCATGCTGGTCGAGAGTTCTTATCCCAACCTTGTCGCCACTGAAGTGAACTACACTTAACGGTTCCTTGAGGTTTATTACTCTGAACACAAATACAACTGGTAAACCATAAACAATTGTGGGCACAGTTATCAGATGACCGTCGAGAATTGTAGCCTGGTCCTGATCCGGGGTAGAGTGACGGCTTCTACTTCCGTAGTTGACGCTGGTTCAGCGGTCAGGTCGGAACTGTCGGTGGAGCTGCCGGCTACGCTTATATAGGCGGCCTGGCGCAGGAATACCGTTGTGTGGTAGTACGGCGACCTCTGTAAGAAAAAGTCCCACTTAGCCTCTAGATGATTCTATTTATTTTCCTGGTTTGTTTTGATGCCTCTGCGCCTGTTTGGAGTCGTATATGTCTCCCGGCGTGCAGGCGCGTTGTGTGTGAGGTCTGCCTGGCAGGGGCCTTTACTGGCAGACTGAACAATTACATTCGCTCAGCTTAAAAGCTTTCATACCGGCAAGCAGAGTAGAGCGGTGAGGGGTTATCAGGTTTGTACCATTAGATCTGACAGACGAGGAGATCAAACTCAATATAAAATAAGATCCACCAATCACTGACGTGCGGCGTTTTACTAAAAGAGTACACTTAGATGGCAAGATTGAAATGAAGCCTTTACAAAACAGTGCAGATAACGTTTGATAGTCAATACCTACCTGAAGAAGTGGAAATATTCAATTTAAGATTTAAGGTAACACCCTAATCTCCCCTGTAATTCAATGTTTGAAGTGCATGAGGTTTAACCATATTGCTAATAATTGCAAAGGTAAGAAAGATGTGGAAGATGTGGAGAAGAACACAAAATGTCTGACTGCAACAACGACTTCTTCAAATGCGTTAATTGCAGCGGCGATCGTGTCGCAAACGACAGAACATGTCCGGCGAGAAAACGCCAAGAAGAATTAAAAGAGACACAGGCATCAAAACAATAGGACACCCATGGTACCCAGACATGACCATAGAGATAGTAAATTTTCTTCCATTGCAGAGGAAAACTTTCAGCTCAGTCACCAGCGAAAAAATACCTTCCACAAGCGGTGAACAATACAAGAGAGTAAAACCTCCAGTGACAAAATATCTCGTGAGGTTCAGACAGAAGGAACAGACAGCACAGTAATTAACGAGGAAATGATCAGCGTTGTCGTGAAAACAGTGCTCAAAGTTATATCTCAACATATGAAAGGAAAGCTGTCAGCAACAGTGCTCAAAAAATACATGAAGTATCCACTAACAGAATACTGCAGGAAACATGTGAGATGGGCCTACCATGGAGACACTTTGTACAACAACTGAGAATGGCTAGGAAGAAACAAATGATCATCCTACAGTGGAATGCTAGAAGTCTCTATTATAAGTGGAATGGATAATGGAAGAACATAAAGCTGATGTGGTGCTGATTACCGAACTTTTGAAAACTCAAGATGTTCAGTTATTTCGTATTAGTGGGTAATATTTTTTACCAACACGTTGATAAATTACAGTGTGTAGTAATAATAGTTAATTGTTTGTACCATTTTCGTAGTATATAGGATTTGTGTTAATTTTACAAAAATTTTGTTTATTATAAATTTCAATACAGTATTAAGAAATAACGGTTCGTTGTAGACTCTAGATAACGAACCATCTGAATGTACAGTTAAATAAATAAAAATAAATAAAATAAATGTATCTTGTTGATTACCGAAACGTGGCTTCGCAATCGTCCATCCTCACTCACAGGAAATTCAACATATACTGGGATGACAGAGAGAATGGATATGGAGGAGTGGCCATTATGGTCAGGAAGTGCATAAGCAGCTGTATCGGAAATATTGTTGCACCAATAAGTGAACTAGAAATTTTATCTGTGAATATTAGACCAGGAACAACATCAATACAATTACTTTCATCTACAAGCCGCCACAAATTAACATGAGTGAAGAAAATTGGACTGCGATATTTAATCAGCTTCCACCTAATAGCTTTGTGGGAAGAGACTTTAATGATCATCATCCACTGTGGCATGAGTTTCAAGCAAAAAAGAAGGGAGAAGAGCTGCCTCAAGCTATCACATCATCCACATTATCAGTGCTCAATAATCAACATGGAACAAGACTTGGTTCTCCATATCAGAGGCACTCTTCCCCCGATATCTCAATCATATCAGCTAATCTGTTGCTGAGTTCGAGGTGGGAAATCTTAAAAGATACTCTAGGTAGCGATCACTTCGTTCTTAAAACAACTATTGACACGTCATTACTGTAAAACTTTAACATTCAAATGAGACGCTGGAATTGCAAGAAAGCGAACTGGAAACTATATCAAGAAAAACTCAACATGCGGCTGGGTCAGAATTCTGAATCCTCAACTGACTTGCAGGTCCATTACAACGAATTTGAGGATCTTATAGTCAGGAG
This sequence comes from Vandiemenella viatica, assembly GCA_031002005.1. Taxonomy (NCBI): domain Eukaryota; kingdom Metazoa; phylum Arthropoda; class Insecta; order Orthoptera; family Morabidae; genus Vandiemenella; species Vandiemenella viatica. Next base: position 245,571,311 of record JARYHS010011408.1, on the reverse strand, counting down.
TACAGAAGAGTGTATACCAATGGCAAAGTTCGGAATAAAGAGACCTGACAGCAGAAAACCTTGGTGGAACAGCGACTGCTCCAGAGCCGTCGCATTGAGATGCCTAGCTATTAAAACTTATAGACACGATTCAACCTTAGAGAACTTTATATTGCTCAAACGAAGGTCAGCTGAGGCAAGAGCAATTATTCGACGGTCAAAACGAGAAGGCTGGATAAAGTTTTGCTCTAGCATTTCGTATGGTATCTCTTCCCAAGAGATGTGGAGGAAGATACGTTGGTACAAGGGTGACAGGACGGTTGCTAACTGTACCTTAATTACTGACATACAGCTGACTTTTGTTAGGAGAAACTTCCTTCTTGCCGCTTTTCTTGATATCAAGGAAGCCTACAATAATGTGCAGATCAACATACTTAGGGAAATAATGGAAAATATAGGACTCTCGAAAAAGTTTCGTCATGGTGTTTTCATTACCTGACGTACAGAGTACACATTATCTTTACTTTATGCGGTGACTGCTTCAATCGACATGTATTCCAAGGTTTGCTTCGGGGAGACCCAATGAGTCGTATTCTATTTGACATTTATACTTTGATAGTTTGCAATAGCCTGAGAGGATTTGTAACCTATCTTCAATACGCTGATGAGTTTTTGGTGTATGTTTCTCACCCTGACAAACAAAAAGCAAAAATTTGTTCTAAACTCAGGTAAATGAAGTACAAATCTGTCTGAAAGATAGAGGCCTAGAGCTTTCGGTAGATAAAAGCAAGTTATGTGTATTCTCACAAAGACAATTTCAGAATAATGACTTTAAAATTACAATAGGTGGATCTACTATGGAAGTAGTCTCCGAAGTAAAGTTTCTGGGGATGTGGTTAGACACTAAACTCTCATGGCGAAGACATATAGCAGAACTAAAACAATCATCTATACAGCGAATAAATATCCTCAAGGCCCTAGCAGCTCTGAGCTGGGGCACGGATCCCAGACTCCTGAGAAACATTTATTATAGCTTACTGAGGAGCAGACTCGAATATGGGGGATTTCTCTACGAAACTGCGTCAATTTCTACCCTCAGAAAGTTAGACATCATTCAATCGGCAGCTTTAAGGGTGGTAGGCGGTTTCCTTAAAACTACTCCCGTTGCTGCGATGGAGGTAGAAACCATGGAGGAAGGAATATATGGAGACGAGATAACGCGAAACCTCGTTAAAAAATTGCGCTTGCGTGGCGGACTTGTTTCTGTTTGTAAATATGTCTACAAGTATATTTCTAGATTTTGAAATCTTTCTTGTCAATTACTTAAATAGAATGTGAAAATATAACCTATTTGAACATCAACTAAAATTTAAGGACTGTAGAAATAAAAAACAGTTTGTTATGCAAGTTAAAAAGACTTACCTGCTCATTATGTTACGTCCAAATTCATCATCAAATATGGATATGGCGATAGTATTTTTTTCTGGTCCAGGCCGCATTTCAACCTAACCACGTCAATTTTAAGGTACAATATCTTGAGAACTAAGCGAGATATCAAAAAATTGATTCTTTACTTTCAGTTTCTCTCATCGAGTTACATAAGAATTCGTCATCAAATTGCGGCGCCACGGTTATCGTTGAATCCCCTCATAACCTAACAACCCCACTTTTGAGACAGTATATCTCGCGAACTAAGCGAGATATCGACAAATTTTATTGTTTATTTTCGATTTGTATCGTCGTGTTATATAAGAATCTATCACCAATTTTGACTTAGGGGGCACTTTTCTTCTGAATTTCAACCAGAAACTCCAATCTTTTGAGCCAGCATATCTCGAGAACTAAGCACGATATCAAAAAAGTTATTCTTCATTTTTGATGTGTCTCGTCGAGTTACATAATAATCCATCATCAAATTGCGGTGCCACGGATGTCTTATGATTCCCTTGAGGTTTTTGTGCCTATTTCCCGTGTTTCTCCTGTCAAGCAATATGGCGGCCTCCCCTCCCCACTTCTCTCCACCCGGTTTCACTCCAGTATGCGGCGAAGGTCCCTTGCGTCGTCTCCGTATATTCCTTCCTCCATGGTAGAAACAGCAACTCTTTCATTTGACCTAAGAAGAAAGAAAGTGGGAATGAATTTTGGATAAGAGTTTGTTCCACCAAACGACATCCACTAATAAAAAAAGTGCAGCTTCTTGCTCATGAGCAATCTTGGAACCTATCTAAGTATCACAAAACATCTTCACTTGTGGATTTCTTTCAAACAACAGGTCAGTGGGCCATTTACAGTTCAGATATCAATTACTCGTCAGTGAGGAACAACTATGGCAACGATCAGATCTATCCCCTCTAGTTCACATTTACCTTATGACAGACCGATTAATGAAAAAAGATCACAGTGAGGAGGAACTGAAGTGCCTCACACTAGAAGCACTGAACTCGAGATGGAAGGCATGGCACAAAATTTTTACAGATGGCTCAAAGTAAAAAGGAAAGGCTTCCGCAGCTGCATTTGTAGACCCTGGTCGCTACGTTCACGAAGCTTACAGGTTACCAAGACAATTTTCGACGTTCTCCTCAGAGCTTTATGCCATTCTAAAAGCGCTGCAATACATTCATTCGACAGCTCATTCAAATACAGTGATTTGTACCGATTCTAGAAGTACCCTACAGGCAATAATGGAATTGTCAAAAGGAAGATGCGGAACTATTTAGTTTATGACATAGCCAGGGAACTTCAGAAGTTATCGGTAGAAGGAATACAAGTGCAGTTCCAGTGGGTACCGAGCCATGTTGGGGTGTCGGGAAATGAGGCAGCGGACAGAAAAGCACGTCGCCACCTTACTGCTGCAGAAACAGAAAAAGTTTCGGTACCCTGTACAGACTTCAAAGCCATTGTTACCGACATGGTTAAGACTGAGTGGGAGAAGAGATGGTTTGCCGACTGCCAGGGACTTTGGTATCGAGCCATCTGCAACAACGTAGTAAGCAAGCCATGGTACGCTCAACTAGAACTGAACAGGAAAGAAATTACTTTAATGAACAGACTTAGGACAGGACACACTTTATTACGTGACAAAAAATACGTCATGCGGTTGGTGGATTCGCCGATGTGCCCATCGTGTGATTCTGTAGAGGATATTTATCACTTCATGCTGAGCTGCAAGCATCATCAATCAGCGAGGAAACAACTGCTAGAAGATGGTCTAAATATAACTGATATAACTTCTCTGATGCAATCTCTCTCAGTTCCGAGCAAGAAATCGGTCAAGATAATCTCCCTGTATGTTAAGTGTACTAAAGGTGTAATTTAAAATTCTTTCGAACATAATATTGTATGAGGTTATTGGCTGTATTAGCCTTTGGCTAAAGCCATAAAAAATTTTTTAAAAAAAAATCAATCATTACACTGTAAAGTCGTGCTACATTTTAAAGGCATTGTCAACGATGAAATACCTCATTCTTCCGCTTCATTTCATGTTGCTGTTAATTCATGTACCTGTTCTATCAAAACATTGTTGTTAGTTTAATGTATTTTACTACTGATATACGTATATTCTGATGTTAAACTCATGATGTTTGCTGGCTGTGTGGAGAAAATCCGAATGCCAATAAATAAATAATAAACTCTATTGTACATTGCATTCTCAAAAACTATGGAGAAGACTGTTAGTAATGAAATAGGAAGGTAATTCGATACGGCTGATGTATTTTTATAGAGTGGTTTAACTACAGCACACTTAAGCATTTCTGAAAATATACTCTCAAGTAAAGATATCTTAAATAGATAACCTACTACATTCATGGAAGAAAGAAATATATGGAGACGAAATATCGCTTATTCTGCGACGCCGCGCCGCCTCTAAACTCTCGGCTGATATTGCGCGTGCGCGGCGGCGGCTATATTACGTATCCATACAATTGCTATGGTCACATTGTATTTGATGCTGTGATTATTTCATTTTCTAATGTGCCTAAGTTTTTTTATAATGCCATCTTGTGCTGCATACGGTTACAGAAATAGGCCAGATAGGAACAGGGCCGTCGTAAGCGGGCGAGCAAGGCCCTGCACCGCACGCGGGCGCTACGTCAAGGAGGGTGGCAAATCCAGTCATTGACAGCCGCCCCGTGATAGTTGCGACGAAATTTGCAGCGTATTATGTATAGGGCGACCTTTTTTTTATGATCAAATCCTCGTACGAAATTCGAACTTAGGGAAAACATAAGAACTATAATTATTAATATTTCTTCACAAAAACTACGGAGAGTTAGCCAAAACATCCTTAAAAGATGTTAAGCGTGTATTGAAGACGATGGCCAACATTTACAGCACGTGCTATAAGGTAATAAATCAGCGCAAGCATGAGGCGTTCCTGAGTGTGAATTACCGGCAAGCGAGGGGGCGCTGCCCCGGGCGATTTTTGCCGTGCGCGCGGACGCGTCATAAATGAAACGCCCTGTATAAGGAATTGCAGGTGAATGGTTTAATTCATACACAGAATCGCGAATGCGAAAAGTCTCCCTTTTTATACCATAATCACTAAAGATGCTTCATCAGATTGGGAATAAGTACATATAATATAGCATTCCACAAAGCTCTGTCCTAGAACCTATTGTGTTTTTATTATACACTAGTGATCGCCCAGCGATCGAAATTCGACCGTAATTCATTAAGTTGTTTAGTTCCTTTCATGAAAGAGTAATAATCTAGTAATTCTCTGCATTACCTATAAAATTAAAACGATACCCTCCACGCGTGACTGTATGCTAAATTTTAGCTTCTAATTTAACCATAGCAAATGATGAAATGTTATCGATGGTTCATTTAGGCCGGAAAACTGCTTTAGCTTTATGAAACATGCGCATTTAAATGTATCTGTCAAAATAATTTCGTCATTTTGTGTGTTCGCTATTTAAATTTGGTCTATTATCATTTTGAATTTCACGCAAATAAGTGTTCCTTATTTCTTGTCTCTCTCTCTCTCTCACTAATGAAATTACTGAAATTAAAAAATCAAAAGACACTTAACCAAAGTTTAACATTTTAAATAATCAAATGACCATACAGTATCTGCCAGAATCACTACATTCCTTTTGAAAGTATTCCTTTCATAACTTCAAACATTAATTTCTACTTTATCCGAATCTTTCGTTTTACCAAAGACCACAGAGTGTCTCAATGCGGGGAATTCACGTAAGAACGTTGGCTCCGATCCTATTTCACGCACACACACACGTTCGCAAATTAATTTTTTATTTTAATAATCTATTTGTAACTTGTATTAACTATGCTTATTATATTTTTGGGTGAGGTGGAACATTCTCTACCAGTGAAAAACTGTTACTGACCTGTTGAAATTTGAATTAACTGTTTCCTTATAGTGTCCTCTTCACGTTTAGCACTCTCCTTTTCCTGAAAAGTCGCCACGAATTAAATTAAAATTGCCGAAATATGGGAGGCTCCGCAAACACGAAATGTTAGCAGCACTGTAAAAATGACACAAAAATTATCGGTATATTGATCATATCAACCTAAATAGGTTCGTTTTGTCATAGTGATCATGGTTAGGTTGAAATTCGGCCTGGACCAAGAGTAAAAAGTTTACGGGAAACTCGTTCTGCGCAGCCCACGTCGCAAACCAGAGACAGCTGCGCATTTGTTTACAACTGAAGAAATCGATTATCTCTGACTGCTTATATCGATTCCGAGGTTTGTAAACTATATTATATATAATTTTCCTTAAGTTCCTCCGTTCGCCCAATATTCTTGCCGCTAGTTGCGCTATCTACCTGCCCTCGAAAGGTTGCTTCTTGCTTCTATATAAGTTCAGAGATTAATTTCGACTGTTTTGTTTCACCAAATAAGACATACTAAGACCGCTGCGCCATCTACCAGCCTACGTAGGCGAGCGAGCGTTTTATTTTACTTAATTTAATGTATTTGTAAAGCATATTATATGTAGATTTTAGCTTCATTCACTTCTTCTCCATATAATCTTTAACTATGCCAAATCTCACACTTCTCTGTGAGTGCAATATTCTTAAAACATGTAACATAAGTTTTCGCTTAGCGTATTAATATGTAGATAATTGATCTTTGTGGAATCTTAGCCAACAGAGTTAAAAATATTTAATTTGCAGACACACTAACCTGACTGTAAAAAACACTAAAAAATCATCTTGAATTTAATGTAAATGAAGTTCTTGGTGAAGTAGCGAACTGGTTTAAGGTAAATTCAGTAATACTTCCTTTTTTTAAATTATGATTAAGGGCCTGGCAACCACTGATTACAATTCGTAATCCAAATTTTGCAGATTCCAGCAATGATATATTTATTAAAAAAAAAACATCCAAATTCTAAAATGATCTTAATAGTACTCTGTAAAACTGAACTCTTAGCACGCGAGTGACTGACAAAACTGGGTCACTGTCGAATGTTCTCGTGAACCTCAGCAATCGAAAAGTGACGCTAAGTGAAACTGGCCAATTACAGTACCCATAAGGCAGAATGTTTCGGATAGCTAGGTAGCTAATAACGACTACCGTTTTCGTAATATTTATAAGGAATGAGTTAATTATAAAAATGGTTTAGGAATAACAGGGCAAACATTGAAGCAAATAAAAAACGGATAAACACATAATCATTCAATGAATATTAATAATAAAGGTGAATTTAGTCAATTAGTAACACTGTATCGACACGGGTTCGGCCTTCGATGGTGCCCTAACAATGAACAGATTTCCATAGATTTTACTATTATTGGAGACTAAGGATTATTTTTTTTTTTTTTACATATGGCTTTACACCTCGTACACGTCGAGATCATTTGAGGCGGGATGGGACTTGGGACTAGGAAGGGCAGATAATTCGGCCATGGCCTTTTGAAGGAAGCATCGAGGCATTCACCTGGAGTGATTTGGGGAAACCATGAAAAACCAAAATCTGGATGTCCGGACGGGGATTCGATCCGGGGTCCTCCAGAATGCGAGGGCAGGGCGTTAATCACATACTCACCCCTCTCGGTACTAAGAATTATATTACATATTTCTGTTAATGTAGTGTTTCGATATTTTTTTCTCTTTAAATTGTAATTTGAAATCAATCATAAAGTAAGGCACGTATTTCTCTAAATCTACCTGTTAATTGTGAAGAGAATTGTGCAGTGGAACAAGATATGTACAACATTATGTCATTGACTTTTTAAAAACAATTTTGTTTAACTAAGCAAATGTGAAGAAATGAATTACTAGAACATTGCGATCAATACGTAATTTTAACGGGCTTAGAAGCTAGTCTTAAAAAAATAAAAGTATGGTCAGTAAGACTGTAAATTCCATTACAAATAATACAAACAGATCATAAAATTCTGAAATGTTAGTTTAAGCAGAACGGAAAAATATTAATTTAATATTTGTGGCGGAAACACATCGTTACATTTACAGTTGTCAGCGCAGTTCCGTCGTTGTCGCGGCGTCTGCTAACGCAGTATCAACGATGCTCGCTGACCATAACCCAGGCAACGATAAAAAACAACCAGAGAGAGAGAGAGAGAGTACACCGTTGGCGAGGCGTGCTAAACACGGAGACTACATTGCCGCCAAGCTGGAAGCATTATTAACATTCGCATTGATTTGTTATTTTAATGTAACGTGCATATGTGTATGTGTTGTTTATTGGTTGCATTAAAGGCATGATAAGAGTTTCGTCTTACAAATCGTAGATTACAATATTGTTTATATGGGTAACGTATCCCCATAATTGGTGACCCCGACGACGAAAAACCCGAACTCATTTGAATACTGGACCAACTTCAAGAACAACTACGCCAGCAAAATCACATTCTGCGACAGCAAATGCTTCAACAGCAACCCTCGAAATCTACAGTCTCGCAGGTTCGCACATCTGTTAACCGCCTTGCCGTGAAATTACCAGTTTTCTGGCCGGACAAACCGGCATTGTGGTTTGCACAGGCAGAAGCACAATTTGGCATCGCGGGCATTACGCAAGATTTGACGAAGTACGCCTATATAATTTCACAGCTGGACAGCCGCTATGCGGCCGAAGTGGAAGATATTATAATAAATCCACCTCCTGAAAATGCAAATGAACACTTGCGTAACGAGTTAATTCGTCACCTCTCTGCATCAGAAGAGCAGAGAGTTCGCCAGCTGTTAATGGAGGAAGAGCTTGGTGACCGAAAACCATCCCAGTTTTTAAGGCACTTAAGATCACTAGCTGGTGCCACTCAAGTGCAAGACAATCTCCTCCGGCAATTATGGATCCAGCGCCTACCGTCACAGGTACAAGCCTATCTTGCAAACTCAAGCCGACTCACCACTAGACAAAGTTGCAATACTAGCCGACAAAATTATGGAAGTTTCTACACGTGCTCTGCACGCCGATGTTAATGCTATCGGCATGTTACCTGCTAATACCGAGGTAAGTCAGCTTGCAAAGCGCATAGAAGAAATTTCGCAGCAGTTGGCTACATTGCAAGCCTCATTTCGCACACGTTCTCGTTCTCGAAGCAAGCCCCCGAAGCCGCGGCACGCTCACAACAGCCGTAATTCTTCGCCGCGTACTAACACTTCTCAGATTTGCTGGTACCACCGCCGTTTTCACGGCCAAGCTCGCAAATGCCAACCACTATGTAACTTTCAGTTAAACCAGCCAGTGATGGCGGTAGACGGCTGCCCAACAGGAGGTAACCGCCTTTTTGTCTTTGACAGAAATAGCAGACATAAATTTTTAATCGATACTGGTTCTGATTTATGCTGTTTCCCGAAAGATTTTCTAAAAGGGCGTCATCAACGCAACAAATATGAACTTGTAGCGGCAAATGACTCTACTGTTCATACCTATAGCACTTTGTTTCTCAAGCTGAACCTCGGATTGCGGCGCGATTTATCTTGGAGATTTATAATAGCTGATGTAGCTGTTCCTATCATAGGCTCCGATTTCCTTGCACATTATCACTTGCTCCCGGATTATCACAACAAGCGTATCATTGACAGCTTGACAGGATTGTCAGTGCCTGTACAGCCGGCTAACTGGAAGCAACCTAGTGTGAAATCACTAAAGGCCACAACAGTTTTTCATGAAATATTGCGAGATTTCCCAGATCTCACGCGCCCACCTGGAATGCCGAGAGAAATAAAGCACTCTACCGTACATTTCATTCGCACAACACCTGGACCACCTGTCTCTTGTCGTGCTCGTCGCCTCGCTCCAGACCGTCTTCAGATTGCTAAGAAAGAATTCGAATCAATGTTAATGGAGGGCACAGCGCGGCCGCTCAGATGGACCATGGTCCTCGCCTCTTCACCTGGTCCCAAAGAAAGACAAGGGTTGGCGTCCCTGTGGAGACTATCGAGCTCTCAATGCACGGAAAATTCCAGATAGGTATCCACCTCACCATCTCCATGATTTCAGCCACCAGTTGTGTGGATGCACTATCTTCTCTGTCGTCGACCTAGTCAAAGCCTACACTCAGGTTCCAGTGAACCCGGACGACATTCCAAAGACAGCAATTATTACACCGTTTGGACTTTTTGAGTTTCCGTTTATGTCTTTCGGGTTGCGGAATGCCTGTCAAACCTTTCAACGATTCATTGATGAAGTCCTATCTGGCTTAGACTTCACCTTCGCCTATGTAGACGACATATTGGTATTTTCTAAGGGCCCTGAAAAGCACGAGCGCCATCTGTGATCACTTTTCCAAAGGCTGTCATCTTATGGGATTCTCGTTAACGCTTGTAAGAGGGTTTTAGCCTCTCCAAGTGTTACCTTCTTGGGATACGAAGTTTCTGCCGCTGGCACTCGACCACTACCAGATCGGATCAGCGCCCTGCAAAACTTCCCCCTTCCACAGACAGTCCGTGAACTCAGACGCTTTTTGGGAATGGTGAACTTTTACCGCCGTTTCCTACCTTCAGCAGCAGAATACCAGGCTTCCCTCCACTCGGCAGTATCCAACCTACGAGGCTCTCAACCTGTACCTTGGAATCAGAACCTGGAAAGCACGTTTAATGCCTGCAAAGCCAGCCTTGCCAAATTGACGCTACTAGTTCATCCTGATCTCAACGCACCTCTAGGATTGTTTACTGATGCTTCCAAAACAACTGTAGGGGCTTGTCTACAACAGCACGTATACGCTACGTGGCAGCCTTTAGCCTTCTTTTCTAAGAAGCTTTCACCAAAGCAATCAGAATGGCCAGCGTACTATCGCGAGTTACTCGCTATCTACGAAGCCGTCCAACACTTTCGGCACTTCTTGGAAGCCCACCAGTTTACAATTTACACCGATCACAAGCCACTTACGTACGCGTTTCAGCAACGCCGTGACAAGCTCCCACCTGTGCAACTGAATCAATTATCGTTCATTGCGCAGTTCACCACCAATATTGAATACATTGAAGGTTCTTCCAATGTAGTTGCAGACGCACTGTCCCGGGTCGACGGAATCACAGACAGAAACTTGAACTTTTCCGCCTTGGCAGACTCTCAGAAGAACGATCCAGAAATCTGTTCTTTCATCAATGGTGAAACATCAGTTAACTTTGAGCAAGTCCCAGTACCTGGCAGTACCATTATCCTCTTCTGTGACACCTCAACCGGAAAACCCAGGCGCTTTATCACCACATCATTCTGAAAAGCAGCTTTTTCGTCTGTTCACGGCCTGAGTCATCCCGGCGCCAGAACTACCACTCGTTTTGTATCAGAACGTTTCGTCTGGCCTAACATGGCGAAAGATTGCCGCGCATGGGTCCGAGCCTGTCAAGATTGTCAGCGCGCCAAAGTTACGCGACACACAAACGCACCAGTCTGAAACTTTACAATGCCATCTGCCTGGTTTCAACATGTTCATTTGGACATAATCGGACCACTTCCAGCGTCAGGAAACTATCGTTACTGCCTAACAGCCATCGATAGATTTACTCGCTGGCCAGAGGTCTGGCCTTTAGAACGCATCACTGCAGAGGCCGTTGCCAACGCATTCGTAGCATGCTGGATTTCACGATTTGGATCACCTCTACGTATTACCACCGACCAAGGCAGGCAGTTTGAATCTGTACTGCTCCGGAACCTGGGTCTCTTGACTGGAACGCTCAGAACCCGCATCACTGGTTGGCACCCCTGCTCAAATGGCATGGTGGAGAGATTCCATCGTCAACTCAAAGCAGCTATTATGTGCCATCCCGGTATGTCCTGGCTGAAAGCCCTTCCCATCGTTCTTCTCGGTATTCGTAGTGCCTACAAAGAAGACCTCGGCACCTCTTCTGCCGAACTTGTGTACGGTGAACCACTACGCCTCCCAGGTGAATTACTGTGCACCGCGACGGAAGAACGTCTGGAAGATACATCCGACTTCGTGGACAAACTACGTCAACAAATGCGCAGACTACGTCCAACACCAGCCACCAGACATGGTCACAGTTCAACCTTTGTTTTCAAGGACCTCGAAACGTGCACTCACGTGTATCTTCGGGATGATTCGGTTCGTGGTGCCCTGCAGCCACCATACACTGGCCCACACCGCGTGTTAGATCGCCAGGACAGAACTTTAACTGTTTTAAACAAGGATAAACCAGTACGTGTCAGCATAGAAACAGTGAAACCTGCGTTTCTGCTCAATGACGATTGTCCTAATATCGAAGGTAGTGATGTGACAGAACCACCTAGTATGTCAATCAGCAAATCAATGAAAACTACAGATCACGATACAACGGACAACCCGAGAACCACAAGATCTGGTCGCCGGGTAAAGTTCCCCAAACATCTTCAGCCGTAGCCTCATTAACTCCGTGGGGGGCTGGTGTGGCGGAAACACATCGTTACATTTACAGTTGTCAGCGCAGTTCCGTCGTTGTCGCGGCGGCTGCTAACGCAGTATCAACGATGCTCGCTGACCATAACCCAGGCAACGATAAAAAACAACCAGAGAGAGAGAGAGAGTACACCGTTGGCGAGGCGTGCTAAACACGGAGACTACATTGCCGCCAAGCTGGAAGCATTATTAACATTCGCATTGATTTGTTATTTTAATGTGACGTGCATATGTGTATGTGTTGTTTATTGGTTGCATTAAAGATATGATAAGAGTTTCGTCTTACAAAACGTAGATTACGATATTGTTTATATGGGTAACGTATCCCCATATATTGTTAGTTTACATAAAGTGTCGTATAGGATTTGAAAGAGCAAATGGAATATTCAAGGGGGGGGGGGGAGAATGGAGAACTAAAGTTACCTCTAATCATGAGCATACGCTGAAGAAAATTAGGAAAAAAAAATATCGAGGTAAATAATATCTTGGTTGACATGATTATTTGGTGTTAGCCACATTTTCTAGGTGCAGAACTAAAAAAAGAAACTTCATAGGCGTTTTAGTCATTTGCATTTATTATTCTCGTTCCATAGATCTCCGCTGAGGAAGGACCTGCGGAAACGTGGAAAATGTCATGGTTTAATAAATAAACATACAGTATGAGCAATATTAATAATAAAAACGTATGATATGTTATATATATAAAATCAACATTAATTTTTACAACTAAATTAAGAAACAGACATATTAGGTACCATTAATTCTTTGGTTTAATTTGGTGGATAGAATAGGTATTAGCAAATTAGAAAGTATATAAAACAGATCTATTCCATAATAATTAACTTCACTTGATTTTAATAAAGAATATGTTTATCTTTTGTAATTTTTGATTTTCTGCATTGAAATTGTTTACTGTTAATTTGGTGTAAACAAGTTAAAATGTTCGATGACAAAGTACATGAGAGATTTGTCGTGAGAAGGGAAATTGCCACCGGAGCGTGTGCTCCATTGCAATTAAAATTAAATTTAAAAAAATAAGTGTTGAGCTATTAATGAGATGTAAACAAAGATTTCTTGGTTTTACCCCACATAGTATCATAATAGCTCTTCTCTGAACTATGAAAACGTTTTTACTTACAACTGATTAACTGCAATATTGTAACAGGAATTACTATTGATTATGATTGTTACTTCCTGCTTTAGGATAGGAATAAATTTAGCTATGTATCTTCATTCTTGAAGTATATCCCAGTTAAAGTAAACATTAAAATTTATGAGAAAATTAAAAAAGATACCTGATTATTGCTTAAGAACGAAGGTATAATATGGCTAGGTGATTGAGAAAAAAATTTTCGGTGTAAGTAATTCACGATTTTATAATAGAAAGTCTAAGTAAACCTACTTCATTGTAGAAAAAGATAAGGGAAATGGACTGTTCTAATTTATGTCCGGCATGTATTCTAAAATACCTGAAGGTTTGATAGTAAATAATTTTCCTTCGTAAACATATTTCGCCTGTATGATACAATGTTACCTATATGAATCTGGAATATGTAGGAAATACTTAGAGATTGAAGAGTTAATGGAACTTATTCCAATTCCTGACCGCCTTTCCTTCGGAAGAAAAATCTTTCTCCATCCTTGGGCCTGAAATCTAGTGCCAGCTTGTGGTCTTGGTTATTTTTTCCTTACATGCAATACTCCGAAGGCCCATTTCACACGGGACACTTGGTGTCCGGCCACTGAATTTTTAGACACCGCGACCACTTCAGCGGCACTCGGTGTCCTTTACGTCATAGAATCAGCTCCTTTTCCTTCACCGACAAAGAACGTGATTCTTGTAACAAGGCAGTGCATTTCCCTTTTCTTCTAAGCTGGTCTGTCACAATGAGCTCTGAGTTATAGAAGGCGCTGTGATATCACAGATGCAATGCCTTTACTTACCAACAGATGCCACAATATTCACTGTCAATAGTTTTTCATTGGTTATTTTCCTTGCCTTGGAAGTCAAAACTAAAGCAGCCATCATGGCGAACCCAAGAAAGTTTAGTGAGAAGATCGCGCTACACAATCAGAAACAGGCAGAAGAGACGGCTGCTTTCGAACAAATAATGAAAGAAGTTTCAGATGCAACTAGTAAGGTAGGTAAAACCACCGAGTAATGTTACCTTGGTGCCTGGCGTCATTCATAACATAGTTCTAACATAAACAACTTGGTGCAGTGACTCCTTCTAGGTTTTGTTTTAGATGTTTTCTATCAAAATTAATAGTTGTTATTAAATTCAATTGGTAGCAGGGCTTGGTATGAAAGAAGTTGGTTATTTACAAAGTGCTCTAGCCATGTCTTCTTACGATGACCAAACTTGTAAATAATTTGTTTTGACACCTATGTGGCATTTTGTTGGTGTTTCTTTGCAGTGGCTTGCGATCGCGTTTCGGTCTTGATCAAGACGCGTACTTCATTCAATAGAAAAATTTATTTGTAAATGTCATTGTAAATGTTTGTTTACTTTTTTGGTTAACTGAGGTCAGATGAAATGACTTTCTTAAATCTCGTGTGATGTTTGTCTTCCCGCAAAGGAATCGTAGAGTTCAGGAGTCTGTTTTACGGTTCTTCCTTATAAAAACTAGTTTATTTACACATGCTTTGAACTAAATTAACGCAACGACACGGATTTTTTCTCTGTATTGACCACAAACCCTGAAGTGTCAGAATGAAACATTTAAGAGTTTCATATGGTGTCGAGTGAAATAGCAGGTGTCATTATCGCAGAGTGCTGCAGATCAGTGTTCCATGTTTTGCTTAGCTCGTGTATTTATATATTTTTTACATATCATTAATTTTTGATAAGTGTGCAATTAATGATTAATGGAAACAAATGATATCTTCAATAGAATGGTATTGAAAATACCATTGTACTCCTTAAAAATGAAGTTTAAATTAACAGGAATTGTTACCTACCGTCTTCTGCTAATAAATTTGGTTTGAAGTAGCAGTTGACAAAAGGGTTTATTTTATTTTTAATTATTAGTACACACAGTTATTTAAGTCAATGAGTATACAATATCCATAAATATGCAGTGACTTGCTGTATATATTTGTTAGTAAAATCATATATCCAAAAACATACATGAATTAACTTTTTTGATATCATATTTGACAGAAGATCAAAGACATGAAAATTACTATTCACTAAGTTGATAGAACAATGTAGCTAGTTGTGTAATTAATTTTGAATCATTACCATAAGGACAAAATTTGAAATTAACCATTTTTGTGAAGAAAGACTGGGACAAAATAGTTTCTAGTAAATGAGTTCTGTATTTGTTTATTTTAACCACTTTATGACACCACTGTTCAATTATAAAGTATTGGTTGATTCTGAGATATCCATGGTGCTGTAATTTGACTATGTATTCTTATCTAAATTGACGAGACAAGTCGAACGTTGAAAATAAAATTTTGCTTAGCTTCCCAAAATTGAGGTTTTGAAGTAGAGATGTGGCCTGGAGGAGATGTAACATTTTTGTCAAAATTGAGATGGTTAGGTAAAGACATGGCCTGGAGACAAAATAATTTCACAAAGCCATAGGGAACTACATGCACAATGGGTGTTTTGTTTTCTTACTACCAATTGTGGTTAGGTTTCAATATAGCCTGGACCAGAAGAAAAACATTGCTAAAGGCACAAGGAACTATATGTATAACTAGCTTTTAATAGTCAATATCTCATCAAAATTGCTCTTCATTTTTTATTTGTAAAGTTACGTAAGAAGCCATCATCAAATTGTGGCGCCAAGGTTATGATAGTGCTGCCGGTTCGAGCACAACGTCAGGGTCCCAAGAAATAAATGTGCTATCGGTCTGAAATTTACTACACACGTTCCTAAATGCATATTATTTCATAAAACGGTGCATATGAAGCCTTCAAGCGTATGAAAAATGTATAAAGGTGTTTGAAATATGGGTAGCTCGATACAAGTTATCACGCAATAAATGTTATTACCGCCCACGTTATTACATGTTGATATTTTTCTGCGTGTTTCTTACTTTTAACTATTGGTCCAGGCTGCATTTCAACCTAACCACAACTGCTATTATCAAAAATTTAAACTAACTTAAATTCTCTGTATCCAACATCCGTTACGGTAGCGCCATGTTTTACCCTGGAAGGTAGGCTGCCCTGCAATATATCTCAGCATTGAAATCCAATATGTCGCCACGCACATATGAATTGTAAATGTTAATGATTTTCTTCTTATCAAGTGTAGGCAATTTGCAGGTGGAAAGCAGTTTTTATCCAATAATGAAGACTTAAGAACACGTGGAATAAATATGAACAGCTAATAACGTGCATTTATTGCGTGATTACTTCTAACGAGCTACCCATATTTCAAACAACTTTATGCATTTTTCATACGCTTGCCGGCTTCATATGCACCGTTTTATGAAATAATATGCACTTAGGAACGTGTGTAGTAAATTTCAGACCGATAGCACATTTACTTCTTGGGACCCTGGCGTTGCGCTCGAGCCGTGCTGCCAAACATTGTGATATAATAACACATGTGTGTCACCACATTACTCTACTTAACACTGACTGATCAGATGTGAAGGTATATTGGCAGGTACCAGTAGTATTATAATAATTTGAGATTTCAATTGCACTATTGCTCCAGTGGCGTAATCAAAATTTACCGAGCTTAATCGATAATCAACATGTAGTACCAAAAGGAATGTTACTGACCTCTTGCTGACACCAGAATTAATCCACAAAAATTGTCATAACTGTGGGTTGGTGAACAGGTGTTTAATTAAACAATTTGTAACCCGAATTATAACTATTGTTAGCAACATAACCATAAAAAAATAAGTAATCTTACACAGGTTTGATTCCCACACAAACCATCCACATTTTGGTTAACAATGCTTTACAGAAATCTTTCCAGGTAAATTACAGAATGGTTCCTTCAATTGCCAAATGACCAGATTCCCTCCAGGTTTTTTTTTTTTTTTTTTTTTTTTTTTTTTTTTTTTTTTTTTTTTTTTTTTCCACAATCTGATATTGGTTCTAAAACCTTAGTGTTGAAGAGTTGGAAAGCTCTAATTAATAAAAACTTAGTCCATAATCGTCTGTACATTCTGGTTTTGAAAATATGTGCTAGACAGTCTGTCTCAAGAGCTTATTTTCATGCTATTTTTACATCATAATTTTCTTCCGTTAAAGTCATCGCAACCAGACGATTGAGGTGGCTTATTGGAAAGGTATTTCTTATCATAAGCAGGAGTGACCATATCAGAATTTCTCTTTTGTTACACATTGCTATTTTGGTTTCATTTTTGACAAATCATTTTTTCTTATCATTTGGTTGCTTCACGTGTACATTGTGAAGTATATTATTTGGCGAGAATATGACAGAAAAATGAAAAAGGGTTGCTTTAATGTAATTTGATATTTTTATGCAAGGTGATTAGTTATGTACATGTCTCTTTCCAATACTCCTGCTAGTGTTAACCAGAAATGTTAATCTTATAATTTAATTGCATTTGTACTGTGTGGGTAGTAAATTATAAAATTAATATTTTGACCGAAAATCATGGTTTCTTGAAATTTAAGATTAGTCTTGCTCAGGGTGCAGGTTCAAATCCCCATCTGGCCATGAAGATTTTGGTTTTTCATGGTCTCCCCAAAATCCCTCTAGATAAATGCTGGGATAATTCTGCTATAATTCCATGGCCTAATTCCTTCCCAATCATTGCCTTCCTGGTTCTATTGACCGAGATGGCACTAAGGTTTAAAGCTTGAAACAAAAAAATCTATCCGACTAATTCATCATTTACCCTGGGTTTATAGCGATTTAAACTTGTTAACACTGTGCTATTAAACCATTCTTAACATCTTTAGAAGTCATTAAGCTAAACCTGCACAATGTCTATAAAGGTTACAATGGGGAATGTGTTATGTGGCAACGTAATTCAATAAATAAGGGTTGATAAATTATTGATAGTGTTAAAGAACAGATTGCCTCATACTGAGACTAGGGTCATATTTCTTAGGCAATCAGTCTTATCTATGAAAACCTACTACCTACAAAGCTTTAATTGCAACATGTTTGTTGCTGCGTCATTGGTCCAGGAATTATATAAACATTTATTTGATTTGCAATCACAACTGTTGTGATATCTAATTTCTATTTTTGTTCAGGTTGTAATCCAGTTGCAATAAAAATAGCATTGCTAGGGAACCAGCAACTAAACGGCACTTCCAGTTTGCTGCATGGCCTACCTCTGTTGTTGCCATTGTATTGTATTGTAAACTAAACCACAGTTTTTCATGTTATCCAAACAATGGAAATTGAAAATCTACTTCAAATGAGTTAAACAGAGCTTTGCCATATTTGAAGGTCAGCTTAAGGACAGACTGCTTTTTTAGCTTGACGACCCCCAGGCAGACACCAAACCATTGAATTGGCAAACTTATCCATCCAGCTGCAATTTTGTTTCCTATGTGCCTGTATGTTTGCACTCTGACTCATTTTATTATGATGCAGATTGCTACTTTGTGATGTGCAAATGAAGATTTATCTGATCACTAATTTGTTAATCTACTAATACTGAATTTGTAATTAATCTCAAATGTGCTCCACTTTGTACTATTATGTCTTGCTGTTGTTACTTGCCGTTTGCCCTGGACAACTGTATGCTTCAGTGTTCATATAGCTGTGGATAAGTATTTCATTATTTATAATCCGGTAAAAATACTAAGAAGAATTAAGTTCAGATATATGAGTAGAAATCTAATTTCTAAACATATGTAAAAAATTTGGGTGTACTCTATAGATTAAATGGTTGCATTTAGGATGTCATTTTTGTCTCCTGTGTAGGCCATTAGCCTTCTATTTACTATGCAGTAGATGTTTTGATTCAAGTCATTACATAATTAGTCTATTTTTCTCCAGTGATAGAATGAATTGGCTGGCGCCTTTTCCTCACCTGCTCGTGTGGGCGAGTGGGTAATGCTCTGGCCTTGCATTGCATTCGGGAGGCCGAGGATTTGAATCCCTATCCAGCCCTCTAGATTTTAGTTCTCTGTGGTTACCCAAAATCAATCCAAAAGGCCATGCCGGATTTCTCCCCATTAATTGCATCCAGTCTTTTGCATCCTTTAATGACCTCAGCATTGATAAGTCATAAATTCATCAGCAAAAAAGAAAAGAAAACATTTCCCCCAACCATGATGTTCAGCATGATTTTTCCCAGCCATTCTATGTTCCACATGTGAAAGGTGTTAATATTATGATCCTGCAGAGATCATTTGCAATTCTAGTGCAAAGACTGTTAAGATTTATTATTATTTAATTGCAATGGAGCACAGGCTCCGGTGGCAATTTCCCTACACACCCATCTTCCCCCTATCCTGCACCCACCTACATTTGCCCTCTACAAATTTTATCTTCAAATTCTTTCAAAGTTTTCAGTAAATTATTCATCATTTCTCTTGGTAACTCATTCCAATCCCTGACACCCTTACCTAAAAAAGAGAATCTTCCTTCACCCTTGTGCCTGAAATCAAGTGCCAGCTTGTGGTCATGGTCATCTTTTCCCTTCCATGCACTACTTTTCATGCCTATTATATCAGTTTTTTGACAATTTACTGGAAACTGCTTATTTTCTATGTATTTGTAGTGAGGGCATTTTTCCTTCATAGTTGTGGTGGAGCAATTTGGCTCATAGTTGGCAGCAGGTAGGTGGGGGTAGTAATTTATTGTACTTTAAGATATGCAGATTGTGTTGTTGATTAGTATGAATGCATATTAGTCACACTGGGCATAATAATCATCAGGGAAGTACATTATTACAATCATTGAAGCTTGCAGTATAGAGGTAGAGTTATCCAACATTGTACTGAATACCTATAGCGGGACAATGTTCCCCATTGCTATCTTAGTGTCTGTTTTTATATAATGTTCCTTGAATGATTAAGTGTGACACAAGTACCTGGGGTTCCTGATTGTAGGTAACAAAGTTATGTTTGAAGTTATCTTTAAATTTCCTGCCAGCCAGTTTATTGTTAAGATGGTAGCAGTTTGTTTTAGTTTTGATTTTTTGTATCCTCTGTTTGCAAAATATTTTACTAACACATTCATATGATTTGATAAAATGTTTTCTGTTACGTATAAAGATTTATCTATGAAAGGCCACTCGGAATTCATGGAAAACTGGCTGTTCAAGATTGGCCTAGCAAAAAAAAAAAAAAAAAAAAAAAAAAAAATCAAAATAGTAAAACTGGCTTCAATATATAAAACGTGCATGAAACTAAAGGCTTACTTGTGTTAGTGGAGTTATAGCAAACAGAATTTTTTCAAGGTCTGTTGTTTTGTATATAAGGAAGCCAATTATATATCAAAAATGTAGGAAAAAATCTCAATTGTATTACAACCAAATGGATTGGTTAGCTGGAAAAAATGACTAACCTTCTTTGCAACTTTTCCCAGTATTTTCAAAGAAGACCGGACAAAACACTGGAATGTGCAATATATTAGAGTGATATTTCATCAATTGTGATAAAGTAAACAGTCTTGACGTGGAAGGAAATTGCTTCCAGAAAAGGCACAGTTCTTAATATGTCTGAGCTGGGATACCACATACCTCTGCACTGGCTCACTCTGGTCATCACCCCTGCATTTCATTTGAGTATAAGAATGAAGCCTAGCTTGGACCTTTATGCCTAGTCGCAAACTTCTATTATAAATCTCATGCAGGAAGTGGGCTTTGCACCTTTTATAGCAATTTCCATGTGCATCATACACGACTACTGCTGACAACCCAATGGCATCACAAATTCAATGCAGTGGCAGTTAGAGGGCTGAATTACAGCAGATTGTCTTCTGATGAGTCAAAATATATTTCTAGAGACTGAGAAACTCACATTTTGGTTCGTCTAGATGGAACATTTACAGTAAACATGTATTTAATCCTATTGTCAACATTGTTAGAAAGGTGTACTTGATTTGGGAACTGATACATTCAAATATTTTTGTTGGAAATAAATGTCAAATGACTGAAAACTGGTGCTATACGTACAATTTCCAAACATAGAGAAAAATTTAGACCTACAAGAAGTTTGAAATGAGTGGATGTTTAGAAACAAAATGGTTGAAATTCAGGGTGTTCTTCAATTAGTCCAGATTCTTTGTAAGGCACTTGTCCAAAAAGGTTTGGTCATTCAGTAAGCAAGTTTTCATATTTCTCCCATAAGAATTTCTGGTGTAGTTTTGTTGGTTGTATTACCGGTAGCCTAGTTCCATTTTGCAGCCACATCTGTCTTAGTATTGGGACAAGCTATTGAACTTTCACTCTAAAATCTTCAGTTTTAGAATCTTGCTCCTTGTCCAAAAGTGTTTGCTCATTCAGTAAGCAAGTTTTCACATTTTTTCCATGAGAATTTCTGGAGTAGTTTTGATGGTATGTATTGGCAGTACAGTAACCTAGTTCCACTTTGCAGCCACATCTGTCTTAATATTGGGACATATTATTGAGCTTTAACTCTAAAATCTTCAGTTTTAGCGCCTTGCTCCATTCTGCTCTTTGATTTAAGCACATTTTATGGTTCCTCCTAGAACCAAGCTTTCCAACATCAATTTGTTTGCTCATTCATGCTTCTCGTAAATAGAGATTAATCAGTGGTATCCAACGAAGCAGTTTTATTTTGAAGGTATGCAATTCATGGTGACATAATTTTTTAGATTAGATCATAGGATGACATGCCTAAATGTTACCAGCAAGGGCCAATTTATTTTTTAAACTCCCTTACTCATTCTTACTGTTTAAGTGAGAAGATAAAGTAAACAATGGTGAGTTTCAAATATGTATGAATGGTGTTAGACACTCTGAAGGCTAAATAAACCGTTGGAGTTTATTGATTGAAATGTTAACAGTTTAGCATATAAATGTGTCGATGAGAAAAGTTTGCTTCAGTTAAGATTGAGTAAATAATTTTTGAGGAAATGTGAGATGTGATTATGATTTTGCATATTCAAACTGCGAGAATTTCCATTGAATGCTATCCAGATCCTTTGTAGTATCACTGTACTTTTTTTAAACGCTGTGTATATTTTCAGTGAATCTTCTGTAACAAGAGAAATGGATTTCCGCAATAAAAACTGCATTTAAGGCAGTAAAGCAGAGCATGGATCTGAAAGTTGGGAAATCGACAAGTGGGAGGTTTGCAGAGGAATATTTTGGCTACAACACAATTTAATTTCAAGAATTGAAGATTGTGGTAGAAAACTCTATAAAAAGCTTGTTTTATGCTAAATGTAACTTGTGTTTGCATTGGAAATCCCCCCCCCCCTCCTTCCCAAGTGAACTTGCATAGAAGAGTACAACTTATTCTCTCATTCTGAAGGTTACTTGCTCAAAGTGTATTAAAATTTATTTCACTAATAAAAGCTTTTTTAAAAAAAGATCATTGACAGATTATTAATAAAGTCCATTAAATGTTTTGAGTAATTGTCTTTTAAACGGTATATGTAAATCAAATGCACAAAAATTTCAGTTGGAAAAATTCCTGTGAATTGTGGAAAAAGTTGAAAACACTTTAAAAAAAAAAAAAAAACGTTTTCACAACATTTACTGTTTAATTCATGAAATTCTCCATCAGATAAAAAAGATGATTTTTTAAGGTACCTAATGAAGTATCAAATTTGCCTAAATCAATCATTTACTTATTTTATAAAAACCATAAACTCCAGAAAGGTTATTATAATTTTCCTTTATAATTTTTGGATCAATAGTTTTGAAAATCGTGCACCAGTGTGGCTGCATGATTCATAGCACCACTACAATGGATTGGGGCAGTACAATTGGCCTAGATTCAAATTCCAGCCTCCAAGTGCCAGCCTTCATGATTGCTGTTTGTAGGTGGTTTTCCACAACTACTTAATAAAATGTTGGGTCGGTTGTGATCTCCCCCTCATTAAAAACGGGTACCACAAACACTCTTATCACTTAGAACAAAAGTTACATGTTTCACAGGCAGATGGTCAAAATTACGACTGCGCTAGCAATTCGGAAATAGATGAAACTGCTTCAAAATTAGTACAGCGTCATGAAAAGTATGTGCTGGACAGCCTGTGAATGAGGAAACATTCAAATAATAATTATGAGTTTCGGAAATGAGGGGGTAATTTCTTTGTTTTTGTTATTTCTGCAAAAGCTGCCACAGATCATGTAATAAAAAGGAAAATACAAAAGATTTTTTTTTTTTAGAATTGTGTGTTACCAGCTTTCATTTGATACCCTAAGAGAAATATTTTGTACAATGCCCCACTAAATTTCCTATAGCTATTTTCATCCTGGATTTCTCAAAATTTTATTTTATTGTCCTGTTGAGCTTAGTAAAAAGTAAAATAGTACAAATAAAAATAATAATAAAAAACAAAACCAAAAAAATTGCGGAAGGTTTGGTTATAATTTAGCCTTTTGGATATTATTACTTTGCATAAACACGTAGTAGTGGTT
This sequence comes from Vandiemenella viatica, assembly GCA_031002005.1. NCBI lineage: Eukaryota > Metazoa > Arthropoda > Insecta > Orthoptera > Morabidae > Vandiemenella > Vandiemenella viatica. The sequence goes on along the minus strand of JARYHS010011408.1, from coordinate 245,547,977 downwards.
GGGCAGAACCGTTGCCTGTCATTATTATTAATCACAATATGATTTTGATCAATAGTTTGGCCATCCAGATTTTAATATCTCTGAATCACTTAAGGTGAATGCTGCGATGGGTTCTTCATAAGAGCCATGATTGAATTTCTTCCTGTTAATTGCTTTCCAATTCTCTCCCAGTTCTAGTCCCTATAGATTCCCACAAATGGGAAAAAAAATCATAAGTCTCTTTTGATAGCGACATATTTATACAACTTTCAGAAGACTGTGGATTCATAAAATTTTCATCTAAATAATGTAGTTTCCCGTATTTGCTATTTTGAGAATAGTGCAGTTCTTTGATAAGATTGATGTCATATATAAGATTAGAGATGTCTTCACTTTCATAGAGAGAATTTGTATATTTGCTCAGTTCCCAGTTGTGCATCTGCTTTAATTGACTGTCAAAGACCAACTCATCAGCTACTTGTAGCTCAGATGTTTTTATTGATGTATGAATGAAAGCTTTTTCAGTGTTTCACTGTACTTAATCTTTATGGGCTTGCTGTCAGATGCTATTGTTGATAAAAAATCTGATATTATTTAAAACAGAACAATCCCACTTCTTTTTGCAATTCATAACTCGGTGCTATGGTCTTCTATTTCTTAAGTCCAGTTTCCATGGATTCAATCTTTTTATGAAGTGTTGAAATGTGATTGTTTAATAATGCTTTCAAGGTTTTCATTAGGAGATAACGCCACAATCGCCTGTATATTTCATACAAAGGATAGCATAAAAGTTGAAATAGATTTTTATATTTAAAAATGTACTTAATTGTAAAACGCTGCTTGGTTTTAAAAAAAAATTATTTGGTAATGATGAAAAAATGTTTTTGTTGCTCTTAAAGTAGTCGGCAGATATTGTCGTAGTCTTTAACCATGATAATACTGTTACTACAATGTCTAAGTGAAACAGCTTTCTCAAGAGAAGAAATTGTAGCATTTTTAAGTATGGTAAAAGTTAAGTGGAGCAGGCTTTGGAAACATGTATTTCCCTCGTTCCTCCTGTGATTAATCTCATGCACATTGCTAGTATAATTGTGATTCTTTTGTTAGATAAGTAATGATTGTAGTTTATTTTTATGCACCGCGCTTTCAGGAGGTAACTTAAAAAAAAATCCAGATTCGTTTTCTAGTGTCACTTTAACTTCCTTTTGTGACAGTAGAAACAGTTTTGTTGCATGTGAAACAAACTGGAATGGCTCCAGTACTTTCATGTACTGTGTGATTATATAGCCCAATCTGCTTAATGAGAGACTTAAGATTTTCATTTACACTTTTTGAAAATCATTGGTCCACAATTCACAGATATGCAATATTAAGATGAGATTAACACCACAAAAATAGTGAAAATAAAAGTACAATATGCCAGTAACTTGTTTGGCTTTATACTTGGAGTATGATCTTCAGTCTACCAACCTAAAGAGATTAAGAATATTCCTGAGTTTTCACACATCTCTGATATTACTTGATCAAATATTATCAAATATACACCCCTGTGATAGGTTTGGGCGGAAGAGAGGAAATCTCATTGACTACTGAATGAATGACTCTCTGAAGAGAAAAGTGCTTAATTACCACAAGGGTCCCCACAGAGAGCTATTAGAAGGTGGCACTGCCACAACTGAGTTGGAGACCCCATAAAACCCTGCCATATAGTGTCTGTAATTGCACTAGATCTTGTTTTACACTCCAGACGTTGTTGGTGCTGTCAGGGACTGATGTTCAACCTGTGTGCTAACGAGCCCCTTTAAATGCGGTTCAGTTAATGCATCAGTGTTGCTGCTATGCAGGGTAACATCACATATTTGAACTCCTGGTCAGTGCTTGAAGCAGTGTCACAGAGTGCAAGCTGGTGGCACTCGTATTTAACCAGGCACATTAGACTTTTAGCACTGAATGCTACCAACAGTAGGCTTGCATCATTTTAGTGTTTTACAAGTATCACACCTAGGTATATACAGTAATAGCCTTGAAACTGTGTGTTACTGATTTGCAGGGTTCCAGCATGTCTCTGAGCTTCCGTCTGAACTAATTGACCAGAACAGTAGTACTACAGTTTACACTTATCAGCCAGAACATTATGACCACCTACCTAATAACTGGTATGTCCATCTTTGGCATAGATGACAGTGGCGATGCGTCTTGGCATGGAAGCAGTGAGGCCTTGGTAGGTCAATACACAAATCATCTAATTCCCTTAAATTCCGGGGAGGGAGGCAATGAGCTCTGACACTATGTTCAATCACATCCCAGGTGTATTTGATCGGGTTTAGATTTTTCGAGTGGGGGCTACTCGTCATTGTGTTCCTCAAACCACCCATCACACTCCTGACCTTGTAACATGGCGCATTGTCTTGTTGAAAAATACCAGTGACATTTGGAAGTTACCATGTGTTACTGAGAGAATAGTTGCACAACAACCCTTGAGAACCTTCCCCTTCCTGTACCAAAATGGTCAAACATTTGGAATTAAAGTCTGTTGACGTTGTCTTAGCTGCAGAGTTCTCGGAGGATCTGCGGAAAACTGATGGAGGGCAAATTGGGCACCTTGGGTTCGCTAACCCCGTATGAGGCTATCATCTTCAGATAGGCCTGAGTTGTGGGGTCAGTTCGCTCTGCAGCATGAATTTAGTCATCACCTAACAGCCTCCACTCTCAGCATTTGCAGCTTCTACTTGCCTTAACATCTGTTACATCTGTACAGTATACTGTAACAAAGTTGAGAGAGCAGGAGAATTCAAAATATGAACATTGATACATGCATGGACATGATTGAGTGAAAAAGAATTTAACCATCAGAAATTGAATAATTTTTATTTATGGAATAATGCTTTCTTGAGGTGAGAGATGTCATCCACGCTCTGTGCTGTCGTATTTCAATATCCTTCGCTCCACTGTCCAAATTAGTTGCAGTCTCCTGTGCTAAACTCTACCACATGAGACTCGTTGCAATAAGTTTTAGCATTTGTCCTTTTTTTTGTTTCCATTTCAACTCTTCTTCCTATTGTTCTAAGTGATCATTACTTTCTCCATTAATCTTTATGTATAAGGAAACAGAGAAGTGGTTGCTTACCACTGATGATGGTATTATGTTTTTGGAGCTTTAAACCCATGGTATACAGTAGAACACAAAATAAACTGGGTGGGAGTCTGAGAGCATCTGCAATGCATTGCTGAATGATACTTAATTTGGTAAAGGGTCGGTGAGGAAACCACAGTTTACCTCGGCGTATGGTTGAGTGGGTGGGATCAACAGTATTTTGTTCCTTGTCATTCTCAATTTGAATTAAATTTCTGTTGACCAACTTTATACTTAGTTTGCACACCATATTTCACTGCCAATAAAATATTGTTTAATTTAGTTTGTGTCCATACGCTTCTCTCCCCACTTTCCCACCGTCCCACTGCAAATGTGTTCTTCTGTCCCCTTTTTACTAATTGTTGTATTGGCATCAGTTGATTTTCCACTAATCACACACACATTTGCCTCATAAACAAGTTGCACATAAACAAAAATCATTCCATTAAAATTTTAAAATTATATTGGATTGTTCAGTGCACACTGGGTCACTTGAAGTAGCAAATGATATGTAGCTTCTAGGTCACTGGAAGATGCAACTGATGTAGTCTCTGTAGGAAAACTCTCTGCATTAATTTTGCTCCCCTATCATAACTTTCTTTTGATTCTTGAATTTCAGTTTTTATATATTTGTGGACAAAACTAATCAATTAGAAATAACCTGTTTCTGTGTATCAAAATGATATTCATCAACCATTACTTGTTTCCGAGTTTACACTTTCTTGCATTATGAGTTCACTTTATGTGAACATTGTTGATGATTAATCAGCAACCAAATATTCTATGGACTGAATTTAGTGAATATACATAATTTGATAAAATTACTATAAACTATAATTTCCTGGTTAATGTCATTTTAAAGTTTTTGTGTATGACCCACCATTTTGACTGAGTGTTTGTGTCTGGGCTGTTAAGGTTCAAGTTTAAATCTTGAGCCTGGCACAATAAACCATCCTAATAATGGTTTTTAGGCAGTTTTCTGTAATCATATAAGTAAGAGCTAAGAAAAGGTTTCTATTTTTCACCTCCATAACTACACAATTCACAAAAAAATCACGGAACATGAAGTATAATTTCATAATACATACAGTATAAATTATCTTCCTGTGTTGTTATTCGTATTAAGAATTACAGTACTACTGATAATTGTTGATATCTGATAATATGTTTCAAGTAAAAAAGCAAGATAGTATTTTGTGTTAATAGAATAAATGACACCTGAGAAAAGTGTGAAATTTTATATAACAAGGTTTAGTACATTTAAGAAATTTTTATTGTGTGTACTTCTTATTTTATGAGCTAATATCCTGAAATTAAATGATGGTTCCGTGATATATGAAAAGTGGTGACATCAGAATGTACTTTGTTGTTTTTATGCTTATTATTGATTTTTGAGTTTACCCATTTCTTCTTTTCAATCACTGTTTAGAAGTTTTTTGAGTTTTATTATTTTGCTTTAACATACTGTAGGATAACGTATTATGGTAATTTGATTGCTGCTAACTTCTTCCCCGCAGGGGCCTGGTACGCAAGTGCCAGGTACGGGTTTGGCGAACCCGCGGTGCCCGAGCTGGAAACTTGTGAGCGCCGCAAGTTTCCCACACCGTAAACTCCTACCATGCTTCAACGACCACCGTAGGGCGTGGCGGTGGAACGTTGTGTGCCTAGGAGAACGGGATCTTGGCTTCATCGCCCCGGATCGCGAGGACGGTAAAAACCTCTATAAAAAACCCCTCAACCTCAAGGTCAGCCACGTGCCGAGGAGGTGAATGGGTGGAGAGGGAATTCACTCGCTAACGTGCAACCTCAGGGGCACCTGCGCACCCCTGTTGTATTAGCGCTTCTTTTTAAACTGGTTTTACTCGTGGGACCAAAATGAAGTCTTCCACCAAAACCAAAAACCCTGCGGTACGGGTGTGCCGCAGGCTAATATAAATACACCCAGTTCTAAGAAGCGGGTGAGGGTTGATAGCCCCCCGATTCTGAAGTAGAGTGTAACAGAAAAGAATGTTCCTTAGCGAACGCTTTTGTGATAATTGAAAGGATAGAAGGAACATTTGAAAAGGTGTCACCCTTCTATATTTCAAAGGGGCTAGAGGGTTTGGTTGGTACCCTAAATTCTGTCAAAAAACTGAGGAATGGGACGCTGCTGCTGGAAACATGTACCAGCAAGCAAGCAACCAAATGCTTAATTGTAAGAAGCTCGGGGAGTTCGCCGTAAAATGCGAACTCCATAAGTCCTTAAATAGTAGCAAAGGTGTTATTACCTGCCGGGATATTATGGACCTCTCGACAGACGAGCTTCTTAACGAGTGGAAATCACAGAAAGTGATCGAGGTACGTCAGATCACACGAAGGGTAAATGGCAATCTTGAAAAGACTGCCACCTTCGTCCTGACGTTTGACACTCCAGTATTGCCCAAGAATATCAAGGCCGGATATTTAAACCTGAACGTCCGTCCGTATGTTCCGGACCCGATGCGCTGTTTCCAGTGCCAGCGGTTCGGGCATACGACGGCGTCATGTAAGGGCAATCCCACTTGTGGCAAGTGCGGCAAGGGCGCACATGACCCAGGTGTGAGTTGCGCGCTGCCACCCGCATGCATCAACTGCTCCGGGTCGCACCCTTCATGGAGTAGGGAGTGTCAAGTGTATCTTGAAGAGCGGCAAGATACAGGAGCTGAAGACCAAAGAGCGGATCCCTTATGGGGAAGCAAAGAAGAAGGCCAAACTGCTAGCCGCTCCCATCTTCACAACTAGCTTTGCTAAGATGGCTTCAGCTCCCGTCAGGAAAGAAAGTGTTGCTACTCAGACGTCCGTTGCAGACATGGGCACAAGCACAACGTGCTCATGTCAGTGCAAATGCGGCGCCAAAAGCCGACAAGGTCATAACATCCAAGACCGCGGACGTCGGTAGGAACACGTCTGCGACCTCGATCACTCCAGCAGCAGTAACAAAGACCCCACCAGCAGTCAAGTTAATAGCACCTCCTATTCCACCGCGTGCTATCGAAATGGTAGCGATACCATTAGCTACCGGTGGAAATAGAGGTGACCAGAAGATAAGAGGTCCCAAGTTTAGGCAGACTGATCCGACCCAGTTCGTCAAGTCCCCTTCTTCCTCCCCTCCCAGACTGTCCAGCAGTAAGGAGGGTAAGGGAAAGAGGAAGAAGAAGAAAAAGAACGAAGAGGAATTAGAGGAGTCCTCCGGGTCGGAGATGTCTGTCTCCGCTTCCGGGCAGGAAGAAACAGATATGCTGGTGGACGAGTCTGGTCCCGTTCCTCAGCAGGAAGTGACTGAAGACCCACCCGAACCGGGGCGGGTGAGGTTGAATAGATAAGGATGGCTCCCATACTGCAGTGGAACATCAATGGTTTTACAGCTCACAAAGAGGAGTTAGACCTCTTAGCACGGTCTGATCCTTTGTGTCTCTGTCTACAGGAGACACATTTCAGACCATCACACCAACCTGTGCTAAGAGGATATGACGTGTACCGTAAGGACGATACCGAGGGTGATCGAGCGAAGGGTGGAGTGGCGGTGTTTGTCCGAAACACTGTCCACTCCGAACCTGTAGCTCTCACCTCTGATTTACAAGCAGTGGCAGTGAGGATTTATGGTCCCACTCAACTCACAGTATGCTCTATTTATCTACCACCTAACACGCCCATCAGTTGTGACGACATGGTTAACATCTTGCGGCAGCTTACTCGGCCATTCCTCCTCTTAGGAGATTTCAACGCACATAGTGCGCTGTGGGGCTCTAACGCCGATTGCCCCCGAGGCCGAATGGTTGGTAGATTAATAGAGCAAGAGGAAATATGTGTCCTCAATACTGGTGCAATGACGCATTTTACCACTGCTTCCGGATCGTCCTCTGCCATTGACCTTTCCTTGTGCTCCCCCTCAATCGCGGACTCCGTGCATTGGGAGGTGGATCGTGACCTTCATGGAAGCGACCACTTCCCAATATGGATGCACGTAGAGTTTGAGCGTGGAGGAGGCAATAACCGACGCAAATGGAACGTCAGCAAAGCCGACTGGAACCTCTACCGCCGCTCCATCACTCTTAAAGAGTATAATAACCTTGAGGAGAGGGTGAATCACTTTACCGAAGTGATTCACCAGGCAGCTGACGTTTCAATGCCTAAAAGCTCCGGAACGCTGCGTAGGACGCACGTCCCCTGGTGGAACGACGAATGTCGATCCGCCATTCAGGGTCGTAGACGGGCGTTGCGTCGATTTAGGTTGCAGCCAACAACCGACAACCTGGCAGCGTTCCGTATTGCCAGAGCTAAGGCGCGTCGAGTTATTAAGGAGAGCAAGAAAAGGTCATGGCAGAACTTTGTGAGCTCTGTAAACCGTTCCACACCTTCGTCGAAAGTATGGGAGTCTATCCGCCGTATATCTGGAAGGTACTCCCGCCCTCCAGTATCTGGTTTACTGGATCGTGGACGTATAGTCACCGATGAACGAAGCATAGCGCAGCTGATGGCGGAGAACTTCGCCGCTATCACTTCATCCACCAACTTTGACCCTCGGTTCCAGCAACGCAAGATTGCTGCCGAGAGGCGCACGCTGTGCTTCGATTCGTCGAATACAGAGGCCTACAATTGCCCATTTACATTTTGGGAGATGGAGTCGGCGTTAAACAGCGCTAACGACACTGCTCCAGGGCCTGATTTGATCCAGTACCAGATGCTGAGGCATCTAAGTAAAGATGCTAAGGAGTACCTTCTGGATATTTTTAACGATATATGGACCGGAGGACACTTCCCCGACTCGTGGAAAGAAGCAACATTAATTCCGATTTTAAAACCTGGCAAAGACAAATTGTTGCCAGGTAGTTATCGTAGTATTGCCTTGACTAGCTGCGTGGGAAAGACACTAGAGAGGATGGTCAATCGCCGCCTCGTCTGGTGTCTTGAATCCCGTAATTACTGAGCCGCTTTCAGTGTGGATTCAGGAAGTTCCGTTCCACCTTGGACAACCTGATCCTCCTGGAGGCGGCAATACAGGATGCGTTCATCCGCAGCCAACACCTTGTGGGTGTTTTTTTCGATCTTGAAAAGGCGTACGATACTACCTGGCGGCATGTTATTTTAAAACAGTTGCATGAATGGGGTTTTAGGGGTAACCTGCCCCGTTTTTTAAAATCATTTTTATCTAGTCGTTGCTTCCGGTACCGAGTCGGTAATGAAGTGTCCGATCTTTTTATTCAGGAAAACGGTGTCCCTCAGGGTTCAGTTTTAAGCGTTACGCTTTTTGCCATTGCCATTAATAGCATTGCAGCCATTATATGGAGTCCCCTGCGGTGCTCCTTATATGTGGACGACTTCTTAATTTTTATTGCATCGTCCAGCCTGAGAAGCGCTGAGCGGCAGCTGCAACTCGCGCTGAACAGGTTGGATGAATGGTCAGTGCACACCGGTTTTCGTTTCTCTACTGAGAAAACCCGGTGTGTACTTTTTACTCGTAGCAGAAGTCTTTTAGCAGAACCCCACCTTACCCTGAGGAACACCGTTTTACGTTTTACTGATACTGTTCGTTTTCTGGGCCTCATTTTAGACTCAAGGCTCAGCTGGCTTCCACATCTTAAAGATGTAAAAGCCAGAGCCTTGAAAGCTTTAAACGTTTTAAAATGTCTTTGTGGTAGGTCTTGGGGCGCTGACCGCTCCTGCCTACTACAATTTTATCGAGCCTTTGTGCGGTCGCGTTTGGAATACGGGTGCATTGTATACGGTTCGGCACGGGACAGCTATCTTCGGATATTGGATAGTGTCCATCATGCAGGAATTCGGCTCGCCACGGGTGCATATCGCACTAGCCCAATCCCCAGCATTTGTGCTGAGTCTGGCGAGCCGCCGCTTTCCATCCGGCGGCATCTCCTCATGGTGCGACACTATGTACATATTGCCACAACTCCTCATAGTCCCGTGCACGACATTGTGATGACACCTAACTTCGAACGAATATATGCTAATCGCCGTAGAGCCACCAAACCGTTCAGCCACCGTACAAAGGCCATTTTAGAAGAGTATGGGTTTGAATTGCCCTCCTTTTATCACCAGGGTTGGAGTAAATCTCCCCCCTGGCTTTTAAAGAGGCCCAGAACGATTTTTGAAATGTCCAAGTTCAACAAGCAGTCAACTGCTGCTAGTGTTTTTACCATAATTTTTAGCGACATTTTAAACAAGTATCAGGATTTTACCCCGGTGTATACGGATGGGTCTAAGCAGGCTAACGGAGTAGGCTGCTCCGTAGTGTTCCCTCGAGCGACATATAACTACAAACTGAATAGCTGTTGCAGCGTATACACTGCAGAGTGTTACGCTATGTTAAAGTCGCTCCAGCATGTGAAAGTAAGTCGCAGCTTGAAGTACATCATATGCTGTGATTCCCTCAGCTGTATCCAGGCCATTGGAAGCATGTACCCAGCAGATCGTCTTGTCCAGGACATACAGGACACCCTCCAATCCCTCCAATCTTCTGGAAAGGAGGTCATATTCTGCTGGGTACCTGGACATGTGGGAATCAGGGGAACGAGGCAGCTGATGGAGCTGCCAAGTTAGCCTGCAACAAGGTCGAATTGACTTTGATCCGGTCCCAAAGTCTGACCTTGCCTCGGTGGTGAAAAGATTTGTTTTCCGACATCTGGCAGAGGCAGTGGCTGGAGGTAGAGCATAATAAGCTCCGGCTGGTCAAACCGACCGTTCAGCCGTGGAGCAGCTCCTTCCAGCGGGCGAGGAGGGATGAGGTTCTCCTTACTCGCCTCCGTATAGGGCACTGTCCTCTGACACATGGTTTCCTTCTCCGCCGAGAGGACCCTCCGGAGTGTGATGCCTGTGGCGTACTTTTGACGGTACGCCACATTTTAACTGAATGTGTATTATTTTTAGACTTGAGGGCAGATGTTGGCTTGGCCAACGATCTGTCCCTCATTTTAAACAATGAGACCAGCAACGGGGCGAGGGTTTTAAGATTTGTGTTTTGGCCGGTCTAGCGCCTAAAATTTTAGGCAGATCGGCCTAGTTTTAAGATGGATGGGTGGCCTCTTTACAGCCACCCATGCATACGAATTGTTACTATTTTTTATATTGTTATGATTCATGTCTCGCTGGCCACTATACAGCCAGCGAGACGTGTAGTGTTTTTTAATCCTCTTTTTAACAATCTTGGCCCCTTTACAGCCATCCAGGTGCCGTAGGGTTTGAAGTACTGGTGGCTCTTTTAAAGCCACATGTAATTTCATGTTTTATTTTATTTGCTGTCTGTATGGCCGACCCCTTTACAGTCGACCATGCAGACAGTATTTTAGTACATTTTAAAGCCACAGTAATAGCTGGTTATTGTAAGGGCGCTAATGACCCCGACGTCGACGCGCCCTTAAACACCAATAACAACAACAACAACAACAGCAACTTCTTATGTTGTAGTTAAACACCTGATAGTTCAAGCTACCTTGCTTCAGCCTTCAAGATGTATATATAATCTTTTATCCCATGTGTTTACATTATTGTGCAGTGTTACTTTCCCTTGCTGAGTTGGGTATATGTTTTCTGTCCTACATCCTAAGTTTTCATTTTATTAATTTCACTGCTGGTATTGTTTATGATATCTTGGAAACATTAGGTGACTTTAGTTATTATTAGTTTGGATCCTTAAACTTCTGTCTACCTCACACAGCAGCTTTATGGATTATGTACCTGCCCAGCTAGGCAAACTATTATTTTAGCTTTAAAAATTTATGATAGGTTCATGAGCCTGAAATATTTAAGTACTTTTTATGAATATGGTGCTCATATAGAAATTGTGGTGATAATGAAGAGCCAGGTAGAAGATATTTGTAGTATCTTACTTTTAATTTTCTGCCTTACTGTATTTAACATTTACATTCTTGTTAGTTTCTGTGTCCCCATACATAAGTGGTCAAAGAAGATAAGAAATTGCTGTTTTGATTTATATATACAAAACTAAGGAAGGGCAGGGAAATACGACCCAACACTTATCACAGATGAAGGCTGCTGGGAATTACGAACGTAAAAAATAACAAACACAAGAAACGCTCTAAGAGTGTGAAATGTGTTTGGGTTCATAATAAATCCATCTTTTATACAAAACAATTCCAAACACACATCAATGGCATAATCCATTGTGATCAGAACTGATAATTATGACTATAACTAATTACAAAATGTGAAAAATATATCTGTTGCTTCAATAATTTCTAGTAGTCGTCAGTTTTTTTTTTTTAAAAATTTCTTCTGCTAACAGTTTCATAGTTAAAATCTTCAATAATTTAGTGATCTTAATTTTTTTTATTCTCGCAACCTGTTTTAGTATAGTTTGAAACTAATTTTAAACAAAATCATGTCTTGATATTATACTATTTCTTTGACTTTCATCGGGCAGGTCTTTTACTACTGTATCTAAATTCTTATTTCCTTCGACTCTGTTCATACTGAAAAATTGGAAAGAAAAAATAATTCTTATAATCCACATTATAAAAGTGTAAGCCTTTCTTAGAATATCTGAGCTGAAAATGAGCTTGATTTGACTATAATTTTTTTATATAAGTAGTTTGCTGACAATGTCAACAGTACATCTTGGCTAATACTAAATTCCTATCTTCGTATACTACTGTTCCAGGATGTAAAAGTTAAAACTAAAATAAATAGGTCAGTTTCTGTATATACTGTTTATCAAATCTATTATTTACTCCCATCAAATCCTCTTAACAGACATGATTGAAAATGTAAGAATGAAAACTTTCCCGGCGTATGACTGCAACGCAGTCTTCACCAGATTGTATTGTAGAAACACGATATTTCAATGGCTAACTCAGTCGTCTTTTCCTTATATACAATATCGTGTTTCCACAACACAATCCGGCGGTACACTTGTGAAGACTACATTGCATGATTAAAACTAACTTGAAATAGGTGTCTTAATAACTAGCATTAGTGTGGGGAGAGGTGAGGAGGATGGGCAGTTTGATAGTATTTGAAGATTATAGGGTTCAATTGTACCATTTATTTAATTATTTCTAAAGAATCATGTGGCATGATATCAACATAGAATAGCTTGACATTTAACTGGTTTATATTTGCGAAGTTGTGGCAACCATCATCCAAATTAATTGGTGGAGAAGTTGTGTGGCTGTGCATTGTAGATGACACATTCAATTTTTATTGTAATTAACATTGTCTTATGAACTCTTATGCATGAAATTACACTTACTAAGAGAGCTGTCACAGTTGTTTAAGTGTATTTTGGTTTTCAGTATAATAGTTCCTTCAGCCTGTGCATGTTGGATATCTATGATTGCAGTTCTGTTGGAGCATTTAAATGATTAATTTTGCAATCGGAAAAATTTTAATTAAAGAAGCAAAATAATTAGGAATTATTCCATGAAAAACATTGCACCACATAGTTTGCAACTGATTGTAGGGTTTTCCCCAAATGTATAACAGTAGATAGAGAATTTTCCATGCATAATTTTTAAGATGGAATAAAATTGCTGTCTGAAACAAGGGACCTGATATACTTCACACAAAATAAAAATTATATTTCCTTATTATTTTTACAAATTGTCAAAACATTGAAAAGCATTTGATAATAGTCCAAGCATAAAAAAATATTCTGTTAAAATTTAAATTATTATCAAAAAGTATTAAACATAATAGAAATGATGGTGTTGGGGGGGGGGCACCATGTTCAGTCACAATTCATAAATTCCGCTGTATAATGAATGTGTTTCTTCCTCCTTCGGGACATGGCATCTTGGTAATTTGGGTGCCATATAACATCCCTTGAGGCTGAAACAGGATACTATCCTGCAGCTTACGTAAAAATCATTGAAATATCTGATTACCAAGTCTTGAAGTTCCACTGTAAAACAGAAGTGACATATTAGCAGGTAAATTGCTCAATTGTTTTGAGGGGTAGTGATTCAATTGAAATACAAATCCCAGATACCTAAGCATCACATTGGAGAGGATAGTTTTCTTTAAAAATCATCTATTGAAAGAAATTGCCAAATTCATAAATAGAAACAACATCCTGCATAAATAGTGCAGAATGAGTTGTGGCTCATTGAACATGTTGCTGGCCTTGGCACATTGGCTTGTTCAATTCAATAATCTGCTCCTGTGTGGGTCAGTAGCTCACTCACTAAAAGGATTGATATGCAGGTAAATGAGACTTGAGTATCATTAGCAGGACAATTTAACCAGCCCCAGTTTTCTGTATCAATTCTGGATGTTAAAGAAAAGTGTGTCCTCCTTTGAGAATAAAATCTAAGCCGAATGATGCAGTGGAAGTGAACTACAACTGAAATTCAGATGTCCAACCATTTCCACTGCAATAGAGTATGAATGACAGCTGAATTCAGCTTTATCAGTGCATAATTGCCTCTACAGTGCTAATCTTCCTTATATCTAAAAGAAACCACCAGAATTTGATCAATGTTGATTTCTATGGTTAACACTAAACTGAATTCCCACGAGCCAAGACAGACGGTTCAAAAGGCAAACCATTGGACATATGGCCAGTCCATAAAATGTGTATATATTTGATATTATGGTAACATGTTGAATTCAACTAGTCAAACAATAGTGTACAAGATTTTAGTGTATACCTCTAAATTTCTGGTTTTTAGTCCTCCTGTGACATGATTGTGCCATACACTAAATAAATAAATATTGAATTGTGCCCCTCTTTTCCTTTACAGTGGTATGTTATTGCTTGTATGATTCTGTCTTTTCTGGAAACAATTACACCTGACCTGTAAACAAGTTTTGCTGTCAGATAAAAATAAATCTACGTTGAGAAGATATGCTTGCATAATTCACAGCTGCATGTTCTTAAAATACTAGGATTGTGATAGCTTTCTCAAAACACCTTACAGATCCAACAGTAAAACGCACCTAAATGATGCTCGTGCATGCCAGTGAATTTCCCCAGTCCTTCTGAAACATACTTTCATGAATGCAGTATTGCTGTATTAAACTACTTGAAGTGCTTACTTTCATTTAAAAATTCACTAGCTTTCTTCATTCTTCATAATCCTACGCATAATCTTTTAGAATTCTGAATTTTTGTTGTGTGTCTGTGCATGTGATTTCTTTGCATGTTGTAGTTACACGGTCTATGGTGATTGGCTGTTTTATTGGTGTTGGGTTTTTCTTCAGTAGTGGTATGTGCTCTTGTGTTCTAGGTGAATGCCTCTCCTAAGCAGCATCTTCTCATTAATCAGTCTCTTGGGTGCTACCGTGGGGGCTCGTTGCCCAATGTCAACCACATTGGCAGTGATACAGTAGATTTAAAGGTAGGGCTTGAGTGTGGATATTGCTTGACTGCACTGTGGCTTGGTTTCAGATCGATTACTAACACAGAAATAATATTAAATGCTGTTGGTATACGTTTTATTTGCTTAATAGCTATACTGCGAGTAGTCGCCGTTCCTAGCTAAAGTAATTCATATGGTGAAATGTCATTCATACCTGTCTTCAGAGTAAAGAAAAATTTCCTGCACCATGCTTTTTGTATCCAATTTCTGACCCGATTTTAGGGATTTTGACAACGATTGAAGTTTAATGATTTTAATGTTTCTTTGTCTTTGCAAGAAACATTAAATATTTTACATATCATTATTGACATTGTGTGATTTCTGTCCCATCTACAGTTTCTCTGATCATTTGTGCGGAGTACAGTATATGTATTTAACACATTTGTCAGTTAATTGGTTCTACACAGCCTGTGATTAGTTTTGTGCTTGCAGATTCACATGTAAAGTGTAAAGCTCTGGAACAGAAGGGAAATGTGGAGATAGCAGCATTAATATTTCGAAAGATTTTATGAACCTGAACAAAATGTTATCTGTTATAATGAAGACATTATTCTTTGTGGTATAAAGAAATTGCACACTTTTTAGACTATAATTTGGAAGACTTAAACTAAAGAATTGCGTAATTTCTTCGTGTTTATCAAACTTGATGTTTGTTATGAAAAGTAGTTTAAATTTTAGTATACAGAAAGCACAGCTGTATTTTTGAGATTTTAGTATACCAGATTTATATACAGAGAACACCAAACTTAAATTTGCAGGATTTTACCACTACTAACAATTTTTATAAAGAATTTTAAGAGCCAATAGGATTCATAGCAGTGTAAAAAAACTACCTTTAACAAAGTTGATGTAGTGTGGATATCATTTGATACTTTTCATATGCTGACATGAAGCAGCCACTTTAATGTTTTAGTCTTTCATTCCCTAGTTGGGTAAACTGTGAAACATAACATTAAAAGTGCAAAGATTATGCCATGTTTGGATCTTTCAAGGTTTTTTTTAACTGCAGTTTTATAATGGTTTTGTTACCTTCGGGTTTTTTAGTGCTGTTTTTAATTTCTAGATTTGTCGAAGACAGAAATATTAACATTGAAAGTAACTATCCTGTAAAATTGATGTGCCCTGTAACATGGTAACTTTCCGTTTCGTAAATTCTGACCCTCCTCTTATGCCACCGGTAGGTTGTTGTTGAAAGGCGCCATAGTCCGTTACAAAATCTGTCACATAAATACCGTTCTACATTCTTCCACCTCCATTCGTACGGTAGTAATGCCCTTGTAATTTTATTTCAATTTTGCGTTTCTCAATAGTCAGTAATTGTGTAAAATTTTGTTTTTGCGGCTTCTGGAGTATCCTTGAAATCACTGTGACTATTTTCGGCATTTAGAGGGAGTTAGAGGGATACTTGTGAATTCAGTTATTGTGTTGAATAATATCCTTCAACTTCGTGCTTCTGGTCTAAAATTAACTCGACAGTAATTTGAAAAAAGTCTTGAAACATGGAAGTTAAAATTTTCGTGTTCATATAAAGGGGATGAGCACAGTATACAGATCGCGGACAATGAGCTGTCTGGTGTTGACGGCGACTTTTATAACCTACTGTTCGCAAGTGCGCCTTGGATATAAAGTTTTGTTTAGGTGAAAGTACCACTATAGTAGATGGAGTACTATTGTATGAACCCCAGAATGGCGACCAAAGGTGATGGCAAGTTATTAATGAGACGAATCACACCTTTTGTTACGTGGCCGCCTGCAAACATCTGTACTTGTAACTTCAGATTCCTTAAACGGTCGGTGGCGCACAAATAAAAACATTCCTATTGTAACTTCAACTAAAGAACGTAATTATCAATAGCTTCCAGGCCTCATGGGATGTGCCCTATCCCGACTCCTGCTCCTCTGTAAGGTGATGACAGGTGTTTGTTAATAGCTTCCTGGACGCTTAGATTCCCCGAGCCATCGATGGCTCACAGAGTGATACTCTAACCCCAAACTCCTGCATCTGTAAACTCTTCCTGACCACCTCCTCTCAAACTGAAACATAGCCACTTTGGCACTGTGAAATTAATCTTTATAAATGTATACACAAATAGACGAGTGTGGCCCTAAATTTCACTTTGCAGCCTCCATTACCTAGCGCAGACAACTGGTGTTTGTGTGTGGTAGTAGCATGGAGTTTCCCATCGTTCACAACGTTGGCTGAATGCCGGTAGCTGTGGGGGTGTGGGAGATATGGTGGTTAAAACGGACCGATCTGTGATATTTTGATATTTCGCCCAAAGACGTGGGTGTGTCCGTATATTTCACTTTGCTGCTACAACCATATAGCACAGAACACTGTTTGTGTGGTAGTGGGCTCCAGACTCCATTCGTGCACTACGGTGGTTACATATCGATAGCTATGGAGGTGTCGGAGATATATGGTGCTTGCAAGTGGCCAACTTTTTATAAAAATAGACATGTGTGTTGATATATTTCACTCTGCAGTCAAAAGTACCTTGCGCAGACAGGGCCGACGTTAGGGGGGGGAGGGGGTAAGCGGGTCAAATACACCCGGGCCCACCGGTTGATGGGGGGGGGCCCTATCCCGGTTGCATGGGTCCCAGGCCTCGAAGCCAAAGGTCGCCCATTTTACCCCGGGTCCGAAATTCCTAGCGCCGGCCCTGTGCGCAGACCACTGGTATTTCTGTGTGGTAGTAGCCTAAAGTCTCGAATCGTTTAGTATGGTAGTAACACGTCGGTAGCTGTGAGGGCGTGGGATATGTGGTGGTAGAAAATGGTCGACGAAGGACATTTTCATATTTCAATGAAAGATATGTGTGTGTCTATATTTTACTTTCCAGCCACAATTACCTAGCGCAGACCACTGGTGTTTATGTGTGGTGGCCTCGAGTCCTCTATCGTGCACTATGGTAATTGGATGTCGATAGTTATTAATCAGAATTCTTTACAAACATGAACGAATTGTAATAAAACTAGCTGCTGTCCACGACTTCGTTCGTGTTTGTAAAGAATTTTGTTGGATAGGTACCGACATGCAACCACCATGGTACGTGATGGGAGACTCAAAGCTAATACCACACACAAACACCAGTGATCTCCGCAGTATAGGGACACACATGTCTTTGGCCAAAATAGGAAGCGGCCTAGATAGACCACTTTAAACTACCATCTCTCCCACACCCCCATGGCTACAGACATCTAATAGGGACACACATGTCTATATTTATATCAGGTCGATCACTTTCAACCACGATATCTACCACACCCCCTCAGCTACCGCCATACAATCACCATAGTGCACAAGGAAAAACTCCAGTCAGCTACTACATACAAAAGCCGGTGGTCTGCGCTTGTTTTCTGGCTTCTAGGTGAAATGTGGGGACATACATATCTTTGATAGATACAGGAAAATGCCCTAGGTTGACTACTTTCAACCATCGTATTTCCCACACACCCATAGCTATCAACCTCTAACCACCCTAGGCCACGATGAGAGACTCGCGGATATTACCACATACAAACACCATTCGTCTGCACTATGTATATGTGGCAGCAAAGTGAAACATACGGACACACATGTTTTAGGTCGAAATACGAAAATGTCCCAGATCGACCACTTTCAACCACCATATCCCCCACACCCTCATACCTACCGACCTGCTTCTAACAAGGTGGAGGATGGAAGACTCGATGCTACTGCCACACACAAACTCCATTGGTCTGCGCTTTGTAGTTGTAGCAGCGAAGTGAAATATAGGAACACATATGTTTTTGGTCAAAACATGAAAATGTCCCGGATCTACCACTTTCTACCTCTATATCTCCCACATCGCGACAGCTACCGATGGAAATCTCCATGCTACTATCACACACAAACATCATTTGTCTGCGTTTGGTAGTGGTGGCTGCAGGGTGAAAAATAGGGACACAAACTTCTATTTTATATGGATAAGATTTGAATACCAGCTTGTTTACGAACTCGGTAACCGAATGGAAGGAGTGTTCGATTCGTGCACAGAAATCATAACTTTATTCCAAACATCGAAAAAAATTTTTCCCTTTGTTCGGTAAAATGGATATCTAACAAATAGTTTAATATGGCATCGTACAATAGGACCCGAACAAAAAAAAGGTCCGCGCGTGTTTAATGATTTAATAGTTATATGTCCGTTATTTTTCATCCTATTTATATCGCCGGACTTTGTATATTGATTTTTTCCCCCTTAAAGATGTTCGGTCTTGTGGCCGCCACAATAGACACGTCGCCCCACCAGACATCACAAAAAAAATAAAATGTAGTCCATGGTCGTATTCAGAGACGTCAAACATACAGCATAGGAACTATCCGACCAGCTTCTCAGAATCTCATATTAATTCGTGTTGTCGGAGTGAGTTAGTTTTAAGTTTCGAACCGTTTTTGAATCCTTAGGATGTATTTAGTTGCATGCCATAAAAAAAATCTGTTTCAAAGAGCCTTGTATCTACCTAGGACAGTGGTTCCCAGTTAGTGATACGCGTACTTCCAGGTGTACATGAGGTTGTTTCAAGGGGTATGCGCGATAATCTCTTGGTTAAGGTACTCAGTACGATAATTAAAAAAAATTACGCTAACATTACTGTCGCTAAAATATATTTTAAGATATACTGTGTATGTGTGAATTATATTACTGTAATATTGTGGTTGTGCGAAGCATTCAACTGGGATCAATGTATTTGTTATATAGGAACGAAGTCTTTCTCGGCGTTGAGAATACTACATCCAATGTATTTGTTTATTTATAGTTTCAGTTATAAGGAATATGGGTGGTTTAGCTCTTTCTTGAAGTGGTACTCTGGAAAAACTAGTTGGGAACCACTGACCTAGGATAACTAATCGGATTTTGCAACTGTCGGAAGAATTTTTTGAACAACGGCGATGGCGGAGAAAATTTTTGCGTGTATAATACCGCAGCTTATTGCACCTTTAATACGTATGTTTCCGCAGAGCAAGTGCCACTGACGGGTGGAATTATTGGCCGCTGTGCGTAACGACAGTCTGGATGTGCCATTTACAATTTGGACGTTGAGGAATTCAGAAAATTTACGGAATGCCATGCGAAAACTTTATGGTTTGAAATTGCCAGGTTTACTCTAGCCTGCGACATTTGCAAACGGAACCTTATACTGGGAAGCGTGGAATATTGCCATCCGATTGTAGCCAAATCAGATACTATGGTCTATAACCCAGAGGTCAGTACAGTAGAAAATAATACATATATAAGAACGAAGTCTTTCTCGGCGTTGAGAATGTATAAACTGCTCTCGGGTGACTAGCCGAGTCAAGAGTGCGTTGTCACACGATATTTCGGCGACTAGATTCATTGCCGCCATCTTCTGGTGAAGTGCCGGGTGCAGCGAAAAGGCTTTTCAGGTATGAAGACTTCATTGCAATCATACGCCGGGAAATTCTCCATTCTTGCAACGAAACAACGTTTTACAACATCTCAGAAAATTTCTCATACGTAATGCCCACAGTTTCAAACCACTCCGGGTGCAGCGAAAAGAGCAGTTTATACAAAATAATACATCTTTATCATGATGGATGCATTTCCCAAATACGTAAAATAATACCTAGTTTCGCGCGTAAATACTAGTCAGTCTCTCGGCATTAAAAAAAAAGACCACTTATGATGGAGAGTTGGTAAAGGGAGACTCGGACTGGTTTGAAACTGTGGGCATTACGTATGAGAAATTTTCTGAGATGTTGTAAAACGTTGTTTCGTTGCAAGAATGGAGAATTTCCCGGCGTATGATTGCAATGAAGTCTTCATACCTGAAATTCCATCAAAATATCGTGCTTTTACAACACAACCCGGCTGTACACCCGTGAAGACTTCATTGCGTTGTCCCTCTCAAGCATACAATTGTTCGTGAAACGATGCGTAGTCTTAAAGAAATATGACAATGAAAGTAACGATGTAGTTGCGACCTCACAAACTCCAACTGTCATTTTAAGTGTATGTAACTTTGTGACTTACCGCAAAACGCACTTTTGTTTTTATCAGTAGTATTTGAATTACTGAGAGACGATGATTTAGAACGTATTGTCGCAAGACACCTTGTGGGAATCGTGCTCTGACAATTGGTACAGTGTGACTAAGGATTGCAATCCCGCAGTGTTTTGAATCCCGCGGGATCCGCGCGGGATTTGCGCCAATCCCGCGGGATCCGTGCAGGATTGGTACAAACAGTTTTTTTACGCATATATTTAAAACATAGTTACTTAAAACGTTAATAAATTAAATAATAATTAAATTAATAAATAATTTTTAATGTTAAATTATAAAAATTAACAATATTTTGATTGACAAAATGACATTAAAACTTTTTAGCGTGTGTTAAGCGTATTTCGAGGACTTGCATTTTTGTTTTTTAATCTAAACCAATTTTTAAATAAATAATAAAAATGGAAAATATTGAGTCTTAGGTCATATTATGTGCCTTACAATACATCACATAAATTTAAAAATATGGTTTGCTTAGTGGCCAAGTTACCAGAGTTTTTTTTAATTCTAAATAAACGTTCCATAACACCGAGAAAAGCATTCCATTTCACAAAGTGAAGTGAATATACTCTGTAAAGTGTAGACTTGGCTCAGAACAAGATCTCATAACTTTTTGTCACTGCACAAGCACGAGACTTGGCCTTTTTTTGCGTGATTCATTATTATACCTCTTGATTCCTTGATTGATATTACAGTTGATTCAATGTTATTAAAATAAACTACTCACCAACACGTAAACTGTCAAGTATTTCAGATTTACTTATGTGGCGTAACTACGGTTTATAGTGGAAATTGTTATTTTTTTAGTAAGAAAGGAGACTTTCTCGGCGAATGATTGCAGTGAAGTCCTCATAGGTTGTATCTCCAGATTTCATTGCAAACACACGAAATTTCACACGTGAGGAAGACGGCGGAGGCAGCCGTCGAAGTATGTACAACACAATTCGTCGATACACCCGTGAAAATTTCATTATAACTTTTTTTACCTTTAGTCGAAATAATAAGAAGAAGAACAGGGATTAATCGAAAGTCTGAGCGGCACATGTAAGCAGGTGGCTTTCGTCAAAGAAACGAATTGAGGCAGTGGCCAAAACAACAATAAGTCAAAGGATATACAATTTTCTTTTGATAGCTGTTAAATAAATTGGTACGCGATCGTTGAAATTACGATAACATTAGTTTCATATCAACTAATAATCAAATTTTCAGCCGCAAATTAGGAAATTGTCACAATTATTTTATCTGAAAATACAGAAAATGGGAATAATGAAACCATGAATAACTGTAACCGTGTAGGTCAGATAATGTGTGCGACACTTAAAAAATAATTATATAGTTAGAAAATCGTACTAAATACGCACCATAACTCAAATTACAGAAATGTGTACTCTAAACAAACGTAAGTTTTGATGAATACGTAAAAGTGTATTTATTTACTTACGAATGACGAAGGTTGACTAAAACAAACTCTTGTTCACATGAGTCAAATGCCAACTGGAAGGGTACAGGCAAACAGTGCAAAATATCCGACAGAGACCGAGTGGGGCAGCGAGTCACGCAGATTGACACGCGTTTCCGCCGGATTTTGCGGATTGCGGATCCGCTTAATTTTGTGCGGGATCCGCCAGACTGTCTAATGATGCGGGATTGCGGGATCCCGCTTTGCTGGATTGCAATCCCTAAGTGTGACTTGGGGAGAGCAAAGTTACGTAGATTAAACAGCCCTTTGTGTTCGATAACATGGTTTCGAGTTTGAATGTAGGTTGTGAATATAGCGTGGTAGAATCTTCGTTTCACTACATTCTGGATTAGATATGAAGCCTCTCCGCAGAGAATGGGGAGTTGGGATTGATGGTGATGATTCATCCGCTGAATGGGGTCAGATTTGGCGACCACATTATTGTCTTTAGGTGTAATAAGCCTGAACAGACCGGCACCAGATTTTTTGCTCGGTACGCATATGATAGCAGGTTGGATGAGCTGCTTCTTCTCGTGTCGATGTCAGCATCAAATATGTGGTAGGTTGGATGAGCTAAGAGGCTGCCTTTTCGGTGTTTCGTTTTTGGATAAAAATATCGGCTTTGTCGAAGATTCAGCACTCGTCGTCCATTGGTTTAATACTTTTCCCTTTTGCAGATATTTGTAACATGTTATGTTGACGTTCATTATTCGTCAAGCTGTTGATCGTATCTAATTTTTATGATGTTGTGAAGTAAAAAAGTCACTTTTAAAGTGGACAAACTTCGCTCACAATACTACATCATCAACGTAATCCTCAGCGATTATATTGACCTGATTAGTAAAACAGAGGTTCTTGTTGAAAATGCACGAATTACCATCGTAAGGGGGCAACCATTAATAACGCGAGCTCAAAATAAGGGGGGGGGGGTAATCTCACCAAGGGGAAGGGGGTTCCGTAAAAACCTCACGTCAACTTCTTATTTCAGATTGCCACCCTTTTTAAGTCTTAAAAATTACGAAGTCAGCCCCACGAGATATCACCAAATCTCACCAAGAGTGATTGGAGGAGGAGAGAGGTTTAAGAAAAAATATCAAACGTATTTAATGGACGCGCTCTAATAATCGTGAATCATGGGTGGTTTTATGCTTCTGTCAGCTGTTAAGTAACGGTATCAGATTAAGGCTATTTCATAGGTCTCTGGAACCGTTCGTTGTGATCTGTCCAAGCAGTGGTTGATCAACTTTTGGCTGAGAAGAGTATTTGAGGTCTTCACTTCTACCACGGCATCGGTCATGTGTAATCCTCAGCTCTTGCAACGAAGAGCTAGTTTCTTCGAACAGAGAACCGTACAACCGTCCGTTTATCACGCGAGAACTGTCATCGATCCTAGCTTGTGCCAACAACTCTGCATCAGGACCAAACCTGATGCTGAGGTATCTTGGGAAAAATGCTAGAATAACTTCTACATATTTTTAACTTCATTGATACCGAAGTGTACTTAGCCTATTCGTAGAAAGAAGCAGTGTTCTTCTCCTTATTGAAGTCTTGAGTGGAGATAGCCATTGTAGCATAGTTTTGACGAGACGCTTTTAGAAGATGCTGGAGGGCGTGGTGTGGTATCTAGAATCAAAAAAGTTTCCATAGTCGCCGTTAGTGTGCACTGCGAAAATTCCATTATACTGTGCCTTATATACTTGCTGTAGTATGATCCTGTCGGTATTGATAAAGCCTACTGTACAAGTTCGTGGAATGTTGAAACCGATACACGACTGGTGGTTTTAGAGAAAACTGTCCCAGTTAGTACATGTTTTGTTTTTTTTGTGAAAATTGGTGTCGTTACCGAATATGTTGAGAAGTTTCGTGCCTTTTTATGCAGGAGAATGGCGTTAGATTTTCAGTGTAGAAAAACAGGTGCGCACTTTTTATTCGTATCTGCAGTCTTTTCGCGGAACCTCGTCTACCTTGAAAGTTTTTACAAAACTGTTTGCTTACTAAGACTAAGCTGTTTGCGTTATCTAAAAGATTCTATTAGACTCAGAGCATCTAATAGTCTAAATGTTTTAAAATGCCAGGTAGTTCATGAGGCAGACCTCTCCTGCCTTATTGTTTTATAGATCCTGTGCACGGACGCTACTACAAGACGACTGTGTTTATAGTGGTACAGTGCATGACAGTGATCTGCAGATACTGGACGTTATGCACCGTACATGAATATGGCTCGCCACTGGAGCATGTCACATCAGACCATTTGTGTTGTTTTTAACTCTCGTCTGGCATAGAAGGTTGGGTTGAATGATCTAGATTTTAATAACCCGAAAAATTCAGTTTTAATCAGATCTAACCCTTTCACATGCTTATGTCAAATATGTTTATTGGTAATCAGATTCACTAAAAATTATATTTTACCCATTTAATCACACTTTTGTAAACAAACACAAAATGAACAAATACAGAGTAATTCATAGGTCTCTCAGAGGTTTCGGACATTTATTGTGCAGTGTGCAGTTAGAGCAAAAAGAGCCACATCTATCTATCCAGAATCTCTCAAAGGTTCTGTTGTACCTTACAGGTGCTCGATCGAGGCACTTTTGTTGACATGACACACACCAATC
This sequence comes from Vandiemenella viatica, assembly GCA_031002005.1. NCBI lineage: Eukaryota > Metazoa > Arthropoda > Insecta > Orthoptera > Morabidae > Vandiemenella > Vandiemenella viatica. The sequence goes on along the minus strand of JARYHS010011408.1, from coordinate 245,523,393 downwards.
CTGTATTAATGTTCCAAATCGGCCTGTTCATATTCCAGCACCCAGTCAATCAGTTTGCTCCAAATTGGTGTATCATGTACGGAATTTTTTGTCGGTAGGTGGTTGTTTTGATATTTCGTACGAAATTTGCGTTGCACCGTCACAACTGATTCAAATTTAGCGAAATTTGCTCACTCGTATGTCATGTTGTTTTGAATGCACTCTAGTTGCTAAATCAGACTCTACGCTAAAGATTATATTATAAACTGATACTTGGAGATATTATGTATCTTTATATGCGATCGTTTAGCTGCATCTGTCATAGACACTGCATAATGAATATTCAAAATCCTGTACATAAAAATAGTATATCTCCAAGAAAGTTCAATCGTTGTAGAATTAGTGACTTAGGCTATCTCTCTATAGCCGTTTAGTATTTTAGTGTACTCCTACAGGAAAGTACGATAGTTGGAAATTTTAGAGGTATATATATATATTTTCGCTTGAAAATTGGCCACCTTTCAGCACATGATTATTTCAAGATCGTGAGATTTTATGGCGGTCATGGTTTTTATGGAGGCGATCGCACCGAAGGCACTGGCGCGCTTGCGAGTCATTTTGAAGCATCCTACAAGTTAATCGCGTAATCTGCTTATCTCAGAGGAGACGCTTTGTTGGAGCAGACAGCTAACCCGTGCCGATAACGCCCAGTACATACGACTTGCAGTAATATCAACTCATAGTGCAGGGCCGTCTCAGCCTTTTATTGTTAGCACAAAAAAAACAAAACAACAAATTACCAAAAATCCCATAGCAGTTGTCACCGATAGGCAGAACGTAGGTAACGCAAACAGTGTTACAATTTAGATTTACGTTTATCCAGCATGTTACATGCTGTGATCAGTCTTTAATATTATAGGTTCCATCTGAATTTATGAATACAATAGGTGTTACTGCTTAGCTATTTCGTCAAGGAAACACTATTCTGATAAACTTAAAAATTAACCAATGCATTTTGATATTGTTAGGTGAAGCGTAAGGTTTGAATGATTGTGGTTTCATAGTTGTAAAGCTGAAGTACCAGTATCTGTGTATTAGTTGTCTATTAATGTATCGAGCGGGGGGGGGGGGGAGGGGAGCGTTAACGGCCTGGCATGGCATTCGGGAGGACGCGGAAGCGAATCCCCGTTCGGCCATCCAGATTTGGGTTTTCCATCGTTTCTCCCAATTCAAAGCGAATGCAATAGTGGTTCCTTCAAAAGGCCATGGTCGAATTCCTTTCCGTCGTTCTTTGCCCTCGTACTTTCCCGCTTCTAATGAACTCGACGTCGGCGTAAAACCGGAAGGAAAAGTTACTATAATGTTCCATATTCAACTGTTTCGAATTACATTGTATATATTATTTCTTAAGGTATCCGATTTTGTTACATCATATTTTAAGAAGGTATTTTTTCCAAATTCGACCCTTAAAGGGAAAAAATGTCAATATTTCTAAAATGGGTTTTTTGTTATACGAGCCATTTAGCTCCCTAGATACTCGAAATCCATAAATGAAGTATCATTTTTCGGAATTCGACTCTTAATGAGCAAAAGTATCAATATTTCTACAACGCGTTTTTGTGTCATGAGCCATTTATCCCTCTTGATATGTAACTGAAATAGATAAATTAGGTATAATTTTAAAGACTAAGATCTCCGCTTTAGTCACATCATATTCTAAGAAAAGAATTTTTCGGAATTTCACCTTTAAAAGACAAAGTAACATTTCCATAACGAATGTTTTTGTCACAAGCCACTTATCTCCCTTTATATCTAACCGAAACCAAGGACTGAGGTATTATTTTAGAGATTAAGGTCTCCGCTTTGGTCAGATCATATTTTAAGAAAAGAATTTTTCGGAATTCTACCCTTAAAGGGCAAAAGTATCATTTCCATAATGCTTTTTACTGTCACGAACTGTTTATCTTTCTTGATACCTAACCGCAATCGATAAATGAGGTATAATTTTAAAGATTAAGGTCTCCTTTTACGCGAAATCATAAATTAAGAACGAAATTTTTCGGATATTTTTTCTGTGGCAGAAAAATTTGTTTTTCTATATTATTCCTGTGTAAACATTTTATTTGTGAAATTTTCTCACGGGCCATGATCGCAGCAACACACATCACAGAGATATGGATATTCTGCGTGTATTTTTTTCAGGTTAGTTGTATTCCGTTAAGGTCGGTGAGGGTTTGTCAAATATATGTTAAGCTCTCAAAAGTTTTTCCTAATCGGTTTCGTATTATGTTGTATTTTATTAGTACCCATTACACTAAACAAATGAATAATTGTTACAAATGAGGCGGTACCTCTTTCATCATACTACAAATCACCAACCTTACTATTCATCGCATTCGCGAAATTTTCGCAAGGCTAATCTAGTTCAATATATCACCGTTCCCTTATTACTGACCCATTTTCCACCCTGTCTGCTTTTAGAATGTTGGGCGCTACGTAGCGCGTCGTCGACGCTTCATAAAGCCCGACTAACTGTTACTTCTTTGAAGGGATATAGAAAATCGATAGACGAATGGTTTTGGTGGTGTGGTGGCCTTGCTCTCCAAATCTGCTTTCGTAGAGCAGCAGCTTAATCCGATGACGAAGATGTTAATGATATTTTTCTGCCTACGTTTCCCTCATGTGTATTCAGACAGTACTCAGCACTAATCTCAAGTTAATGTTCGTTTGTTTTTCTGTTTGTGTAAGAGGTTGCTACCATTTTTAAGAAACTTTTAGCAACACCTGAGCTTAATCTTTATTATGGAAATTATATAATCTCCTGTTCAGTAAGTTAATCTTAAAACCGTTTATCACCTTCTTTTCATTCTACAATTTTCCCAAATATCTTGACAATCTGTTACTCTTTAAGTATTATACGTTCTCGTACTAAGAAAAGAGGAGTATGTAACTTCACAGACAGAAATGAAATTTGCACCCCCTGACCTGAATTTACAATTGTTCTGCGAAGATGGCGACATATTTGCTGTACAAAAGTTGTTTATACTGGAATTGAACGTGACATCACTCTGTTGCTTGGTTAAGAGAAATAAGTAATTCTGATGCCGTGACTCTAATCCTCATTAGGGCGCATCCATAAATTACGTGAGGTGTTTTTCCGGATCGTGAGATCTGGTCCGATCCCTCCCCTCCCCCCCTCTGGTGAGATCTGCTCCGCGAGACCCTCCCCCCCTCCCTTAGAAATCGCCCTCGGAAGTTCTTGAGACTTTTTTTTAAGCCTTCCAAAGTCGGTTGTACCCCCACTTATCGACGAAATACCCCTCTAAAATCGACTTTCACGTCATTTGTAGATTTTTTTTTTAGCTCTACAGTCCAACAAAAATTTATAAAACCTCACGTGAGATTTCCGTTGACTCCCCCCTTCCTCCTTCCCCCCCCCCCCTTGTAGCTTTACGCGTCGTTGACGGCTATGGTCATTAGAGGCTGGATGTGACTGGGGACAAGGAACGGAAAGGAATTCGGCCATGGCCTTTTTAAAGGAAGCATCCCGGCATTCGCCTGGAGTGATTTGGGGAAACCATGGAACACCCAAATCTGGATGCCCGGACCGCGATTCGAACCAGCGTCCTTCCGTATGCGAGGCCAGAACGTTAATCCCCTTTGGTGAGATTTCACCTGATCCCCACCCCCCTCCTATTTCCTCACGTAATTAATGGACGCCCCCTTACGGTTTTAGGGGTTTTCCGCTAAGCACGTGTTGGGATTGTCCTATATCTCGCATATCTCCCTCCAAAAACAAACTTTGTACAGAGTAACGCAAATCACAATTGCACAAAGCTTAACTTTATTGACAACACTCAGGCTCTGCTTAACGTTTTACGGAGCCTGTTCGGTGGGGTATAACGGTCTGTCCTCTGTTTCGGATTCGAATCCCCGTCTGACGTCTTTCGGAATAGTAAATCTGTATGGGTTAGCACTAAGTTTCCCCTTATCCCTCTTCCATATTCAGGTATGCAATACATAGATCCATATTATCCACTGAGTGCGTTCAAGTTCAGCTAAATTAATATCTCTTCTGGTGATGAAACTTTGTTTTTATGTTACATGCAAATACAGATCCAAATTACGTGGAGTCTACAGATTCGGTTACTGTTTGTTTGATGTATTCGTGCACATAACATCTTTTGAACACACATTATAAAGGGTGATGATATGAAGAGGGTGGGATTCTAGAAGTTGTAGAAACATTTGAAATTTATTGCTGCCATAAATTTTGAATTATCGCGTTAACTTTTAGGGAGCATTTTCAAAGATTTTCTATGGACCAAATACGATTGTTTGTATAGACTAGTTGTACCAGACACGTGTGAAGTTTCCTCATTGCTTAATGAGGTGTAATTTGGTAACCTTTCATTTCCGCATATCTTGCTTTTAGATTTGGATAGTTAGCGATATTGAGGTAGGGTACCCAAATTTCGTCTGATTCAAACGCAAGGTTGTTCTCTTGGATATACTGTGCTCCATCGGCGTCCATAAACCAGAATGTTGGTTAATTCTCAAACAACTGTAACAGTTCGGCAGTTTCAAAGCCTGGTGGGTGGACAGTAATGCTCGGGCTAGTAGGCATTCGGGCAAATCCTCATCCGTTTATCCAAATTTAGGTTTCCTTGGTTTCCCCAGATCACTAAACGTGGATACCAGGACGGTTCATTCAAAAGCCCATAGTTGAATTCCTTCCCGTTCCTTGTCTTCCATCCTCTTCCTGCTCGACATCGGCTAGCCATAAGGCCCAATGAAAAAAATCGCTGGTTAAATTCTGTCCTTTAGCGTCTACACTCCGCGTCACACACGGATGGAGTTCTTTAAAATTTGTTCAAATTAACGAATCTTCTTGTCTTTGAGATTGTTTTTATGGAATCTTTTCATTTTTTCTTTCATTTTATTACGTTGCAATCTTTTCGAAGATGTTTATATTGCAACGGATACTTAGCATCGTAAACATAAAGTAAAGTGAATATTTAATAAATTTGTTCCATATAATTTAAAAATATAGCTAAAGTGTTGATTCTGAGAGTCGGAGCCGAAGATATTTGCAGAGGTATGAAGTAGGTGAATTTTAGTGTGCCGAGTTATAGATGTCGCAAACTGTGCTAGCTTTCAGTCGCTTGCGGTAATTCGTGGATTACCTCAGAGCTGCATTCTAAATCGTAAAAGTAACATACCAACAAAATGTCAGTTCTGGTTGGCATTAAGATAAAGTACGAGCTTGAACAAACAGTATTGCGCGTCCAAAAGGTGTTGTGTGAAACTGGTTTTTAACTAGTTTTTTTTTGTTTATTCTGGGTTACTGCTGAATACACGTTTGTCCATAAAGTGCATGCACCTACCCTCAGATTTAAAAAAAAAAAAAAAAAAAAAAAATCATGAATTTCAACACGTCTCGATCGTTGTATTTTAAAATGTTATTACACACATAGATCGGCCTGGACTTAAAAAACCTGCTTCATTGATTTTTAAAAAAATGGTAGGTACCGCTCAAGATGTTGTTTGAAATGTATATCAATTTAGTGCCGAGAGCCAATACTTCGGCAGAGCTGGACGCCCGCTCAAACTAGACTGCGCAGTGCGGCATGATGCTTGTCGTCCTTGGCTGCGCGACCTTCCTTCAGTCTCGTCCGCTCATTCGGGCTTTGTCGGTTCAACTCGCCTAGCCTCGCTTGTAAACAGTGCCGCATGCGTCGTCTGCAAACCGGCTGAGCCCGGCTCACCTCGACTGTGATGAACGGCCGGTTTTTTCGGCCGTTCGCGGTGAGTTCTGTTTCACCTTTCGTTATCCCTTCCCCTAAACGTATCTTAATGCACCGCGGGCACTTATTTTGGACTCCAACCTTAATGACAAAAATATTTTTTTATCGTTTCCCCAAATAGTGGCAACAGAACGACCTGACTGTCCTCCAACTGAAAAAAAAAATCATTATTAGAGATGTTATTTATTGATGTTAATGTGATAGCTGAATACAAAAATTGCTTTCCCCAGAAGACATGTACTGATAAGACGATGGGAAACAACTTGCGTTCATTGGAGCTTCACAAATTCCGTTGAACGATACCTACCTGCTTATACCATACATGGAGCTTGGGCAACAGGTATAGCTTTTAGACCTGTTGCGCATCTTGCGTGACATGCTGTGGTGTATCTTCTTTCTTTATAAGTGAGACTTCTGTGCATTGAGAACTGAAATCCTATCGAGTTTTCCAGAGTTCATTCTTTAATTGTACACATGAAATATTGACTAGATCAATGTTTAAAACAATATTCTAAACATATGATTGTTCTTATGTGATTGAACAGGTGTACATTTACCTTTTGATGAGATTAGTCCTCTGTGCTGTACTTTACTTGGTCAGACTGTTGTTTTCGGCTACTTAATTATTTGACTTAATTATTAAAGCTAGATTAAGTCTCTGATAGTATTTTATCTACACTAAAACTTTACGACTTGTTGATCTTATTATCTCCAAAACTGGAATTAAATGTAAAAAGAAAATCATTTAATGAGTAAATTTTCTCTTGTTATTCAAACATTATTACATTGACTAACAAAATTAGAATGATTTATAATCGGCTTTGGTTTCTACAACCAGATATTTATCTTTTGACTAGACAGCCGTTGCAGTTTTTCTATCAGAATTTTATTCTTTTGCACTTCTTAACAGAATTATCGTGTGGGCTCATTTTTAGAGAAACTTTTCATTTTATGATACAGAATGATAAATTTAATGTTCGCTTTTATGGCTTCAGTAATGCTTTATTTTCGTGCAGTGTTCCATGCAAACAGAGCTAATTAATGTTAAATGATATCAATGTTATGGTCTGTAAGCTATGATAACAAACTAAGGCATAGCATTTAGTACTGTACTCAACCTCGTAATCAAAAACCATAAAAAGAAACATTTTTTCGAAAAATACGTGCCGTTCCACGTGCTTTGAATGTTATGTACAGCAATAGACTGATTCGGTTGCGATAATCTTATATCGTGTATCAGTAATGTATCGTAGAATGGTAGGAGCGTTTGGCATAGCTGGTGGGACTACCAATATCTCGAGGTCAACCCTTCCGACGCCGGTTATTTGTTCAGCTACATGTTTAGCAGAGAACGTATCCAATAACGTGTACGCTTTAACTGACATGGGTAAACAAGAATCATTACTTAATGACTGTTTGGACTGTGGATTGGTCTTTCGTATCTACATAACCAATTTTCCCATCTCTGATGGCAGTAATTTAGTGTAAATAAAATCGGAGGATTAGTGAAAGTTTGTAATGGACTGGCCATTTGGTGCAAACGAAATGAGTCCGATGGCGAAGAATGGTAATAGATTCGATGAGGTTCGGTTGGAGACTAGCAGAAGAATGGGGAATGTGTGAAAAGAAAGACTAGCAAAGCCTGAGTGATTTGGAAATGTACTCGTATATTCCGGCGCGTGTCACAAGCCAGAAGAAATCTGTAGTCGTGTACGATTCCATAGTTTCCTGCTACACAAGAAGTGCTTTACACAGCCCCATTAATTAAACCGGCGCGGCGATATCATGGAGAGGGTTCTTATACTGAGCGTGGTGAGTGAGCAGTTAACGCTCTGGCCTCACATTCGGGAGGATGGCGTTTCGAATCCCCGTTCGGGCATACAGATTTGGTTATTCCATGGTTTCCCTAAATCACTCCAGCCGAATGCCGGGATGCTTCCTTCAAAAGGCCATGGCCGAATTCCTTCCTGTTCCTTGTCCCCAGTCCCATCCCGCGTTTAAAGCCCTCGACGTGGACGAGGCGTAAAGATATAAGTAAAAAAAAAAAAAGTGTAGAGCCCTTATACCAAAGTGGAAGGAAAAACCTGTTATTCAGTAGTCTATTTTAGCTAAATGTTTTAATTATTACCATAAATGGAATACTGAGCTCGGCGGGTTAGCGGTAACTCTCGGGCCAACATTTGGGAGGACGCGGGTTCAAATCTCCGTCCCGCCATCCAGATTTTGGTTTTAGATGATTTTGCAAATTCGCTGCAGGCGAATTCCGGAATTCACAAAGACCATGGTTTAATTCCTTCCTGTTCCTTGTCCTCAATTCTCTCTCGCCTCATCGATGAGGCGTAAAATCAGAAGAGAGATAAAATACTAAATTAGATGGGATATATTGAACTTAGATCTTCTGCGCAGAAGAATAGAGGTGCATCTCTGCCAACATTTTTTGTTCTTACACGACTCCATTGTGAATGGAGGCTGTATCTGAATTACTAGGAAACAAATGAATGCATAGTATAATCCCTTTCGCCACGCCCTCCGTTTGTGCGAGTTTGCACTTCGTGAAAGATAAGGTTTCTGAACTTCCTGCTTCAAAAATAGTTGGCCTTGTCCCATATCGAACTCACAATTCGCCATACCCATTTTAAGTGCACATACTAAAACGGAATCACGTCTATTATCTCAGATTTTAAGGAACCCTCAAATGCTAAGTGTTTATTTAGATCTTTACTGAACAAGCGAAAACATTTCCAACTGTTTGGAACTCTACTGAATTTTGTTATTAGGATTGGTGTACAGGAATTTGTAGACAGATTTGAATACAGATTGTGGTTTGTTTTAACGAAGATAATGCTTTTTGACAACAGAATTCTTAAAATGACGTATAAAATTTACTGACGTTATTGAATTTTTTTCTCTGAGAACAGTCATTACTGTCAGATTCTATTGCTCAGTTTGTTTTAAACCTCGAATGAAGCTATCGGCAATAAAAGAACTAACGCTTTTAGGTATTAAATGGTTAGAAAAGGCAGTGAACTTTTCGTATTGGTTTCTTTGTTAGTTTCTCTATATGTAATAGTCCTACTTCTGACCCAGTAACTTGGTATGTATCCTGAACGATACAACCAACCTTCGGTTTGTGGAATACGTTTTTAACATAATCAACTGTGACATTAACTTCATAAGACTTTATAGCTTATGTCATGTGAGATCATTTCTGTTGGAAGTTTAATAACATTCTAACTTCGTTTGGCAACATGTTATGGTATCATGGAAGGAGATCTTCTTTGTCTCAATCAAAGATTCTATACATTAATCTGTACTGTAATAAATAAATTTACAGAATTTGAATACATGTTCACTTGAATACATGTTCACTTGAATACATGTTCACTTGAATACATGTTCACTTGAATACATGTTCACTTGAATACATGTTCACTTGAATACATGTTGATTGATAACTTTCATGGAATTTCATTTCTCTAGTCTGCTGATAACACCCCCTGGTATATAATTACATTTATTCGCTTATTATGTGTAAACAATAGCCCTTTATAATTTTCGACGTTTCAGGATCATTGTCAAATTCATGTGCAGGCCCGAGGGTAAAGAGATATGAAAAACAGCTGTTCCTTCGCTAATTGCATCATCGAATGTACTGTTTCATGCCTTTCATTCGGTAATCGTTGATACATCAGATTGCTGGATTCAATTGTCTCTCCGGACAGTTTTTTTACACAAGTTTAGCCTTGAAAACAATTCAGCAAATGAAAATTTGTTATTACAGTAAAGTAGATATTTATACATTAATACAGAAACATTCGTTCCTTGTTGAAAGGGGAGTTTTTTTTAACTAGATAAGAATTTTGAGTTGCTCCCAACAGTTTGAGTTTAGCATTGTACAAGACTTGATTGGAGATGTCCAGAAGTTGCCGGCTGAGAAGTATGGTGGGACCTCGGCCGCCAAAATTTATTGCATTCCTACGCCATACACAAGGTGAGAGGCGTTTACATAAGAGTTGCGAGAATATTGTTGTTTCACTCTTTCATTTCCGCTCACAAGAGTTTCTCTTGATTACTTACGTAGAAGATGTATTCTGCCTTGTTATGAATCTATTTAATATTTTGAATTTGCGTATTTGACGTCGAAAGATGCTGCGTACTAGATTTGTAGCTTTAGGCAGAAAATATTAATTTAAAATTGTAACTATATAAACAGTAAAAAGACTAGATGATCCGTGTGAAAATTTCGCGAATAAAATAAGATGAATAGTGAGGTCGGCGGCTTGTAATAGAATGAAAACTAGAACCGCCCCAAGTGTACAATTGTTTGTTTGTTTAGTATAATAGGTACGCATCAAAATACTTACAATTTATTACGAAACGATTAGGAAAATATAAAACATTCTGTATGTATGACAAACTGTTACTGACCTCAACATTATGCAACCAACCTCAACAAAATACACACAACATATCCATATCTCTATGATATGTGTTGCTGCGATCATGCCTTTGAGAAAATTTCACGAATAAAGTGTTTTCACTGAAATTGAATAGCAAAACAGAAACGTTTCAGCAACAGAAAAAAACCCAAAAAGCTACCTATTATATTAAAAACAGTTTGACATCTTTGTTATATGTGCTGTTACTATCTAGGGACTCGGCTCTGAACTGCCGCATACGCGCGACCTTCATAGTTATTACTTTTGCCCTTTAAGCGTCAGATTCCGAAGAATTTCTTTCTCCATTTATGATTTTACCTAATTTCAGACCTTAATCTTCAAAACGATCTATCTATCTATTTCGGGTAGGTATGGAAGGAGATAAATGGCGCGTAATAATAATAATAACAACACGCCCTCGTAGAAGTAATATTGATACTTTTTACCATTTAAAGGTACAATTTCGGAAAATTACTTTCTTAAAGAATGATGTGACCAAATCGTAGACCTTATTAGTCTTTAAAATAATATCTCATTTATCGATTTCGGTTAGGCATCAAGCGAGGTAAAAAAATAAAAACACGTTTTCAAATGATGCATTTTTGTCCCTTAAGGGTCGAATTTGGAGAAAGTTCTTCCTTAAAATATAATGCGAACAAACCTAATAACCTAGTCTTTCAAATAATACGCCGTTTATCAATTTAGTTAGGTATCAAGGGAGATAAATGGTTCGCGAGAAAAAAACACTGTTTAGAAAAAATTATATTTTTGCCCTTCGAGCGTAGAATTCCGAAAAAATCCTTTTTTTTAAATATGATGTTACCATAGTGGAGTCCATCGGCTTTAAAGTGATAACTCATTCATAGATTCCGGTTAAGTATGAAGAGAGATAAGGGCTTGTGAGATAAAAACCTGTAGAAACAATATATATGATATTCGATTTCATGCTTGATTTTTTTCCCCTTTGTAATAATAAAATTGTGGCTGGCAAGAAAGAGGGAGATTTGTTTAGATGGAAGGGGGCGTAGCAACGAAAATCTGAGTTCCAGCGGCCTGTGACAGACAGCGAAAGGGCTCAGTTTACCCTGGGGTAAACTGAGCCCTAAAAAGGGAATAGTCTTCTGCCAATCGCTTGTGTGTGGAGTAAGCAGACGAGCATTTGAGTGTGGTGTAAAGTTTCGAGGATAAAGATTTGTTGGTTAGTTCAAAAGGACCACTGAAGCTATCTTGATTTCTTTTTTTAATTTTTCCTGTCGACCTAAACTGCTCGCTTACATACAATGCAGTGTGGCTTAGTTTTTGTCAGCGTCTTCTTCCGATTGATTTTCTGTCTTTTCAAGAAGAGCCTAACGCTGAGAATATAATCGCACCTATATGTATATTGCTGTTGTTCCAGAGCAGGAAGCTTTAAGAAAAAAATAACGAAAAATAAATGATAGTTACATTGGCTTATAATTCGCTGTCTCTAAAACATTAAAAAAACTGAATATGGTTGTCAAATGCGCAGTGATTTTCTGATTGAGATATGTGGTAACTTACCTGTAAGATACGTAGGGTCTATCTGACTGGGTGTAGATAGGTCTGCGGTTCGAATTCCAGATTCTTCTTGAATTTCTATAACCCTTAACCTGTCCTTCATTTCAGGGAAAGCATGATTTTGTATATTTGGAGTAAGTCATCATTGTCTTCATAGTTTGATCCTACATTAAACTACATCGAAAGTAAATGGTCATACTATCTCTGAAATCAATAGTTTAGTAAGTCTGCGTCTGGAGGAGCCAACCAATCATCTGGTTTGCATATAAGAATGAAGAGATAGATCGGAAATGAAAAGGCAGAGGATTGTATCAAACCAGTTGAGACACTGATGACAAAAATAGTCCCGCTTCACACGGCACGCGAAACATTGCATTAGCACTGATACCTCTGTTCTTTAAGCGTCGCAACGCTTTGTCTTTACACAGTTTTGAGTTGTATTATTCAGCTTTCGGTTTTTGGTAAGTTATTAAATGCTGCAGTAATGTCATGCTTGTATTTAGGGAAGATTCTTTGTTCATATGAATAAAATTCACAGTATTGGGATGACTTCCGACGTAACATACACATGTCTGCTACAATGTGCCGATAAGGATTTCCTCTCTCTTACTCAATCTAATTAAACAATGCGGAAGTTGAAGAGTTGTCGGGTCACGCTGGTGCTTTGTGTCTAAACTTGTATTACTACTAGTTACTCGAGGTCAGCAACTTTACGCCGATTACGAACGCTTATAATCTATAGCTGTCATGCAGTTTGTAGCCCAAGAGATCTTCAACTTAGTTACGATTTTACTTCTTAAAAAATATGCAGTTCTAACGCTTCAAAATTAGTATCTATATTTTTAAAAAAATCTTTTATAGATGATGCTGGATGTTCACCATCCTTAGCTGAATTTCGGAATTTGTCTCGTTCGTCATTTATGTGCAGAAAAGGGTATAAAACTGTTAACGGCCTGTAATTGCCTGGAGAAATTATCCCTGGAGGAAATCAACACTTCCTTTACGATTCATTCTGGTCTGGAAGAGGATAAAGATAAATAAGAACGTAATTTTTATCGGCGTTGAGAATTAATATAATGTTCTCTGGTGACTAGCCGAGTAAGCAAGATGTTTACACACGATATTATATATATGTTTGTCGTCATGAAGACACCACTTTCTGTTCGTACTTCAAGCTGCTTAACATACAAGCTGACACTTCGCACAAATCAAGGTATCTCAGGTTTATAAAAGCTAACAGAAAAGTTCAAACCATTGATGTATCAAATTTCTTCTGCTTTTCGACTAAGGTCCAATACGTAACATTATTTTTAAAACAAAGATATTGTCGAAATATTCGCCCTGTGATCAACTGGGAAGGAAATGCTGCACGGGGGGTGAAAATATTCTCTTTGACCAGCAAGCATGTCCCGCTTTAGAAAGCTATGTAGATAACACGATAACATCATACCCGCATGCTGCATGGCACACATTGCCACGGAGAAAATATAAATTCGTCCTGTGTATTTAATACCAGCGTTAACAGCATAATCTTCGAGGAGGACGCAGAAGTTATTTCATAACAAAGGCCATAAATACTTCAGTGTTTGTTCGCTGTTTAAAGAAACATTGGTTTATACCATATCGCACACACAACACATTTTTTTAATGTGTACAAAAATGTAATGTTTCTTAAAATTTATGAGAGAGCCAAATTCCTCAAGTTTTGTTCGCTTTTTGCTTAGTAACTGCTATTACATGTCGACTAGTTCACAGAAATATGCGTGATTGCGTAAACGTCCGCGATCGTTGTCTGTATCCTTGTTTCTCCGGATAGAGCCGGATCGATTTTGAAAGCCACTATATGATGGCTTAGACGTTAGCTTTCACAAAATCGACGCGTCTCCACCCGGAGAACCAAGAAAACAAATTTGTATGTTACCTGTAGAAGTAAGTTGTCGAGTAAAACTGCTAGACAACGATTTATTTTAACTGACGTTTTTCACAGGTTCTTATTCCTTTGGTGCGATTTTTTTATACATTCAGTCTGTATCATTTCAGAGAAAAATAATTTGGTCATTATTATTAATTTTCCTCATGAAAACTTCGTAAATTTCTAGATTCGTTGTAATTGTTTTAAATAGTAAGGTGTTACGTCTCAAATACTTTGTTTCCACTAATTTCTCTCATTGTAATTAATTAAATTTATGTTTGAGAAAGAAACTAAGTAATTGATTGTAAATTTATATGTTTTTACTGTGAATGTGTGGTCAGGTAGTGAAAAGACTGTAACTGTATTTATTTATTTCGTGTCAAAAACACTGCTTTTACAATTGTTAGAAACAGTATTAATAATAGAACAAAACAGAAAAATAGAAAAAAATGGTATCAATCAACACCGATGAATTCAAATTACGGATGACCAAAAGTCAGCAACTTGTATGGCATTGTCACTGGCGAGCAAGTTAATGGACACTACGGGAAATTGTACAAATGCCGAATAATCTGTTCTACCCCACACTCACATGCAATATTTAGATTTTCAAGTTAATGCCATCTTGCTAGGTTATCCTTTGTCCTACCCAAACTACTTCTCAGCCGATTTGGAGCTCTCCATGTCTTCCAGATTGCCACCTGGGGTTAGCGCCTTTGATTCACATGAGTCATTCTTGCTCGCCACAGATTGAGCCTTTTTTTTTTTTTTTAGCTTGTGGCTTAACTTCTCGTTGAGGTCATTTGAGGCGGGGTGGCATTGGGAACAAGGAACGGAAAGTAATTCGGTCATGGTCTTTTGAAAGAAGCATCCCGGCATTCACCTGAAGCGATTTGGGGAGACCATGGAAAACCCAAATCTGGATGCCCGGACGGGGATTTGAACCGCCGTCCTCCCGAATGCGAGACCAAAGCGTTAACCGCTCACCCACCACGTTCGGTGCGGTACATCTAATGCAGCAATCGTTCTAAGTAAGCTTTCCCTAGATCTCGGCCTTTGTATGGGGAATTGATGCCCGAATAAAGGATGAGCAGCGTTTTGATTAACCTTATTTATTTCTGACATTGCAGTTACGTTTCGTCTTATATCAGGGAGAGCGATTCCTGCTAGACCATGTAGTTTTTCAATTGGTGTGGCTCCGAGGCAACCTGTTAGAATTCTGCAGGTTTCATTCAACGCTACGTCTACTTGTTTGGCGTAAGACTTGTACCGAACGGGACAGGCATATTCTGCAGCAGAATAACACAGTGCAAAAGCTGATGTTCGGAGCACTGCGGGATGTGCACCCCCATACGTTTCCTGTGAGTTTCCGCCCAGGATATTGTTGCGGGCTGAAACTTTGCCTTTTGTGTTTTATCAGTGCTTTTTGTAAGCGAGGGAGCGATCTAGTGTAACTCAGAGATATTTTGGCTTCCCCACTGTTTCAAAATCTTTGGCTTGTACTGCTAGTGCTAAATCATCTGCATAGACAAAACTTCGAGTCATTGGCTGCTGGGGTTGATCGTTAGTGTAAATGTTGAATAACGTCGGCACCAGGACACTACCTTGGGGTAACCCATTTTTTTTGTGTTCTCCATCGATCTTTGTTGCCCTGAAATTCGACGTAAAACCTTCGGTTCTGAAGTAAATTTCGAATGATTTCTGTAAACGCAAAATGATTTGTAAGATGGTATAGTTTATGCAACAGGATGTTATGCTGTACAGTGTCGTACGCTGCAGAGAGATCTACAAAGGCCACTCCTGTAATCAACCCTAGCTCAAAACCATCCTCAATGTGCTGAGTCAGGTTGAGGACTTGGGTGGTGCAGTTTTTGTTAGGTCTGAAACCCGTTTGCTCGTGAATCAGTTTCGGTTCGATTTTTTTGGCCCAGTCGATTAAGCAGCATCCTTTCAAATGTCTTGTAGAGGAGGCATAACAGAGAAATACGGCGATAGTTTTTGGCGACAGAAGAGTCTTTCCCAGGCAATGGCAATAACTTTCGTCTTTCTCCATGTCTTGGTTATCTGTTTACGTCGGAGGCAGTTGTAAAGACGCAAAAGCCATTCCATTGCAACAGCACCAAAATGTTTTAGCTGCTCCACAAATCCTTTTGCTTTGCCAGTTTTGGACATTTGAATAGCTTTCATCAACTCATTCATTTGAAATTCCGAGGAGGGATCTTTTGTTTCTACTTGTGATCAGCTTACTGTCTTAGTCCTGTCTCTTCTTCTGAATCTTCCCCCTTTGCCAATCAGTAATAGCTGATGTGCTATTTGGTTGGATGTTACATTAGTAAGTGTATTACTGCTAAGGCTTTTCAGAAGTTGCCGTGCCTTTCGGCTATTTTTGGACAGGTCCATGTTTTCCATGGTCTCAATCCATCGTTCTCGCTTTTCTTTGAAAGAACGGAGTACAGTGTTAACCCAGATTCTACAGTTTCCTGGATAAAGGGAGTTTATTCAAAGAGCCTCAGGTATTCCTGCAGGAAAGGTGAAACCTCTCCGTTCATGCCTGGAATGTACATTGTGCGGCAACCTCTGGGAATTGAAAGACGGGAAGTTGTTTTGACAGCCTCTAAAAAGTCATTATAGTGATCAGGCAAAGGTTCTGTTTTCGAAATCATATAATCTAAATTTTCAGTAAAAGTTGTCCAATTAGCTTTTTTAAAAAAAATTAAACCCCTTCGGAATGGAATCTTCAACTGCCTGATTGTTTAGGGTTACCAGACGTCCCCGTTTGCCGGGGACAGTCCCCGTATTTAGCTCTCTGTCCCCGGACTGATTTCGTCCCCGCAATGTCCCCGGATTTTTACTGTTGTCCTCAGATGTTTTTTTTTTAATCAAGCGAGAGATCTTTCAAAGCCCTGATTTACTAATGCATTCATTTAAAGCAAGAGATACGAAGTGCATTTCGTTCCTTGTACTTGCCTAGGAATAAGAAAAAATTACAAGGATACTGCGTCTTGGACACAATATCATTGGAAAATCATGTCTCCTTGCTGTGTGCAACATGGCTGTCTCTGATCTTCATTTAAAATACAAAATATATAAAAATGATGAATATGTTTCTTTTAAGTTAACCCAACCATTAATCATGTAACAATCATATAATCTATAAAAGTGCAACGCTTCATTAGGACAAATGTCGAAAGCGTCCCCGGATTTTGGTGAAAAAGTTCTGAAGTGTCCCCGGATTCGGAGAAAAAATTCTGGTAACCCTATGATTGTTGCAAATATCTGAATGCATATTGGTCTATGTTGGGTGTTAGGTATTGATTGTGAAACTGTTTTGGTACACTGAGCACACTGTACAGTTTCTGGCATATAAATTTAAAGAAATGTAATTGGCAAAACTGTGCCAGTAAACATATTATAAGTGAGATTTTGGCTGATTGAGTGTTAACTGGTGAAAATCCTGTTAAATGCTAGTAAATATCTTTTACTTTAATTTAAGCTTGCTTTCTTACGATTTAAAATTATTTTTAATAAGTTTTGTATGATTTGCATTATTAACGTAGTGGTCAGAACTAGAAAAATCTGTCGGCTGCATCATATACTACTGTTTTCGAAAATTGTGCTCGCAGAAGGAATGATCTGAATCAATCAAAAATCAGATGATGTGTAGAACGGTGGAATCATAAATAAGGAAGGTCAATGTTACGCCACGCTCAGACGGTTAAGATCCGTCAAACGAAGAGGAAACGAGCAAGAAAGTGCCGTTACGCCTCGCCGACATCGAAAGGCACAATATCAGCACGTGAGTGAGTTCCCACAAAAACAATTCTTGTAAAAATAAGCCAAGTCTCGTGCTCGTGTAGTGACAAAAAGTTATGAGATCTTCTTCTGAGCCAAGTCTACACTTTAAAGCGTGTATTCACTTCACTCTGTGAAACAGAAAGGTTTTTCTCAGTGTCATTAATCATTTATTTAGAATTAAAAAACAAAAAATCTGGAGACTTGGCCATTATGCGCGCCATGTTTTAGTTACCTTAAATGTGTTGCTGAGTCAAATTTACAAATGCATTAAAGCCAAGATTTCCCTCGCTCTTTTTTGAATTTGACAATTATATATTATGTCTTTACTTTTAGTAAAAATTACGACGTGCATAATGTCCAAGTCACCAGATTTTATTTTTTAAATTCTAAATAAATGATCAATGACACCGAGAGAAACCATTCTGTTTCACAGAGTGAAGTGAATACACGCTTTAAAGTGTAGACTTGGCTCAGAAGAAGATCTCATGACTTTTTGTCACTACACGAGCACGAGACTTGGCTTATTTTTACAAGAATTGTTTTTGTGCGATCTCATTTCTTTTTGTAAGTTTATCGCTTATTCTGAATCGCTGCTTAAATGTAATGATCCCATTTTAAAATCGGTGAGCAAGAACATCGATATACGTTACCAACACTATCTGAAAACAATGGGTGTGCGCCGTAGTCGAGCAATGCAGATTACCGTTGGTTTAACTACCACCATAAATAAATTACGAGTAACTTCTAAACCAAGCATAGGAGCAAATTAAAATTTAAGATATTGGTTAAACTTGCTGATCTCTATGCATTAAAAAATTCTCAGGCATATAGTTTCATCCGGAGAAAAGCAATTAAGCCACAAATATGTGCCACATTTTTTCATGTTTAGGATTGAAATTAAATAAATACGGTGAAAAACTCCAATATTAGATTTCTCTTATGATTTAGGGATGAAACTGTATATGTGTACCAAATTCCTTGTTTCTAGGATTACTGGAAGTACAGTGGAATTTTGATGTAGAGTGTCGTGGTCGAAATAAAATTTTGAATTCCAATAACTTCCAAAGTAAGAAAATGAAAGAAGGAAAATTTAACACATTTTTGAAACTTAGTAAGCTCACTCTGCAATGAAAATCTGTATTATATAAGGTTATTAGGGTGAAAAGCGATTTCACGTTAGGGGTAGGTAACGGGTAGATATATAGAAATTTAAGAGTTTCAGACTTTTCTCATAATATGTGGGTAAAATTTTATCTGCGTACCAAATTTCAGCTTTCTACGGCTACGGGAAGTACCTTAGAGTTTTTTTTGTTAAATGGCATTTGGCAACGGAGGTCATACAGCCAGCTCTATGTAATTATTATTTGCTTTCAGTGTATACGTCGTCATCCAGTGTATATATTGTATTTTTCCAATGTATGGACGCCACAGGACGGACAGGACATTCACACAGACACACAACACTTAACATCCATGCCCGTGGCCCCTACGCTACTGAGGCCGACACCTTAGAGTTTTGATGACATCAGTCAGTGAGTGACAACATCGCTGAAGTTTGCATCCGAATAATATCAGAACTTAGAAAAGTAACTAAATTTTATTTCGTACTGTTGCTAAGATCGCTGATATCTATGCATAACAGTAATTTGAGACATGTAGCATGAATACGACCGAAGGAAATGAGATTCAAAAATGGCCCGAATCGCTTCGAGAAATGGGTAGGCAGTGCCGCCGTTGACTGTAATTTGAGACATGTAGCATGAATACGACCGAAGGAAATGAGATTCAAAAATGGCCCGAATCGCTTCGAGAAATGGGTAGGCAGTGCCGCCGTTGACTCGACTTGGCGGGTGCACTGCCGTGCAGGGAAACGGATTTATCGTTGCGTGACATTGCCGCTCGTGGACAGTGGACACCCTTCTGCGACATTGATGGTTGCGTGGAACCAGTGGATAGAAGAGAGGTGGTCACAACGACAAGCGGTTACTAGACCACACAATATGAGCACAGTATTGGCAGAAACCATCAACGCCTCAGACTTCAATGGACCGTCAACGCAGTCACTGGCGTGCTGAGTGGCAATATGAAGTGTTTCGAACGAGTCCCGCTTCAGCTTCTGCTGCGTACATGTAAAACCGCGTTCCCACGATCTCTTGTAACGAAGGCGAGACGGGACGGGACCTCATTAGCCGAAGTGTAGGGACGAGCGCGCGCCGCAGGTTAGTCCTCGCTTACCTGGCCGCCACCTCCCCACCACGTTGCCTAGTGTCGTTTGGCACAGAGCACTTTACAGCAACAGAAGGGGTGTGTACCGCTGCTGAAAACCGATGACAACAGCGCACCGCTACACACGCCTGTGATGTTTACCGACTCAGAGTGGGTAGCTGCGTCTCATCTCCGCTAGCAGAGGCGGCCCTGTTCCCATGGCATGTGGTTGAGTATTCGTCCCGTCCCGCCTTGCCTTCTTTACAAGAGATCTTGGGAACGCGGCTTAAGATGCTACTTGAGTGAACATAATCGGACAGACTGCTCAACAAACGCTACATCAGTGTGGTTTTGGAGCCCGAGGCACTGCCCCTTCTGCAAACAGTTCCACATGCCACATTTCAGCAGGATAATACCCGGCTACATCGACGGTTCAGACCAATACTACTGTAACTAAAATTTTATAGCAGGACAAGTTAAAAGTTACAGCTTTTACCAAAAATCAGAATCGACACTACAACTGTCAGAATTGTGTAGGACGTCCTCTTGAATCATTGTTTTCAGTGTAGTACAATGATTGTTTTTGGATATTTTTTTCAGAGGGTTAATTGTTATATTTATAAGTAGCAACAATGTACGTGGCTTACGGTCATATTGCGCTGAACTTATGTGCAATCGGTGTCCAGTCAATCATATTAAAAACTTCATTATGCAAGTATGAAGTTATTGTTGGTGGCGGTAGCAAATATTGTTTTATTTTCGTTACTACAACTTATTATTTCCAAAGTCATTTGGTACGTTGATATAATTACATATCACAACAATACATTGATTGTAAGAAAATAAATAAGAAAAATTAAACAGAATAATATTGTAATGAGGGATTACAATCCAGCAAAGCGGGATCCCACAATCCCGCGGAATCTAGCATCATTAGATAGTCTGGCGGATCCCGCACAAAATTAAGCGGATCTGCAATCCCCAAAATGTGTGTCAATCTGCGTGTCTCGCTGTCCCGTCGTTTTTTTTCGACCTCATTCTCTCTGTTTACCTGTACGCTTGCAGATCTCACCAAATCTCATCAGAAGGGGGGGGGGGGGAGGGAGGAGTCCGTAATTCCAGCAAAACACCTCGCGTAATTAATGGACGCTCCCTTACGCAAGCCTTGGATTATATAAGTACCAGAGTATCGTAATATTACTTACGATTATTTATCTCAGAAAGCTGACCGATTTTGTAATTTTGTAGTTACGATGTTTTTTCACCAGCGTTTGCAAGCTGTACCAACAAAGGTAGAGATATGATGTTACTGCACTGGCTGAATATGAGGTTTTCCTATATAAATACATCTTTTTTCCGCAAAAGTGTCAGTTACGATAGCATTGTTAAGAACCGACGACGTGTGGCGAGGAATGTGCAAGTCTTTTTCGAAGAACGACGAGTACCACTGCTTTCCTGGCCTGCACTTTTGTGTGACATGTCGCCCTCGATCATGCCTGGAATATGATCGGTCGGCAGCTGATTCGTTCTGGTCCTTCTGCAACCACTGTCGATGCTTTGTGGGTGCGCCTACAAACCGCGTGACGATGTGATCACCAGCAGCATATCTTTGATTCCATGCCACGACCTCTAAGAGACTCTGCAGCACGTGGTGGCTTCACATTTCACTGAGTTCTGACGGTCAAAGTTCCGCAAATTAGGAAAATGACATTACAGTTATTATTTGAATGACAGAACAAATTTCATTGTAATCATATGTCTCCTTCTTGGACAAACAGAGTTTAGTTTCTAGAGCATTCTGTGTTGTACGTTTAAACACTCCCGAGGCTAATGGCGGCTGAGATGCGATTTATGAGAATACCTGGCTACACATTACGAGACACAAAGAGTTCTGATGA
The DNA here is from genome assembly GCA_031002005.1 of Vandiemenella viatica. Taxonomy (NCBI): domain Eukaryota; kingdom Metazoa; phylum Arthropoda; class Insecta; order Orthoptera; family Morabidae; genus Vandiemenella; species Vandiemenella viatica. The sequence goes on along the minus strand of JARYHS010011408.1, from coordinate 245,501,822 downwards.
AATCCTTAAAGAACACAGTCAAACCAGTTCTCCGAACTGTGCAAACCTGTAGAACATCTTGGACAACCATGTACTAACGGTGAATACGGGCCGGATACCATGAAAAATTCTCAAATACCATCTTAGAGGTAAGAGAGATGTAGGAAGACCACCAAGAAGATGGATTAAGACCGTAACATGCCACCAGGCCTAACACTGGAAAAGAAGAGGAAGAAGTTTAAACTTCCGATAATCGCAGGCTGGCAAGCTCTCTGGGAACAGTGCCAAGATGAAATCTACGTCGTTTGTTGTGATGTGATTTAATCTTTGGATGAGAGATATAACCTCCAGTTTATGTATGTTTTTATGAAGTGTGTTCGATGAAATAAAAGTCAAGTTAAAAGTGTGTTTACGCCGTGGTTAATTGAAAGCTACCTCAAGGGATTAAATAACATATTTTAGTTGAAAGTATAAATGGCGATCGGGAAAATTTGCGTAAATCAATATAAAACATTTAATTCTGTCTTTATCATAGTGAGTTCCCTGATAGGACTAAAATGCAGTAACTTAAGAGTTCCTTATCAAAGGGTTATATTTCAAGTGAAAAGAATTCTTAAGTTTCTTACAGAAGGAAACTGGCCTTTAAAAAGTTAGACAACTTCTTTACACTTTACGCTATGTGCACTTTTGATTCGTATGAGCATGTGCATTTCAAAAATGTTTCTGAATGCGGTTTTGTTTCATATATGGGGAAATAACTTTGAAGTCTCATACTCACATAGGTAGTAAAAATTTTTTTGTCTCTCGATACCAGTTTCACATGTGATAGTTGTTTAATAGATGACTCTAAGGTTTAGTAACATCCTATCTGAAAGACTATAGTATTATTATTACTATTACTCCGCGATTCACTAAAAGTGTGTGGCGGAGGGTGCTTTGTACCTATCCGGGAAGGTAATGGTTTGGAAGAGATATACGGGATATGGCAGGAGGCGCCCATGGGCCATTGTGAGGAACCAACCCAGCATTCGCGTGGAGTGATCTGGGAAAACCATGGAAAACCCAGATCAAGATGGCCGGAGAACTTTATCGAAAGCTGCTCCCGTCGGATTTTAAGTGTACTCGCCCGGTAAATCCTTTCTATTCCATTCCCTAATCGCTCGTGGAAAAAATGAATACAGAAAAAAATCGATTCTGGCCTGATTTCTCTAATCTTATTTTCACGGTATTCCGAGATACGATGTTGCTGGTGGCAATATTTCTTTGCCGTCATTCTGAAATATGTCGGTCAGGAATTTTTCAATTAGCTTCCGTCGAGTGCAACGCCTTCGGTGTTCCAGCTCTTCCCAACCTAACTCCTTCAACATCGCATGTACGCTTTCTCTCCAACTACATATACTTGTCACGAATCGGGCGTCTCTTCTTTGGTCCATCTCTAATGCCTCCATTAATCCCTTCTGATTGGGACCCCATACCGAGCAACAATATTCTAAGTGAGGCCGCACTATGACTTGTATGCAATCGATTTAACTTCAGGAGAAATCGGCCTAGAAATCGAAGCATATGATTTCCTTTCCCAATTACATTCTCGATATGCTCATTCCACGACAAATTATTACGAATTGTTTCCCCTAGGTATTTAGCGGAATCTACCGTTCTAAGGACAGTACCATTAATTGTATATTCAGAGTTAAATGGTGTCACCTTTTTACTTACACGCATGACTTGGCACTTTTTAGCGTTTAACTCCAACTGCCAATCTTTACACCACGCAATTATTTTCATAATATCGTCTTGTAACAAAGCGCAGTCGTCCTGGGTTTGATTTCACGATAAATAATAGCATCATCGGCAAATAATCTTTTCACCCCCTTATTATGTCGCACAAATCATTAATGTATATGAGAATCAACAGAGGCCCTATCACGCTTCCTTGGGGAACCCCGACCTTACTTCGGCAAGTGATGAACGCTCACCGTCGAGAACTACTGTGTTCTGTCCTTCAAAAGTCTGCAACCCATCGCATATTTGTCTAGATGTACCGTAACCGCGAAGTTTCCTAAGTAACCTAGTGTGAGGCACAGTGTCGAAAGCTTTTTTAAAGTCTAATAAAACTAAATCAAACTGGGATTGCTCATCTATAATACGGTCAAGTCGTGAATTAAAAAGGCAAGTTGTGTTTCGCAGCATCGGCCTTTTCTGAATCCATGTTGATTTGGGTTTAAAAGCTCACCTTCATCCAAAAACCGCATGACATTTGAATAGATGATGTGTTCTAAAATCCTGGAAAATATTGAGGTGAACGAGATCAACCTATAATTTTGAGGGTCATTAACATTCATATTTCTGAACACTGGACTTACGAAGGCGGTCTTCCATTTGGCTGGTATCTTTCCTGGATCCAAGGAGGCAGTATATAATTTCATCAAATACGGCGCAATTTCCTTGCGTACCTACAGTAGAATCTTGTAGGAATACCGTCTGGTCCGGGAGCCTTATTGGTTTTTACATTCATAAGCAGTTCAATTATTCCTCGACATCAAGAGCGAGATCATTCATAATTTTGTCGGTACGATTGTTAAATATCGTATCTACTCTGAGTTTTCTATCGTGAAAGTCTCTTTAAATATACAATTCAAAATTTCTGCTTTCTCTACGCTTGTTTCTGATAATTCACCATTTTCTTTAATCAGCGAAGGCATAACCTTACGAGAGCCTCTTATTACTTTAATATACGACCAGAACTTTTTTGGATTAGTAATCAGATCTTCCGATAAATTCCTGGCTTGCAATTCTTTAAATGCATCGCGCATTGCGTTACGCACTTCCGCACGCAACTGGACTAATTTAGCAGGATTAGACGAGTCCCCCCGATTTCTTTACCGTGGCATGGTAAACGCCTTGCCTCCTGAGCAAACGTTTCACTTCCCTATTGAACCACGGGAAGTTCTTACTAACCTTAATAAACTTCTTTGGGAACAAATTGATTTAAGACGGTCCATATTATTTCTTTTAAATTGAACCAAAGTTCCTCAACATTTGTATTAAGCGTGTACGTTTCAAAAATTTTCCCCAAATGATCGATCATAAACGCATCGTTTGCCTTATCGAAACAACATACGAGTTTCTTTGTCATGCTTCAAATTCATACTAGATTTTAAAGTTACCACAACCGCCTTGTGATCACTTATACCGTCTTCTATACAAACTTTATCTAAAATATCCGGATTGTTTATAAAGAAAAGATCCAAAATGGACGAGGAATCTTTGACGCTTCGCGTTGGCTCTTCCACCATCTGTTCAAGAGAATTTTCCGCGAATGATTGTAGGAACGTTTCGGTTATTAACCTATCTCTTTCCGCATGACTTGAACGTAAATGTGTCCCAGTATAATAAAATCGCCTCCCATGATCAATGTATGCCCCTGAAATTTTTGAGAAACACCATTAAGTGACCGTCTAAAAATCTCCGCGTTATCTAATCCAGAATCCAGAGGCCGGTAAAATGATCCTATTATGAACTTTAAACTTCTGCCAATTTTTATCTTCACCCATATTAACTCGCAAAAATTTTCCGTTTCATTTACTATGGAGCAATTGATGGTTTTATTAACGGCCACGAACACACCTCCGCCCATTGAGGTAGTTCTGTCTTTCCGAAAAACATTGAATTGAGGAGCAAATACTTCCCTAGATTCTACCTCTAGCGTCAACCAGCTCTCGGTTCCTAGTATTATATCGACATCGTTAGTCGCAACTGCAGCGTGGAAATCGGCTACTTTCCCTCTAATACTCCGACAATTAAGGACCATTATCCTTAGCGGTTTAATATCTGTATTTGTAGAGTTTAAATTAGCATTTTTACTATTTGCATTCCGAAAGGAAACGGGTGAAGTATTTGAAGGTGTAAATTTCGATTTATTCGCTCCGTCACTTCCAGAACCAAGATCTAGGTTATCGACGCGTCTTCTTCGTTGAAATGAAGGATCCTTGGGCCTCACGGTGTTCCTAAAAATAATTCATATCAAGACGGTTCCATATTTTAGCAGCCACCTTGGTTGCCATTCTCGGTGTGTAGTGGACGCCCGACCTGTCAAATGCGTCCCAGCTGGCAGCTATCATCGGTCGAAGATCGACGAAGCCCAGTTGTTTCTGCGACACAGCTCCTGTAAACTACAATTCAAATTATAAATCTTCCACCATACAGCTTCCCCACAATCGAGGCGCGGCACGACAGTACAAGTGGAAAACTGCAACGTTACCGAATTCTCGCGCGTTGATTCATACGCCTTGTGGCCCAACTTGTCCATATATTTCACTATATCTGAATCAGAAACATGAAACGAGTCGTTAGTACCGACGTGCGCAGCTAACCTTAACTGACGGCAGTTCGATTCTCTAATCGCTTTTGGAATGGCCTTCATGACACGTGACACTGTTGCTCCTGGAAGACATACAGAATGAACGTCAGCTAGGTCTCGTAGGGGTTTCTCCAGGACGTCGGACGTTGGTGCTTCCAATGATAAGTGAACTTTTCCCTGGCATCACTCTGTGTCTGCGAGTAAATCTTCCCTGCTGTGCTTCTGGGCCATTCGCACTAAGATCTTCAACCTCCTGTGTAACTGACTAGTCGAGTGGTCTAACTTTTCTTCTGTGGGCGTAATTAAGGAATCGGCAGAGAGTGTCTGGAAACTCAGGTACTAACCTTTAATGAAGTTGCTGCTGCTGACCTCCGGCGACCTCGGCTCCACTCTCCAGCTCAGCTGTAAGGCTATTTACTAATATCAGATCTGACACCACTGTGGATTCAGGCCACAGACCTGTGTGGTTGTTAGTATGGCTTCACCAACTTATTATGGCAAACAGCAGGTTCTCTTATATTTTACCAGTGAGAACACAACCTAACTGCTGTACGATATTGTTTATTGCTCGTCCTTGACTGAATACAGATCACCCGTTTTGACGCCGTCTGCGAGGCTATCCCCGTAGGCTTCTATTGGATTTACATCTGCTGAAGTACTAGTAGATGATGGAACAATTACTTACTTACATGTAGAATGGCTATCGGAGGAGTCCGCCAAGTGTTTCAGCATCGTCGACCCTAACGCGAGACCAGGCTATTGGGGAGATAGTCCAGTAACGGGGTAGTTCTCACTTGCATCACATCACGTAGAAGATTTTTTTTTCTTATCTTTTATATATTGGTGAGAGTATGCAGAAACCAAGTTTTCGACCTCCAACACCCTCGGCACAATTTTCTGTGGCCAAAAAACATAAAAATTTGGGTACTTTTTTCAGTTTTTCGTCTAGAACTCCTTCCTGATAAGTCCTATCAAGAAATATTCTATTTTCAATTTGAAAGAGGACAAAATTTCCTACAACTTTCGTATTACAAACTTTTTTCTAAACTCAAAATTAAGCGAGCTACAGTTCTTTGAAAATCAGCCAAATTTCACACTTTTCCTAAAAGTTGGGGTTTTACCTACTTTGCAGCTCAAAATGACCTGAAACCCCTGTATATATAACCGATATATATGTATTTCTGTATGACATAGTATATATATGTACTATACTTTGATTACTGATGGTCCATTCAATAATCATATAGCATTGTTGGCCGGGAGATCCCGAAGGATTGTTCGGCTGCCAGGTTACAGTGTTATGGATAGGCCGCGCAGTGCGCTTCTTGTGGCTATCTAACCTGACCAAGTACTAGTACCGCATATAGGGAACCTACAGCTTAAGGTGGAATCCAAACTACAGAATCGTTCTGGCTTACTTCATATTACACAGCAAGCTGTGGCAGAGGTAAAGGTCGGGTTAATGGCCTTTGAAAATCATTGCTGAGACCGGGATTTCGATCTCCAGTCAGACCCCTTGAGCTACCATATCGCTCTATTATCTGAAGATAATAGAGCGAACAACAATGCATAATGTTATGACGCAAAGTTATAAAGTCATAATAATTTCGAAATAAGTTAAAAAAATGGTCATAAATAAATTTCTTTTCCGTTTGGATTGTCCCGGCTTATCAATGAATTGTGTCTCTTTCATCCATTGCATCAGGAACAGCTTCCTCGAGGTCGAAGAAATCTTCCTCTCCTTCATCTACTACATTCCAGGAACGCTTTCACGAGGCAGGCGAGAGCAATTTTTGCAAGCAGCTGAACAATGCAGTCCTGATTAGCGACAGCTGCATGGAGGAGAACAAGGTTTCTGGAAGGAATATGATACAACCTTCGAAGTAAACTCAAGTGCATCGTCTTTTATTATTGTTTTGTTATGACTTTACGCCTCGTCGACGTCGAGTTCATTAGTGGCACGATGGGACTGGGGACAAGGAACGTGAAGGATTTCGGCCATGGCCTTTTGAAGGAAGCATCCCGGCATTCGGCTGGAGTGATTTGAGGAAACTATGGAAAACCCAAATCTGGATGCTTGGACGGGAATTCGAACCGACGTCCTCCTAAATGCATTTATTATTGTAACTGTAATAAGACTGGACGAGCCTTTCCTTCATCCTCACGGCAATGGGTACGTTTCTCGACCCAACCAACCTTTACTTGGTGGTACGCGCATATTGAGTGAAACGTTGCCGCATCTGATTTTGGTGGCAACCGTGCTAGTCTGAATGCATTTTTTGGGCAGATTTCTTAATCATTTCATATCTGAGCCTTCCAATGTTCCACAAGCAATTTTTCCGTACCGTTCCAAGATGATCTGTTCCCCTGCGTGTTCTCCAAATGTTCTCTGGAGGCTAGAGTTCTGAGAAGTTAGCATGCATGTTACTTTCAGATATGGTTGATATTGAATCATGCAGTAGAAGTTTTCTTTCCCATAGCCGAAATATGTTGATATTGTATCACATCCAGCAAATGCATGGATGAAGAGGATGTGTGTGGGTTCAAACTCGTGGTACCAAAGCCCATTAGCAAAATGAGAAAGCCAATATACTCACTTACAATCATCACACTGTCGAATTTTGCTGCTTGGGAAATTGCTGCGTCAACGATTAATCCAGCAGCATCTTGTTTTGCCTGTTGATCTTGGATGCCTCCTTTTTCAGTTTTTGCATTAGTATCAACATTACACAGTTCTTGCTGCTCTCATTTGCTGCGTCACTGTAGCACTTGTTTCCTCACTGAAAATGATGCCTGCTGAAGTATCTGATGTTTTCAAACTACAAATCATTTCAGATGACTTTATTCCTCTCTGCGCAGCATAACTTCGGTATCCGTCAAATATAACTGTGATGTTGGATCTATAGTTCGTTGTCAAATAGGTTTCATATTTTCCACAGAAGCAGCCAAGGTATTTACTACTATGCCACATAACCTTATGCAGGAGGAATCATCCGTGCATAGCAAAAATTTGTGTGTTGGGTGTTGTATCTTGAACAGATTTAAATGCTTCATATAGCAACAATTTTTTTCCATTGTTGTACGGAACAAATTCAAATGGAACACATTGTTTTAATTCCACCTTAAGCTGTAGGTTCCCTATATGCGGTACTAGTACTTGGTCAGGTTAGATAGCCACAAGAAGCGCACTGCGCGGCCTATCCATAACACTGTAACCTGGCGGCCGAACAATCCTTCGGGATCTCCCGGCCAACAATGCTATATGATTATTGAATAGACCATCAGTAATCAAAGTATAGTACATATATATACCATGTCATACAGAAATACATATATATCGGTTATATATACAGGGGTTTCAGGTCATTTTGAGCTGCAAATTAGGTAAAAACCCAACTTTTAGGAAAAGTGTGAAATTTGGCTGATTTTCGAAGAACTGTAGCTCGCTTAATTTTGAGTTTAGAAAAAAGTTTGTAATACGAAAGTTGTAGGAAATTTTGTCCTCTTTCAAACTGAAAATAGAATATTTCTTGATAGGACTTATCAGGAAGGAGTTATAGACGAAAAACTGAAAAAAGTACCCAAATTTTGATGTTTTTTGGCCACAGAAAATTGTGCCGAGGGTGCTGGAGGTCGAAAACTTGGTTTCTGCATACTCTCACCAATATATAAAAGATAAGAAAAAAAAATCTTCTACGTGATGTGATGTTTGTGAGACCCCCTTTTTACGACCCCGTTACTGGACTAAGAGAGAGAGAGAGAGAGGCTATTGACTATCCAACTGGCATAGTGACGTGCCTACTGTCAATCTGTCACTGAGAAGAACGAACACATGTCCTGCGTTCCTTATATTGCCCGTATCGAACATTCTAGACTTCTTTCGGCAATTGACCGGCCAGTGTCCCTAGCTGTGGTATTCGCTGATCGTTTTCGTCAGCAAAACCTGACTCATTACTCTCGTGCGGACGGCACGCGACTCTGGCGTACTGTCACGACTCACCTAACACTCGTTTAATTCTAAATCACACAACTAAATCTTTTGCCCCAAAACTTTGCCCGTTACACCTGCAAAACTGAAAACCCATTACTTACGGGCAAGATATCATTTTCCCGTCGGTTACTTTGGAATTTTGATGCCTTTCTCCTATCCACACGGTTACAGACGTTCCCTGCAGCAGATACCTGACAATCCTCACCTGCCGGTTCTACATCACTCGCCTCCGGTAATTCCTCGATGCACTGCCGCTCCTCGTCTAAGATGCTCCACACCTGTGCCTGAAGAGATGCCATCGTAGTATGAATCTCTTCGAGAGCCTAACGCCTACTGTAACACATTTTTAAAAACCATGACCCTGAAACAGCTAAAAACGGAGCCACAAACAAATTCATCACAAAAATCAGCGACTGCTGCTACGGCTGCTAAAGCTCAACTGACTGGATCACTACCTAAACAGAAAACATTCAAAGATAACAAAAACTAGCACAATTCAAATCACACACAAAAGTCAGCTACTGCTGCTACGGCTGCGGAAGCTCAACTGACTGGATCACTACCCAAACAGGACATATTCAAAGATAACGACAAACACTAGTAAAATTCAATTCACACACCAAAGTCAGCTACTGCTGCTACGGCTGTGGAAGATCACTATCTAAACAGGAAATATTCAAAGATAACGACAAAAACTAGCACAAAACATAAAATGGAATGCTGCAATGACAGTCTCCGGAGTAGACTTGCGCATTATAGTTCGTGAAGAAGAGCGCTCAGTTTAGTTCGCAGCTCCCTCGCGAACTAGTTCGCTCTTTTAGTTCGTTAGTTCGCGTCTCGAATTCAGAGAAACAGATCGTTCGCTCGCCTTGCTACCACTATTCCACGCGCTATTTTGTTTGTTATGTCAGTTTTATTAGGACATAATAATTTTTTGTCGTTTCTAAATGGAATTTAATATGACCTTCTTAACAAAAGTTATTGATTAATAATAGCCCTTTCAAATGACATTAGCATGATCAGTTGCCACCGATAAACCAAAGTGCTCATTGTCCTTTGCACAAATGGGTTAACTGAATAACTGTGCTGTTTTTACTATTTACTTTACATGCATTCGTAGAATATTAATTTTTTTAAATGGATTTATTTATTAGTTCATGGAAGAAACATTACTTACAAAAGGCGCTAATGACCCCGCCGTCGACACGCCATTAAACCCCAACCACAGTACAACATTACTTATAAAATATTATAAATGCGTTTATTTTGATGAATTAAAATACCCGTTTATAAGTAATCGGCTTTTTTTAAATTTAAATATAGTTTTGGAAATCATGAACAAAATATAATTCTACTTTTGGCTACAAGTTAAGTACTATATGACAGAAACAATATTACTTATATTATTAAGAAAAGTAACAGTAATACTTCCAATGTGATACCTAACAATTAGACATATAAAAATGACAGTGACCCTTGAATGAGAAAGTGGTAACAATAACGAAAGTCAGTAAATTGGAAGTCATTGAGCTACTTTTTTTATTAGTGTAGGGGAGGATAATCCAACACACATTCACAATATTTTGGCGACGAATGAAACTGATCAAGACACAAAAGTTAAAATATTTTTGAATTTCGCAAGTCATTTCTTTACACAACTTTCACAAATCTGTTAACCAACAGACTGAGAAAAGTATTATATTATGTCAGCTTTAAAATCAGCGCTAGAAAAATGTAAAAGATACTGTTTCTTTGGTTAAGAAAACAAGAAAAAGCCTTTAGGAGCCAAATTCTCCACAGAAAGTAATAATATTAAAAATAATGCTCTAGTATTCGTTGATAAAAGTCTGGAGTATCTTAGTAAATAGTTAGATTTTAATTAAAGCAATTGGCTATAGAAAATCCAAAAATTAAATTTAAAACACGAGGTTTCATTTGATGGCTGTGAAACAATATTAGAGGTTCTAAATTTATGAGAAAAAATTAGTATCAAAGTGAACGAATGCGATGTTGTTGCAAAGTGAACGAACTTTACTCTGAAATAACAATATTACACGAAATCTAGGTAAAAGTAAGAGCAGTATTTCATTAGTAAAATTGAGCTTTTGATCGACATTAATTTAACAACTGAAAGCGATAAAACATATTACAATTTTACTGTAGACAGAAAATTGTTAAAGATGCAAGAAGTGCAAAAAAATATAGCTTAAAAAATAAAATAGTAAAAAAATATCCTTTGTCCTTTTCTACTCTTTCGTAAAATATTATATTTTTGAAGTGTACTATATTTTTATAGGTTATTCTAAAAAAACATTCTACCATTAATCGAAAAAATGTTGGTAATCCTAGCGGCGAATGGTGATAGTTTAGTTCGCGAGCGGTAGCGCTGTGTTTAGTTCGCGAACTAGGTCGCTCCGCTCTGGAATTCCAGAAAGACAGCTCGTTCGCTCGCTTTGCTAGCGCTACTTCACGCGCTCTCTTCTTTGTTATAATAGTTGTGGTTACTGATAGTTGTCTTTTAAGTGTTAAGGTGATCAAAGTGTGATTTGTTTTCGCATTCCATGTTAAATTTCCGTTTTTGACTTCTGCAATAATTATTAATGTTTAACAGTTATATTTTTTATTTTATTTTTATATCTGTCTCTTCAGTGAAATGTGTCCACAGCGAACTATGTTACCTTTTAGATAATAAACTAAAACAAAAGTTGGTCTTCGGGAAAGGATCGAACGAACTAACGAACCAAGGAGCGATAGATCTGGGAACTAGTTCGCGTAGTTCGCTCGTGGGAGCGCTCTTCCGAACTAGTTACTCCGGAGTAACATCTGCGACCAGTCAGTATGGGGATATATGTTTTATTTTCTTTAAAATTCTGGCATTTAAGGCCGCTTACCTAGAAAGGAGAGACTGTTCTTTCAAGGTAAATGCATTGTGTCAGTGGTGAAAGAAATTTCTTACAACGGTATTGGATTGGCGGAAAGGGAAAATATATTTTTTAAATAAATCATTGGAAGTTGGCAATAATTATCAAAGAAACTGCTCCTTTTAACTATTCTGCATGCAGGTCTGAGAAGTTTTTGGCTTCGATTATTTCGATTCTTCTTTATTACAAGGACAAATATTTATTTTTGATAATCGAGTTTGTCGATAACATCGTCATCAATTTTTTCAGAGCTCCATTCTACATAAATGAATAGCGTGCTTATTAAGTATATTAAAAGTAGATGGCGTGTTAAATTTGTAGCTAATAATATGACTTGTGCAAAAAAGTCTGCTACTTGCTTTGTGAGTGACACAGAGGACAATAAAAGTTACTGTATAAAAAGCATTTACTGTAAGGAGAAATTGGCGCTGTTTATAAATAATGCAAATGTGAGGATCGATCGTTAGTTAACATCGAGTCAATCAGAAACGTAGAGATTTGACCACCACTTGCAATTCGCTAGTCAAAAAGGGATAAAGGTCATAGACTTACTATATTTTCACCTTACCCCTTCTCGCACATGTCTAACCTAACTCATACCTTTGTGGCACCGTAATTACCGCTTTAGCTGGCATCTGTCGGCGTTAAACTTTAGGTCCTTATTAACTAGGTACAGGTTACGACGAAGGAGTACGGTTCGATCCTAGTTTCTTGTATTTCGAAAACTGAGTAGAGGAGTGATCAGCAACTTGCTTTCAGTGTTAAAATGAGCCTCGGAATGAATTTAGTTCACCGGACGAGACAGCCTACATATCTTATACTGACACAAATGACGGTACACAACCCGGTGCTAGGCAATGGAAGGGTGTGGGAAAGCCTAAAATGAGAAAAAGAATGCCAATAATGATAACAAGTACATTAAGTGTAATGTCATTAACTGGAAAGTTTGAGGAGTTGGTTGACGTAATGGAAAGTAGACAACTGGATGTGATGGGTTTAAGTGAAACAAATGGAAGAGAACAGGGAAAAAAATCTTGAGGCATGGATACACCCTGTACTGGAGTGGAAAATGGAAAGAGTCGCAAAATGGTATTGGTATTATACTGAGTAAGAAGTAGATGATATTTCAGATATTTCATACATTAATGACAGAATCATCAAAGTAGATACACCTTCAGATGGTACAGAAATAACACTTCTGTAAGTATATGCATCTCAAACAGGATGTACATCTGAGGAAAAGCAGAGATTTCTGGAACAGCTCGGAAACCATCTGGATAAGAAGAACATCTTAATAACAGATGACTTGAATGCCCAGGTATGAATAGAGTCGTTAAAAACGTTTATAATCTGTATGTAAGGACTCTACATCTACATCCATACTCTGCAAGTCACAAACATTGTGGGTGGCAGAGGGTGCTAAGCACCAATCCTAAACCCGCGCATTCCAATCCCGAATAGCGCGAGGAAAGAAGGTATACATAAAAGCATCCGTACGGCATCTTATTTCTCTAATATTATCCCTCCGGTCATTGCGACCTAAATAGGTTGGCGGAAGAAGTATTTTATTGCACTCGAAATTTAAATTTTTTCTCATATTCTCCAATAAATTCGAACGCAAGCTACGTCTTCTGTCTTCCAAACTATCCCAGCCCAATCTATGTATCAATTCTGTGACGCTTTCATAAGGACTGTAGCAACCAGTCATGAATCGAGCGGCCCTCCTCTGCACCCTCTCCACTGAGTCAATCAGAACCTTGCGATACGGATCCCAAACTCCACAACAGTAATCCAGATGCGGACGCACAAGTGTTCTTTACGCTATCTCCTTTGTATGAGCATTACAATTCCTCAAAATACGACCTATGAATCGCAATTTAGAATTCGCCTTGCCTACGACGGAAGTTATGTGCATGTACTTTGCTTTGTACTATCACCTCCAGATACTTCAGGGAATCAACCGTGTCAACAGCTGTATTGTTTATTTTGTACTCGTGAACAAACTGATTCTTTTTGTTAGTTATCCGCATTGCCTTGCACTTTTTGCAATTAAATGTAAGCTGTCATTTACGGCACCAATCGAAAATTGCATCCAAATCGCGCTGAATTTCTAAGCAATCGTCGGAGCACCTTATTTCCCTATAGATAACTGCATCGTCGGCAAACAATCGCAACCAGCATTTGACGTTATCACCTAGATCGTTTATAAATATTAAGAAAAGAAGTGGTCCTATTACACTTCCTTGAGGAACGCCCGAAGTAACATTTATCTTAGAAGAGGCTTCCCCGTCGACAACGACATACTGTGATCGATCAATTAGAAAATCACGTATCCACTCGCAGATCTGAGCCGAAATACCGTAAGTTCGAATCTTCGCTAAAAGTCGGTTGTGCGGTACAGAATCAAAAGCTTTCTGAAAATCCAAGAAAACTGCATCAACTTGCGAACCTGCATCGATAACTTTCATTACGTCATGGGAAAATAGGGCTAATTGTGTTTCACACGATCTCTTCTTCCAAAATCCGTGTTGACACGGTGTAAGTAACTCGTGCTCATCTAGAATCTTCATAATGTTCGAGCATATGACATGCTCCAGAATTCTGCTGCAGACAGAGGTTAGAGATATGGGTCGATAATTCCTAGGATCACTCCGATCTCCTTTCTTGAAAACGGGAATTACCTGGGCTATTTTCCAGCTAGAAGGTACTTTTTTGTCTTCTAAAGATTTACGGAATATATCTGACAGAAATGGTTCTATTTCCTCCGCGTATTCAGTAAATACTCTTACCGGTATACCATCGGGACCCGGCGCCTTACCCCACTTTAGGAGTTTTAAGGGGGCATCCATAAATTACGTGAGGTGAAATAGGGGGGGGGGGGTCCGGCGAAATCTCACCAGATCTCACCAAGGAGGAGGGGGGGGAGTCTACGGAAATCTCACGTGAGATTTTGCGAAAAATTTGGGGACAGTAGAGCAAAAAAAAAGTCTACAATTTGCGGTAAAGTCGGTTTTAGGAGGGTATTTCGTCAAAAAAGTTAGGGTGTGACCTAAAAAAAAGGTCTACAAAAGTTTTCAGGGCGATTTCTAGGGGGGGTTCTCACTGATCAGATCTCACCAGAGGGGGGGGGGGTCCAGAAATCGGGAAAAACACCTCACGTAATTTGTGGATGCCCCCTAATTGCTTTACAATACCTACGCTATCAATTTCTATTGGGTGCATCTCTAATTCCACACGATGTGGTAAAGTGGGGATGTTTTCCATGTTTTCGCGCGTAGGGTGGAATAGTATTGGTGTGGAAAAGATGATAGGACCATTTGGATATGGTAACAGAAACTTGGATTGAGAAGACCTGATTGATCTATGGTGTCGAAATAACCTACTAATACAGAACACCTGGTTTAAGAAGAGAGATAATCACAAAGTAACCAGATACGTTTGGGATGGAAAATACAAAACAATGATTGACCTGGTTATAACAACTAGGTCCGGATGGATGCAATTCTGCAGACCCGTATCACTTGCGCTAGGGATGGATGTAAATCCGCGCCCTTGTCGGATCTGTATCCTACTGAACCGTAAGCGCCACAGTCCTGCGTGGCCGGAGGTTGAACCACGGCCGGACCTGCAACGTGGAGCTGGAATGCAATTTTTCATTACAGTTCCCATTTGAAATCTATGTTCTGAAGAGTTTAATGTCATTTACTGTGCGATTGGATTAACGTTCTTTTTAAAGATAAGATTATAAATGAAAAACTATTTCTTAATGTCTGACTACTAGTAGATAATTACATTAACTATTAAATGTCAATGGGTAGCTAAAACCCTGTAGTACTTTTTTATTGGTCGGGTTCATGCTTCTAAGGTGAGGAGTGTTTTACGTGTTAAATAAGAATGGACTTATAATTTAACTTGTAACTTTAATGGGTTGTAGTCTTATCAAACTTTTAACGTTCAGTTTGATTAATTGTCTTTATGCCTGTTTGTGGGCTAAACGGATATTCCAATCGTGATGAAATTTGACAGGGGGATGCTGTTTGACATTATGATCGAGATGGGATACTATATTATGTATAGATAAGAATATATTGTCATTAAATTATGAAAACTATCTGATCTGTGAAAGACAAACGTATAACATCTATGTGTGTTGGTAAGATAGCGTTGTGGTAACGAGCTTGCTTCTTATGAGAACCCCAGTGTGGCTTTGGGTTTAAATCCCGCTGGGTGCAAATATTTTTATGAATTGTTTTTCATTGTTTGAGCCAAGCCTAGGATATTATAGTAAGGATACCACGTTGTGGCAAATATTTGGCGGTAGAATAGTGCCCTAAGCGTTTAGTTTATTCACGCTATACTGGTTCCACAGGTAGTTTTTGTGTGATCTAAACTAATAATATTGTATATGCGAAAGTGAGTCTCCATCTTTTTTTTACGTTTTGACGACTATATGTTTATACCGATGACAAGGAAATACTTTGTATATTTAGGAACGAAATAGGATGCTTTTTTCCGATATGAATAACAGTTTTAGTCATGAGACAGTTTCGAAGGTGGAATGGTATATCGACGACGTTCCCATCATAATATGCCGACTCAGTGTTGTTTGGGACATCTTAGATAATTTTCAGCTTTGAATATCCAATTCTAATAATCAAATACTAAATCCACGCGTGCGAAGTCGCGGGTAACAGCTAGTAATATATATAAATATGATTATGTGGCATTATTGCTAGCGAATCTGCTTACAGCAATATTTTATAATCCTACATTGAAAAAAAAATCAAAAATAAAAACCTCACATCCAGCCGTTTCTAGAACGTCTAACAATGGCTGAAACAATCTTTTATTATTACTATGAATTAAATCTTGCTTAAAAATACTTTCAACTAAATTGGAAATAATATTAAATAAAATTACAAAGAAATTAAAAGTTTTTGAAATTACACTAAATAAAATAAAGATTTTGAAAGCACCAAAAACACGTTACGGTAGCTGGCAAAACATAAATATTACTGTCTAATAAAAATGCATTTATCGCACTCGATTTAGCACTCACGACAACGTTTTATTCACTCATTCAAAACAGTTTCACGTAGTATACAGAGCAAAACACTATACATAATATAAGAACAAATCTCACGTAATTTCTCGCTCCCAATTTAAAATAATTTATACTTGCAATTTTGTTTTTTGTTCATTTATAATAAACTGTTTCTTAAGCTGGTATATTGTGGAAAGGCAATAATTATCTCAAAATGTTGAGTCTTGAATAATTTCAATTTTAGTAAAAAAAAAAAAAAAAACTAACAGTTACCAAGGAATTTCGATTTAAAAAAAAAAAAATTTAGTAGTACTTAAACATTATTAAGAAATTATTTTATTTTATTCTTATAGAAGCCCACAGAAATTTTACTTTTACTTTTATCATTATCAAGTCTGATTATGCTGTGATTTTATAATATTATGTACAATTCTGAGTTTCAGACAAAAATAAAACAAAATTATCAGAATTAATATTCTTTCATTTCATAAATTAATGGATGAACACGATATAACTCTAACTGCAGTTCTCCTTGGTCGGATTTGTATCCACCATACGCTCGATTGTAGGTTCGCACCCATACAGGATCTGCCGGATACTTATTTGGATGTAGGTCCGTACACATCCAGTTTCGCCATACACTCCACCCGCCCGATTGTAGAACCGGACCCATACAGGTCCGCCGGACAGGGAACCTGAACGTAGGTCCGCACACATCCAGTTCCGCCGTACACTCCGCCCTCCCGATTGTAGAGCCGGACCCATACAGGTCCGCCGGACACGGAACCTGGATGCAGGTCCGCAGCGCTGGATGTACATCCGGACCCGACTCCTTTAAAATCTCGGACCTGCCCATCTCTAATAACAACGGTGGAGACAGGAAGGCGAGTTACGGATGTCAAAGTTATTTCTAGTGAGTTTAGATAGTGACCATAGATTAGTTAGATCTGTGATAACAGGAATTAAATTGTGTAATACAAAGGCTGAGAAAAAATCTAAAATTTAGGTATGGGAACTGGAGAAAACTCAGAAGCAACATTTTTTTTTTTACTTATGGCTTTACCCCTCGTCGACGTCGAGATCTTGAGAGGAGGGAAATAACTGGGGACAAGGAATGGGAGGAAATTCGGTCATGGCCTTTTTGAAGGAAGCATTCCGGCATTCGCCTGGAGTATTTTTTGGAAACCATGAAAAACCCAAATCTGGATGCCCGGTTGGGGATTTGAACAGAAGCAGGAAGAATATCGAAGAAGAATCAGGGGAAAAGTTCCGAAACATGATACCAAGTGTGGGCATGAAGAGCGGGAGGAATTCAAGAACAGTCTTGTTCAAGAGACAATGGAAGTATGTAGTACATATAACAGGTAATAAGGTTCGGGGTAAGGAAACCGCTTGGTGGAATAATTAAGTCATTCAACTGAGGAATAAGGCAAAGGGATTATTAGACTTGGAAAAGCAGAAGGTTGTTACCCAGAGAGATGAGGAAAAAATTAAAATCACTGGCTCAAGTATATAGAGAACATAAACGTCTGGTCAAACGATTAATTGCGAATGAGAAAAACAAGAAGTGGGAGGAATTTCCCCTGAAACTTGAGGATGCTAAAGGAAATAAGTCTGTTATACAAAACAGTTAAAAACAGGAGAGGACAGCAAGAATCAGTGAACACATTAGAGGTTAACAAGAGTAGTGATAAGAAATATAGGTAAGATCAGGGAAGAAATGGGACAGTATTTTAGTAAACTGTTAAATGGTGATACAGTAAATACATATTCCAGGGATTTAAAAGTATTTTCTGATACAGAAGCCACGCAACATGCAGAACCCCCTATAACCTGGTCTAAAGTGGAAGCTGCCTTGAAATCCATGAAGAAACGTAAATCAAGTGATTACGACGAGGTTTACTCGGACGTGATAAAAGCAGCGGGCTAAATGGGATCCAGTAGTTGTATAGGGTGTTAAATGCCATTTGGAAAGGCAATAAGATCCCAGAGGATTGGTCTAAGGGTGTAATGATACCCATATTTAAAAAGGGCAGCAGAAAAAAGTGTTGAAATTATCGTGGAATCGTACTTCTTTCTCATGGATTGAAGATCTTGGAAAAAGTGATTGAGAAAAGGCTACGAAGACATCTGGAAATCTTATTATAGGATGGTTTCAGACCAGGAGAAAGTACTACATACTTGATCTTTGCAGTAAAACATCTATAAAGGAATAAGGAAATCATCATGGTCTTCCTTGTTATTCAAAAGGCCTTTGATAGCATAGCAAGATAAAAAATTTTGGATTGCCTAGAACGAAGAAAGGTACCGGAATTCCTAATCAACAAGATCAAAATGCTGTATGAAAAAACAAAAGCCTGTGCGCAAATAGGCAACGAAGAAAGCAAGTGGTTTGAGACAAGAAGAGTACAACAGGGCAGTGCTCTGTCACTCCTACTCTTCATTGTTGTGATGGATGATATCTTGAAGAATTTCAAAGAAGTGTCTGGAAAAGAAACAAAAGCTAGTCTTTGGAGATGTCATGATTTGGGGTGAAATTACAGAAGAGGTGCAAGAGAAGCTGGAGGTTTGGAACAAGCTCTTTGAAGAGTATGGTCTGAAAATCAGCCAGAGTAAGACGATGGTCATGGCAACAGGTACAGGGACTTCCAATGTGAAGATTTACCTAAACAACAAACAACTACAAAATGCTGGCCAATTCAAATATCTTGGCAGTACTCAGAGTAAAAACAGCACCAGTAAACGCGAAATTACAAACAGAAATAATAGTGCAGCAGTCTTTTCTTAACCAGGTGTAGCGCCTGCTATGTGGCCGAGGGTTGTGGACCAATTACCGATCTAGTAGCCACAGTCACAGACGCAGCCAGGATTAACGAGTGGTAGGCCGGAGGTAATGCTAGACTTACTTGTGGTTGTTGATGTACGGCAGCTCCCCGTTCCAGTCGTCCGGGTACAAGCTGCTATGGGTTAGGGTTCAGCTCTGACTATTCTAATTGTTAGACCAGCGGGTTGTATGATTAGAAGACAACCAGTAGTTTATTGCCACTGTGCTTGCCAAGTACAGCGTTGGTTGCGTCAAGCAGAGTCCACGTAGCAGTTACTAAAATAATGGCGAGTTGACTTACAGGCAATTGTGGTGGCTAGCTGGGTGGCTCGGGGGCGGCTGAGTGTGGCGCGGACCGGCGCAGAGACGGCGCGTAATGGTGTTGAACTTGTTGCCCCCGAGGCTCCAAAACCCGGGGTTTATATAGTGGATCGTCGCGTGTCGTCACTCGCGACTTTTCCAGAACATTCGGCGCGGGCAACGTCCCGGCCGCCGCCAAGTATGTCACAGAATTGCTGACGCCGGTCAATGACCAGCTGGCTCGGCTGATCGACAGCGACCGCTCGCCTCGGGCGCTCCTTAATTCTTTATTCCAATTTACCATAAATGTACTATTACAAAATGCCCTCTACACAGGTGAGTTATAATGGGACATCAAAGTTCCCAGAAACATACGCTATTCAAAACCTATTACATCCCATACTGACTTATGCACTGGAAACATGTACCCTATCCAGAAGAGAGAATAGTAGCCTCTGAAATGAAGTTTCTGCGCACCATGCTTTAGAGAACACGAATGTACAAAGTAAGGAATGAAATCAATCGTGCAGAGGCCGGCGTAAACATCAGTGTGCCAAAATCCTTACAGTGATCTCGCCTGAGGTGGTATTGACGTGTCCAAAGAATGGAGGAAGAAAGAAGAGCAAAGGCCTATTTTAATATGAACATCCAAGGTAAAAGACGTGTGGGAATGCCCATAAAGAAATGGATCGACCAAATCAAGAAGGATATAGAATATTGATTAATTGATTGAAAGACTGCTCATAAACAACAACTATTCATGGACAGGATGAAGTGGAAAGTGCTCCTGACGAGCAACCGGGAGACTGGAGCTGGAGAATGATGATGACTGTTACATTGATAACATCACCGGCTGAAGCTCCAATCTCTTCAGGCTTCTTTTCACTATTATTGGTGCTCAATGGCCCAAGCCACGTTCCAGAAATTTGATTCAGTTAACATTTAAATTCCCTGTCCGAACATAATATTTAACTAGGAACCAGGACAATTAAAACTACATTTCCACAGTAATACTTCATCCTTAAGAGTCTTCGTTGCATTGCTACATACCTTCGCAAATGAGTGTGCTAGTGGTATCCTGTCGGATTACCATCTAAATTCCTACCAAGCGTAGTGGGTGAACGGTTAACGTTCTGGCCTCGCATTCTGGAGGACGCGGTTTCGAATCCCCGTCCGGGCATCCAGATTTGGGTTTTCCATGGTTTCCCCAAATCACTCTAGGCGAATGCCGGGATGCTTCCTTCAAAAAGTTCATGGCCGAATTCCTTCCCGTTTCTTGTCCACAGTCTCATCCCGCCTCTAATGCCCTTAGCCGTCGACGAGGCGTAAAGCAATAAGGAAAAAAAAATCTAAATTCCTAACCGAACGGCGGATTCAAACACACGCTATCCCAAATGTGTGATTTCGTGAAAGAAATCACTCCAGGCGAATTAGTAGATGGTTCCTTCACTCGCCCCTGACACCTGGGAGTGGATTGAATGCTTTTCTTGGGCACAAACAGAACAAACGCAGCGTAATGCAACATTAAAACAGTCGTCCAAGTTCATCGACTGGAATCAAGACAGCTTAGAAAGATAAAGCAGAGAAAAAACAAACTGTCTTGAATTTTATGGGGAAAATCATTGAAGATGCGTTCTTGTCAGTCCTTGAAAAAGGACTAAACTTTGCACCAACACCAGCATCTTCACCACTCGCTGACGTCATCAGCGGGATCCAACAGGTCACCTACAGCCTACCATCAGAAGTAGCGAAGGAAATACGTCGTGAGACATGCCCTACTCTTACCAGGACCGCTACTCCGAGGAACATCTCCAGACAAGAGAGAGACGTGCTGCGTTCTCTGCGAGATGATCCTGAAATAGTCTTCCTTCCAGCTGATAAGGGGAACATTACTGTCTTACTACCAGCTGCAGAATGCGAGGAGAAAATGTACAGACTACTTGACGACGCAGCTTACAGGAAGGTGGTGTCCGATCACACCAGCAGGATACAACGCAAAACGATTAAACTTCTTCGAAATTCCATACCAGACTACACAGCCAAAAACCTTCGTCCTCGTGCTGCCGCCCCACCCAGGTTCTACGGACTGCCAAAAGTGCACAAGCCGGGCTTGTCCACGAGGCCCGTAGTAAGCACAATAGGTGCGCTCACGTATGGTCTTGCACAATATCTGACGTCTGTCTCGAGTCCGTCAGTTGACAAATATGAGCACCACATCAAGAACTCGGCTCAGTTCGCGAACATCCACAACTGAGAGTGTCCGACTCTGATCTCATGGTCAGTTTCGACGTAGTATCATCACTTTTCACCAGGGTTCTTCTCAACGAACCACTGGAACTAATTGGCGAGAAATTTGGGCCTGAGCTCACAAACTATTCGGCTCTGTTCTGATATAAACAGTCGATGGACAGTATTATGAACATATGGATGGATTAGTTATGGGTAGCCCACTGTCACCTGTGACTGCCAACATGTACATGGAACACTTTGCGGGTGAAGCACTGGAATCAGCACAGTTAAAACCAATGGTTTTCTACAGATACGTGGATGACACGTTTGTCGTTTAGCCACACGGAAAATAAGAACTTCAATCTTTTCTGCAACACCTGAACTCCATCCACAGCCAGATACAATTCACCATAGAGGTGGAACAGTACGGCCAGCTACCCTTTTTTGTTTGTTCTGATGAAGAGAAGACTTGTTGGCACATTAGGGCACAGTGTTTTCTGTAAGGCTACGCACATGGTCCAATATTTACATGCCAACAGCGGCCACCACCCGTTACAGAGGGAAGGAGTGCTAAATACAGTGGTCCACAGAGTACGTGTGATTTATGATGAAGATACTCTGTATGCTGAACTAACACACCTCAAGAACGTGTTCCAGAGTAATGGCTACGACAACCTCCAAATTCGGCGCGCCTTCAGGCTGAAGACCACTCTAGAACCAAATAACGAGGAGGACAAGCCAAGAGCCACAGCCTTCATCCCGTACGCCGGCAATATATCAAGCAAGATTGGTAAAATTATACGCCGACAAAACATCAAATGCGTTTACCGGTACCGCCCGCCAGCCAAGATTAAAGCACTACTAGGCTCGGCTAAGGATGATCTGGGACTTAGAAAACCTGGCGTATATCACATACTGTGCTAGTGCGGAAAAGCATACATTGGGCAGACCATTCGCACGATCGAAGAACGGTTCAGAGAACAGTCACACCAAGCTACAGCAGCCGTGAAAATCGGTAATTGCTGAACATTGTCTAGAGACACGGCATACTACTAAATATGAGGACACCGAAGTCCTGAGAAACACATCTCACTTTTGGGACTGTGTATACAAGGAAGCAATTGAGATATGGCTATGGAGTAACCTCATAAACCAAGGCAGATTGTTCTCTACAAATCGCACTTCGACATGCGGCTCTCCCATCCCAAGATACATATCTTCGATATCAACAAGCATCTGCTCGCTCTAAGCGGTTTCTAAAGTAGACTAAGAGTCAGAGTTGGTAAAAATTCTGTTCCTCCTTGAACGGACAGACCAAGATGAAAGATGTATGGAAACGTATTAAAGTACTTCGCAACAGGAACTACAGTCCGCGAGAATGCTCCGACGATACCACTTGGCTGGAGGATTTTGCCCATAGAATAGCTCCACCTTCTCCAAGTCGTCCCCCATGTAATTTCACGGAAGAAGATTATAACACCGACCGGGGTGGAGTAACGGTTAGCGTTCTGGCCTCATATTCGGGATGACGGCGGTTCGAATCCCCCTCCGGGCATCCAGATCTGGGTTTTCCATGGTTTCCCAAATCACTCCAGGCAAATGCCGGGATGCTTTCTTCAGAAGGCCATGGCCGAATTCCTTCCCAATCCTTGCCCCCCCATCCTTTCCCGTCTCTAAAAGACCTCGCTGTTAAGAGACATTAAGCACTTTAAAAAAAAGATTCTAACCATTTTCTGTACACACCTTTCACCTTCAGTGAACTCCGAACGGCACTCAGGAACTCCACCAATACATCACCAGGCACAGATGACGTCCGCTACCCTATGCTACAGTATCTTCCAGACGAAGCTCTCAAACTTCTCCTTAGCTTCGCCAATGTGCTGTGGTCTAAGAAATACACTCCTGAAGCCTGGACGACACAAATAATAGTTCCTCTTCTGAAGCCTGGAAAAGAATGATTTGATGCCGCATCCTTTCTACATGCATTGGCAAGACTGTCGAAAGAATGATTAATCATCTACTGGAATGGTGGCTAGAATCACGATCCGTGTTACCCAACTCACAAAACGGATACCGCAAGGGCCGAGGCACCTACGACAACCACGCCTCGTTAGTCACTGCGATTCAAGCTGGGAAATCAGTATCTCACTGCATTGTTTTTGGACATATCTGCGGCTTATGGTAATGTACGAATACCGATTCTGAAGGACAAACTCATTGCACTAGGTCTTCCTCAGTACCTTGTATCTCGCATTTATCAACTTCTGCAAACCCACCACGAAGACCTTGGTACTCAAAATGGAACTCTCAACGACGGTACATCACTTTTATCATTCGTATGAGATTCCATAACGGTGCCTTCCGTAGTCACCTTTATCGCATCAAGGCGATAAACTCACCCTGCTGCACATGCAACGGACAGGCACTACAGGACCTTAATCACTAATTTTTCAACTGCTCTAATTTTCAGCAACAGCAATCAAGATTCATCAAGTCTCTTGTGCGAGCACAGCAGCCACTTCGAACCAATATTACAGTACTGCTCGCCACAAATAGCAACAAAATCTATAGTATCATTAAGGATTTAATTAAGGACAGTGACATACATATTTAATGTACCAATATATCTGTATATTTTTAGATATTATTAATATTAACAACTTGTAACTCCACCAGACTGACTGTATGGTCTATTCAAGACCTAAGGTCAAATAAATAAATAAATAAAAACTAAGCCAAGCTTGGAACCCAGCATTTACGCGGCTCTGCAAACACCAGAGCCAAGGCACATTGCGCGACAGAGGTAGCATACAACTCCTTGGAGCGCACCACCGCTATCGGAGTGCCGCGGTGGAAGTGGAGGGGGATGGGTCGGAGGGTATAAATACCGATACGGCCGGACCGGCCCAGCATCGCGTCCTGGACTGCGCTCCTCACGCAACCTGAAGAAATGGCACGTTACGCCGTCGAAAATTCGTTCATCCACGATATGGCCGAGAGATCTTCAAGCATCAGATTCGCCGGGAAAACCTACGATTACATATCAGGTCCATTTCCTATCTAATAATCTCGACGTCAACAAGGCGTAAAGCAATAAGGGTAGAAACTCTTATCTGGTGGTAAACTTCGAACACATACGTGATCAGTTGCCGAATTCGTGTTGAGAAAGGCTACCTTTCGAAATGGTTGACAGAAGTGTTTACAAAATAATAAATCCTCACTCAAAGATTGTGTAAGATACGATGCGAGGTCAATTGTACTGCATTTATTGTGTGTAAATTGTACTAACTCGTGATTATCTAGGCCAGTGGTTCTCAATTAATTTTTCCAGAGTACCACTTCAAGAAAGAACTTAACAACTTATAGTTGAAATGATAAATAAAAAATGAAACCAGTTTTTCAAGATTTGTTGAATTTTAAAACAATAACAAACGTCACAAAAAATCAACAAACGTCCAAAAGTGTTGCAATAACAATCTACACTTAAAAAACACAAGTTTTTGTCATCTTGTAACTGTCACGCCATGGTGTCACTCTGTGACGTCACGCTTTTCGCCTCCGCTGTCCATGGAACGGAGATGTTTGAGGTTATGCGCGTTATTTAATAACAATTTTATTTAGCTATGCATCCGCGAAAAAATTAACTGTCAGAACACTGAAAGAAAGTATATATTCCATTGAAATCGACATATTATTAGTTGCTTTTTCTTAATTAAAATTCGTGCGATATAGATTTTTCTTATACAGTCTGGACAGTGATACTATTGTTACAGTAATATCTATATTACATCATTTTTAACTTCATTTTTGACGGGCTTACAGGATATTTATGTCCAACTAGCTCGTACCCGCGACTTCGTACGCGTGGATTAAGAATTTTTTTGCCAGAATTAAATATAGAAAGTTGTTGGTAACGAAGGATTGGTCCCAAACAATATCGAGTCGGAATAATATGACAGGAAAGCTAATACTATATCATTGTACCGTCGAACCTGTCTCTTGAAGAGAATCAATTTCCAACATATTTCTGTCACCATTCGATAAGGTCTCAAAATTTCGTGACTACAACTGTTAATCATACTGGAAAAAATATCCTGTGCCCTTCATACAAATTTCCTTATAAAATTCCATCACAACGATATAGTAGTTCAAACGTAACAAAAAGACAGACACTTACTTCCGTATTTATAATAATATTACTGTGGTTCACACTCACACACTGACTGCGAACAACACCTGACGGATCATTATAACGTAAAAAAGTGTACACCTACAACATTGCAAGACTACCTACGATTTGCCTCGCATTGCACCCCTAACTTTCTAATTTCTACAGTTTAACATTCAATCTGAATAACCTACGGCCCAGGCCTGACTCTTACGATGAAAAACAATTTTTAAAAATCTTAGACACAACGGATATTTGAACCGGAGACCACGATGTTCGTAAGCAAGCGCTTTAACCACTGAGCTGCCAGTCCACTACACGGAAACGCGGTACGGAGACGTCCATATCCAACGTGTCTGTCTATCGCCGTATTTCGAAGTTATGAGACAACATGTGTTATTTATACAGATAATTTTTCAACCAAATGTTGACAGTATTTTTCTCCTTGTTTCAAAGTATAAGTGTGCAAAGTTTTATCGAGATCGGATGAAAACTGTGGATTTGTATGAAGAACAAACAAACATACATTCATCTTTATATATATATAAAGATGTAGATATTTTAAGCCACTGTTATAATATACTGGAAGGAATGATTTGCCGAAACACTGAAATTAAGTAATGTACTGCATTTAAATTAATATTTTAATTATTAGTTGCTTTTATTGCCTATGTCACCATATCAGACACAAGTAAATATTTCCAGTAGGACAAATTTAGATCGAAATACAATGAATGTATTCTTACGCGGGTAGTAGAATCTATGAATTTTGGACAGCAATAGTAGTAAAAGTTGTGGTTATGTCCAAATGCAGACAGGACCAGAATGACAACTGACACACTTTTTTTTACAAAATAATTCACACTGAATTTAATTTTATAAATAATTTAAGCTGCCTTCATAAGCTCTGAGTTACTGAAGTTAGGGTATTTTTATACAGATGGAAGTAATTCCTTATTTATCGCGTCGAATGAGACCAGAACCAGGAATAAAACCAATATGAAGCGCTTTAGCATAAGGTTTTGGGATTCCTAATTTATTTTTAATGTAATTGGTTCCCTAAATCTGACATCATTCATTCAGTATAAGTTCCATCTGTATCGATTTGTAAATTACAACCGAAATACGTGCAAATTACAAAATAAGGTTAAAAGCTTTACTTAAAAACAATTTTTTTTGTTTAGGGAACCGGCGAGAAATGATTTGTGAGAACACTCCGTTAAATCCGTCATTTTTGATGGGCTTTGAGGCTAGTTCTAATAATGAAAATCACGAATGTTTACTTAAACTTTATGGGACAAATGTGCATGTACCTCCTTGCACAAATCTGAGAAATTTTGTTGCTGTTTACTGAGCTTCAACCTTAAATCATCTTGGAGTTGAAATCGGTGGCGATGTTTGGTTTCGATGTTTGTCATTGCAGAAAATACGTTCTCATAAAGGTTTATCTTGCAAAATGGTAGTAAAAATGTATAATAACGTGATAAACGTCTTTTACATAACCACAGCATTACAGTAATATAATTCACACACACACACACACACACACGGTCAGGTCAGTCATGGCGCTATGTTCTAGGCGGTGGAATTCCAATACCAGGAAAATCCTCTGTTTTAAGCAATAAACCATGTTTTCACAGCAAACTTGCAAACTGTGAACAGCACACGCTTACAGCAGAAAGACGACTTACAGAATGGCGAACTCACAGACTGCGTTTACTTCTATATCTTTCAAATCGCCTGCAGCGCCATCTGTTGTTGAAAATTGTAACTATTTCGAAAGTTTGTCCGCCTGAAAATTTACTGTTCCAAGCATATTGCAACAATCGGTGTATTTCTATCGCTGCCCGTTTAGTTTTTATTGATTTTTCAAATATACCGGTCATTTTTGAAACACCCGGTAGCTTGTAGTCTCAAACCAGATAGGCTCGTGGTCCCAAACCGGATAGCTCGTAGTTCCAAACCACATAGGCTCGTGGTCCGCACCATATAGGTTGTATTCCCAAACCAGATATACTCTTGGCCCCAAATCAGAATGCCGCGTGATCCGCACCAGATAGCAAGTATTTCCCAACCACATAGGTTCGTGGTCCACACAAGAAATCATTTAATCCTAAACCAGATAGGCTCGTGGTCTCAAACCAGTTAAGCTTCTAGTTCCAAACCACAAGGACTCGTCGGCAGCATCATTTAGCTTCTAGTCCCAAACTAGATAGGCTTGTGTTCCTAAACCAGGAGGCTCGTATCCGCACTAGATAGCTTGTAAACCCAAACCAGATATGCTCATGGTCCACACCAGATAGCTCATAGTTCCATACCACTTAGGCTCGTTGTCTGCACCAGATAGTTTGTAGTCCCAAATCAGATAAGCTTGTACTCCCAAACCAGACAGGCTCGTGGTCCCTAACGAGATACTCATAGTTCCGAATGATATAGACTTGTGGTACGCACCAGATAGCTTGTAGTCCCAAACCATGTAGGCTCCTAGTCCTACACCAGACAGGCTCGTGGTCCCAAATCATATAGGTTCATTGTCCGCACCAGATAGCGTGTAGTCCCAAACTAGACAGCTTGTAGTCCCAAACTATATAGTTTTTACTCCCAAACCAGATAGCTTGTAGTCCCAAACTGGATAGGCTCGTGGTCGGCACCAGATAGCTTGTATTCCCAAACTGGATAGGCTTGTCATCAGTACCAGATAAGCTCGTGACCTGTACGAGATAGCTCATGGTTCCAAACCACTTAGGCTCGTGGTCCACAACAGATACCTTTTAGTGCCAAACCAGGTAGGCTTGTGATACATACCAGATACCTCGTAGTTAAAAACTACATAAGCTTCCCACCAGATAGTTTGTAGTCCCATACCAAATAGGCTCATGGTCCCAAACCGGATAGGCTCGAGGTCCGCACCATATAGCCCGTAGTTCCGAACCATATAGTCTCCTGGTCCGCATCATATAGCTTGTAGTCCCAAACCATATAGGTTCGTTGTCTCAAACCAGATAGGTTTGTGATCTGCACCAGATAGCTAGTAGTTCCGTGGGCCGCATCAGTTAACTTATAGTCCCAGCTAGATAGGTTTGTGATCCGCGCCAGATATCTAGTAATTCCAAACGACATATGCTCGTAGTCCGCACCAGATAGCTCATAGTTTCCAAACAAATAATCTCGTGGTCCACACCATATAAATTTTAGTCCCAAACCAGATAGGCTCGTGGTCCCAAACCGGATAGGCCTGTGGTGTCAACCCAGATAGGCTCGTGATCCATACTAGTTAGCTCCTGTTACAAACCACGTATGATCGAGGTCCGCTCCATATAGCATGTAGTTCGCAACCGGATAGAGTGGTCCCAAACTATGAATGCTGGTGGTCCGCACCAGATAGCTCATGGTCTCAAAGCAGATAGACTGTAGTCACCACTCCCTCCACCCAAGAAAGTTCGGTTTTAATTTTTCTTGTCGTGGTGTTTAAAAGTGGCGAATCTGGTTGTTGTGGAAACTCTGGGATGTCTTGCATAATAGTGGAGAAGAAATGAATATTAGTACAAAGTCCTTCCTCTCATACATTCTATATCTTTACTTAAAATCCTTGAAGATTTGAGAATTCCACACTGTTTTAGAATACACTGTGTTACTTCGATCTCGGCCCTCGGATATAGCCAACCATGTTTGCTGGAATATGACCTGTTTTTCCACCTGCATCCGATTTTATCAGTCTCAAATAATCTCTGTTTCTCATCTTACCCACATTTGAATGTCATTTATAATTAATGTACATTGTCCCGTTCCACTATCTGGTACTCTCCGGCGAAATCTCACGAAACCTCACCAAGGGGCAGAGATTGTCAACGGAAATCTCACGTGAGGTTTTTGAAATTCTTGTAGGACTGTAGAACTAAAAAAAAAGTCTATAAATGACGCGAAAGTCGACTTCAGGGGGGAGGGGGGCATTTCGTCTAAAAGACGACTTTGGAAGCATGAGGGCTTCTCTAAAAATTACAAGGTCGATTATTTGGGGGGGAGGTGTCTCCGTCAAAATCTCACGTCATTTTAGAGGGAGGGGGTTCCAATCAGATCTCACGAAGTTTTAACAGAGGGGAGGGGGTCCAGAATTCCGGAAAAACACCTCACGTAATTAATGGATGCCACCTAACTGCATCATCAGCGAACAATCGCAAATTGCTAATAAGGTTGTCTCCAAGATCATTAATAAAAATTGAGAAATGAAGTGGTCCTATTACACTTTCTTGAAGAACGACTGAAGTAACATCTAAAATAGAAGAAACATTTCTGTCAAAGATGAACTGCAACCGACCAGTTTGAAAACCTGGTATCCATTCACAAATCTTATCCGATGTATCGAACGCCAGAATTTTCGCTAAAAGTTGGTTGTGTGTTAGTCTAAACCTGAACATTCCATCGTTTTAGGAACCTGCATCAATAACTTTCATTATGTCATGCGGAAATAGTGCCAACTGGGTATCACATAATTTTCTAGTCGGAAGGTACTTTTTCTCTTCTAAAGATTTACAGTATATGTCAGACAAAAATTGTTCTATTTCCATTGTGTATTCTGAAAATACTTTTACTGGAGTATCATCAAGACCTAGGTTTTTACGCACCTCACTAATTTTAATTGCTTTGCGGTACCTGCACTATTTATACGTAACAATTTTATCTATACTCCTTTTCATTTTTCTTTTTTGCGATAAATGTTGATTTTACTGTAGTAATTACCGCTTTTTATCACTTACGCCTGTGGTTGTTGATATGTCTGTGAATAATTCAGACTTGTAGCGAGAAGATCTAAAAAAAATTCGTTACAGTTACGGCAGCGCTTTTAGTAAAGAGGTGTTCAAGATGATATCGGAGAGCAGATCGAGATTTCACAGGCTGTTTTATCCGTCACCAGTAATGTGAACGTATTTAGTTCAATCAATGTATGGTAAGTTGAAGTCACTTCACAGTATAATTGCATGATCTGGAAACTGAAGAACAGTACTATATAAAGTAAAATCCTCTCGGGTGTCCAGCCGGGTGGTGTATAAACTCAACGTTTCGACAGCTAGATCTGCTGTCTTCATCAGGTATCAGCTCTCTTCTAGCTGTCGCAAGCTGGATTTCATCGCCTAGACATCAATCGGTGACAGCCACCTTGCGACAGATAGAAGAGACATGACACGTGATGAAGACGGCAGAACTAGCTGTCGAAACGTTGTGTTTATACAACACCATCCAGCTGGATACCCGAGAGGATTATATTGCATCAGTACGCCGGGAAAGTCTCCATTTGTACTATATACACTTTTTCTTAACTCCTTGACAATACGTACATCTGTATCTGGTGGACGATAGGAGGCGCCTATCACAAATTTTGTCCTAGCTACCTTGGTTTAATCCATACGATTTCTCAGAACGTATCGGCATATATTTCATTTGATGGGAGGTATTGACTAACATCTATAAATACACCACCTCCATGGAAATGATCTGTCTTGACGGAAAACGTTCATGTTGGTATTAAAACTCGTGCAGAACTTAAATCCTTCAACTAACTTAAATACCTATTACGATATCCGCTTCTGTGTCGCTAAAAACGCTTTCTAGGTCGGGATGCATGTTACAAAAACTTCTTCAGTTAACTACAAGAACTTTTAGCTGTCGAGATTCTCTTAAGCTACTCCTAACATGAGGTAGTGTATCTTTTTGGGTTTCCTGTAACTATTTCAAGTTCTGTATCATCATCCCTCGTAGCTGTGTTCCAAGTTGTGGGTCATCCCTCACTCTAAAAAAAACTGACTCAATATGGCTCCTATCACACGTGTAGCGGATTTACGTGTGTAGTGCACATCGTATCTATTCAAGGAAGCCCTGCATTGCTCAACCCTAGGGCAAAGATCGAGGAAGCCAAGCTAATCACAGTAACTCCGTAGTCTCTATGTCAGGCTCTTCAACATGACCCTGAATCGGAGGTTAACAGTCTCTTATGTCAACGATGCTGCAAACAGTTAGCTTTGCCGAAATCTTGCCTCCACTGGCCACAGAGTTCATCCTTCGAGCAAGCTGCTTGAGGGATGGGAGGATAACCTGCGATCCCAGGCGATAAACATAATTGGTGTCGACAAGCGCCACAACCCGCAGTGGGATGGCCTGTTCCACATCTGGGATCACACCTCCCGGAATAATGTATGAGTACTGGATTTCAGCCCCGACCTATATGCCGTTTCTCTAAAAGGCTCAATAAACCGCATAACTGTGGAGCTTCTGATCGCTAGAGCTTCCTTCTGCAGTTCCTCAGACCTAGTGGGCCTGGGGGCCACGATTGGTAAGCTAAATTAGTCTTGATAATACGTCAAACCAGTTGGTCAGTGTAAAACCTCACCACCTTGCGATAAAGGCTTGCATGCGTCGTCGACAGCCAGAAACCACAAGCTAGTCACGGCGCGGCGACAGCCGGACAGATTCCGACATCTCTGCCTGGATTGCAAGCATGATCATTAGTCAGGGAGAACCTAAGAGAGGCCTGACATTAACAGGGTCACCAGTACAATCTCTGACGGCAGTTTCCATCCGTGTCCCTTTCGTTAATAAAACTGCAAGATAGGTGCCACCTCAACTTGCGTCTACACAAAACTCGCAGTTCCTATACATACTATCTAAACGAACTTTTGAAAACTCAAGATGTTCAGTTATTTAGTATTAGTGGGTAATAGTTTTTACTAACTGGTTGATAAATTACAGTGTGTTGGGCAATATAATGCATGAATAGAGTCGTTAAAAAGGTTTATAATCTTTATGTCAGGAATGATACGGTATTTTCAGAGTCAACGAAATCTCATAAGTTCTCAAGGATTTGAACCTTTCATCACCACGCCTGCTTCAGTGACGGATTGGTGATCCTATTCTATGGCCGGACGCACAGTTGACGCAGGCGGGGCAGCACAGTTTCTGTGTCTATCTTTTGGGGCAGAACAGCGCGTATTGAGACGCAGATCAGGGCAACGCATTACTGCGCCACGTTGTGTTCACGACACAGAAACTGTGCAACGCAGCTCACTCGTGCCGCTGTTTGCCGCAACACTTCATGCGTCATTTAAAATCTTGCTTTACTTTAATATCATTTTCAACTATGGAATAAGAAAAATTGATTAAACTGGTGCGTAACCACCCCGCGATTCACAATGCCAGTCATACTAAATACGTAAAAATTAAGTTTAAACAAGAAATTTGGACAACGATCACCAGTGAGCCCAACAAGTGGCGAGTAAATTCAGCATTTATTTATGATACAACTGTCCACTTACAATTTTCGCTTTTACTTTTTGAATGCATTTTTAATAAAACTTAAAAAAAGATTTATATATAGGCTATTATTACATTATTTGTTTTCTTATTATTTGTACTGCATCATTCAATAGTGTTCCCCAGAAACACTTTTTTTTTTTTACCGTGGCACACTTCCGACTGAATTGAGCTGTTCTGCTTCTTCTTCCTCTTCAATGCAACCTACGTCCAACTGCTAGCGAGAGAGGGAGGATTTTTGTGATGACAATTTCCCCAATAATTTGTTGAACACTGATTTTTTGGTTCAAAGTGTTTCTTATGTTCTATTATGTAGATTTCTTAAAAATATAATATGAAATAAAAGAGAAGTACATTCTTATAAATGTCATGTACCATAAAACGCTAAATAATTAAATAAATAACCGTTAAAATACTGCCAGATTTTCTTCAGTTCCAATAGGTATTTGATCATCGTCGAGAAAATAACAGTTTAGATTATGCCGTGAATCTCCGCTCGAGTCATCCGGAAATAATGCATAAATCTTTTGAGAATTCTCTTGTCACTGCAAAAGCCAGATGAGAGTTTCTTGTTTTCATATACTCACTTTTCCATAGTTTTATCTAACTCAGCTTCTGATAAAGTAATAACAATTTTCCAAGCACGGCATCCCAGTCTGATTCAGAAATAAATAGTCAAGGTATTGCATCGATATGTTTTTGGTTACGCTCTCTTGTCGGTTTTTCGCACAACACAACGCTTTGTAAACTGCCGCACGAAACTGCGGTCCAACATGCGCGGGTGACTGCCCGATACAGTCTCTGTTTTCGTGCTGCTATGCACTGCTCTGCGCTGCCCCTACTGCACCACGCAGCTCAATTTGCGCCCCCGGTATAGTGTTGCCCAAATGCAAGAACAAGACCAGGACTTGGCCGGTCTTGGTCTTGCATCAATACACCTGGTCTTGGTCTTGGTCTTGCAAAAATGCAAGACCAAGACCGATTTTGGGCAACACTAGTGTTACCCAAATGCAAGAACAAGACCAGACTTGGCCGGTCTTGGTCTTGCATCAATACACCTGGTCTTGGTCTTGGTCTTGCAAAAATGCAAGACCAAGACCGATTTTGGGCAACACTACCCCGGTAACCTGTAGAGACTAGTGTTGCCACTTGTCTGCGAGACTTGTGAAAAGTGCATTTTTTGTTTGTGATATGCGTAGTTTACGAGGCGGTGGTAGGAGATCGTCCTAGCACTGGTATGGATGAAACCGTCTAAGAACCGCAATCATGACCGCCGGTACGCGGTTCCCGGAATTTGAACCTGCGCTCATTATCCATCCCAACGCTCAGCTTCCCTGACGGGTGAAACAATGTTACTTGAATTAACTCGCCTTTTGAATGTTCAATGAGCAGGTCAGCAAATCATAAGTTAATGTCTTTTTATTATACTTAAACGTTAACACATTCGTTAAAACAATAAAATGATTTCAAATAAGCACGCTAGGGTTTATCATTTACTGCAAGAGTTTTGATACATTGCATTTTGTTGGTTATATCGGTGATGAACGTTAGTGCTCGTAGCACAGTAAATGCCAAACCACAGTTCTTCAGAAAGTATTAAGACACGTCATTAATAGTGTTCATAAGGAAGCGTTATAAACTGCGTAACCCCATTTGGGCCTCCTCTGCATCCCCTCTCCCCCTCCCACCTTTGTAGCCTGACGTGACTTTTGCTTACATCTCCCCTCCCCCCCCTCTCTTCACATGATACGTAGTTATTTTCCCTATTGATTCCAGAACACATTGTGTAGGATGGAAACGGGCATTGTAGTCAGCCAATCAGAAGACGATACGATCCTACTCGCTACGGATCCGCGATCCAGTGCATTTCTAGTTGTTCTCATAAGTACAATGGACCTGATGATGGCGGCAGAGCAAGCCGCCGAAAGCTTGTCTTTTGATAATATTATCCGGCGGAAAACCTGTGAAGATTTCGTATCAACATTGTGTAGTGTTTTCTCTTGTCATACTATCATAAATCACATACGGAGATAATTAAATAACAGAAATAAATACACATGCTGTTGTGTGATCTCTACCCTTTTTTTAACTGCGACAAACAATATCAATAAACAACTGAGTGGCTTGGCTCCAAACCTCCCCCCCCCCCCTTCCACCACGTAGCCCAGCGTAGCTTTCTGCCCAACCCCTCCCCCCTAGACCGAGCCACGTAGTTCATGGAAGCTCTCTTAGGCCTGGCAAATGCCCCAAAGCCATTAACTACCCACGACGTACATTCTACATGTGGGACATTTAAAGAGTACACGCGGTTTATCTGCATGTTGTTGGCCTATATTTTGCAGACGTAATTTATAAGCGCTTTTATTTTATTTTACGAATCTTACGTTTGGCGTATTCTTGAAGAAGAGCTTTTATATATATATATATATATGTATATATATATATATAGTACTAACTGTTACCCGCGACTTTAGAATTTGATTGCTATAATTGGATACACAAAGCTGAAAGTTACCTAAGATAATATGACCGGAACGCCATCGATATAACATTCTACCATCGAACCTGTCTCATTTATTCATATCGGAAAAAGTATCCTATTTCGTTCCTAATGATACAAAGTATTTCGGTATATCGGTATACACATATAGTCGTCAAAACGCAAAAGAGAGAGAGAGAGAGACGGAGACTTACTT
Source organism: Vandiemenella viatica (assembly GCA_031002005.1). Classification (NCBI taxonomy): domain Eukaryota; kingdom Metazoa; phylum Arthropoda; class Insecta; order Orthoptera; family Morabidae; genus Vandiemenella; species Vandiemenella viatica. The sequence continues at coordinate 245,466,008 of JARYHS010011408.1, read as the reverse complement.
TCGCATATATAATATTATTCGTTTATATCACACAAAAACTGCCTGTGGAACCAGTATACCGTGAATAAAGTAAACGCTTAGGGAACTATTCTATCGCCAAAGATTTGCCAGAACATGGTATCCTTACTACAAAATCCTAGGCTTGGCTCAAACTATGAAAAACAATTTTTTTAAAAATATTTGCTCCCAGAGGGGTATGAACCCGAAGCCACACTGGAGTCTTCTTAAGAAGCAAACACGTTACCACTGCGCTACGCTGCCATTGCTCTCTGATGTTACGCATTACAATGACATATAGATATTATGCGTTTGACTTTCACAGTTCAGATAGTTTTCATAATTTAATGACAATATGTTCTTATCTATACAGAATATGGTATCCCATGTCCATCCTAATGTCAAATAACATCTCCTTGTCAAATTTCATCATGATTGGAGTAGCCGTTTAGCCCAAGAAACGTAACAAACAGACAGGCAGAGTTACTTTCGCATATATAATATTAGTATAGATTCGGCTTAAACTATGAACGTTTAGTCGGAACTGCTGTAAGGAATAAAATTTACTGCTTTTAAAAACGCACATAAAATTTGCAGTTGAGTATCAATAATTAATTTAGTAAGTTGCATATCACATTATATTACTTTCTTACTATACCCTCTTCAACAGTGGACAGTCGAAAATATCCTTGTTTCAGCGGAGATTTTTACCGGCTGTTGACCGTTGCTTGTTAATAGACGCCGTGGAAGGACCAGTTTGTGGTTGGAGAGGGAGGGGAAGAGATGCAAGATTACAGATAACTTCAGAGAAAACGGCAACTACATGGACATCAAGAGAAGGGCAGAAGACAGCAGAAAATTGAGAGCAGCCATGTGAAAACTGCCTTAGGGCAGAACGCTGATGATGACGACTGTTCCTTCATCTCTTGCTTTGATTGTTGTGGATTTAGGGCACATCCACAAGTTTGCTTTGAGCCATGGTTCTGATTCCTCTTAAAGTGTCACGTCCCCCTTATCCCGAAAGATAACCGGATTAGTTTAGGCGATTGCGCCAATTACAGGTTGCGCTGTCATTTAAAACTCGCAAGGAACTGTTGCTACAGCAGTCTAGAAATGAATTTTTGGTTGGTAAGGTATCGGACTTACTGCGTCGACCTTGGCGTTGGCTCGCTTTAGAATGTCTGAACGAGCACGTAGTCCACTTTTCTGTGGAATGGCGTCGCATTTGAAATATTTCTTCGTTGAAATGTTATTGAAAACTGTAACATTGAACGAAACACAGTTGCTTGGTTACTCAAAAGATCGGCCTGATCATATTCTGATATAATTGTTGCTTGGTAAAATTTTAGCTTAGCATAATACGTAGATTATAACTACTAATCAAACATTACATAAACTTTGATAAATATTGGTAATCAAGTTTCAATCTAAACCTGCATTAATTTTTTTTTATATGCTGTTGTTCTTTAATCGTCTCAGTGACGCGATGAAAGATTTACAGTGAGTGTTCTAAAAATACAAATTAACTTCTTTGCTCTTTAAATTTGCAACAGAAGAATGTGGTCTGCATAGGCCAAGCTGTTGTCACTATCGCAAAACGGAGTTCGATAAAGTGTCTTTGCCTTGATGGAATTTTAACGCGCTGTGATGATTTTATTGGATCTGAAACTGTCTGATAACGTTGCATCTGTGGAATGCTGTGATAAATCGTAGTCTAGGCAATTCCTACAGCCCCCCCTCCCTTTTTCCCTCGAGTTTTACCGTTTTTGATTGTCTGGTCTAACTTCGGAAGAATCTAAAAACCTAATTCCATACTTTGTTTCTTAACCGTGGTAGGCTGCCAGCTTCTACATTCTTGTATTCCTGCTTCGCTTCAAAATAAGAATGATGGACTTCAGATTAGTCTTATAAACAACCTGCAAAGAGTGAAACTTTAAAAATAAGCTACAACCATTGATTGAATCTAAACGCTGTCTTGTAACGAGTATTGTTTCTGTGTGCTGTATAAAGTTAAGCATCTGGTTTTGTCATGCTTCCGATGTTTGATTGCGCACGTTGTTTACCGATTTTACCCAGAACTAGACTTTGGCCAACAATAGGACGCAGTTTGTTCGTGAAGCCGGGCTTACTCCAGAACACCATGTTTATAAACTTAACTCCGCTTTTAAAGCGTTTGAAACCATTTGCACCATCAAGGATAATTTGTTTGTGGATCTGAACGAAATTATCCTGAAATTAGTTTTCGGAAATCTGTCTTTTTATGGCATGTACACAGTACATGAGAACTAGACTCCAGGAATGAGTAGCTTATGGTCGAGTGGGGAAAGAAGTGTTTGAAAAGTTTGAGAACTTTTGTTTTTGTTCTTTAAAAATATCGTTGATTAGTCTCTTTACGTTTGTGAGCATAGGTCACGCTGCTCGTTTTGAACTATCTACTTGAGACTGTCCTTTGTAATTATTGTATAATCTGCAGTTTGTTAATTAGTTAGAAATTGCCTTCTGGTGTATCGGCAGCATCTAAATAGGTTGTATATTTATCAGTGCCATTTCTATGATTTGACAGCCAGATAGGGTTTCAATATATGTGAAATATGTAGCGTATCCTTTGACTTAATTGTGTCTTATACTGAGAAACATTATCTCCTGCGAATGCTGTTACCGGTGAGTTAATATAAATACAAAAAATATAAATAAAGAGCGGTGGTATTAAACGATTAATAGCTGATTTCTGCCCCCTGCAAATAAGTTTTAACCCCATGTCTTGACAAATTTCTATTACTTTTTCTACATTCTTGTCTGCGAATACAAAGGTTCTAAAAGATCTGATATGTAGATGCGTGTGGCGCATGGATCTTTTATTTTTTTGAAATTAGGTTAGATACATTTTTAATGTCTTTCGGTAGAGATGTTCTGTTATTCACTAAATAAGCCTTCGTATAAGACTATTAACTATCAAAACCCTGAGTGACATCATAATTACGTCATACGGAGTTTTAACAGTTTCAGTTTCTGGTTGCGCGGTGCATGTCTATGCTGTCTGGCTAACCTAACCCGTAATCCTACTGGGTAAAGACGACCTTTGGTTTTACGAAGTATACGTATCACCATTCACGTACTAAGGCAACTTTAGCAAAGACGGACAGGGTAATCTCAGCCCGAACCGGGATACTTTCAATCCCCATTTACATACCTTATTACCTTACCAACCGAGTCATCAGATTGTGCCAGTATACTGACATGGCAGTGTATCGTTTTGGTTTATTGTGGCCAGATCGCCTGCATATACTCCAAGCATTACCTTGAGGAAGGCCATGGAGTTTCTGATGGAATTCTTGGTTAGGAGAGACGAGAGGTAATAGTGATATTTTTCCAAATTTCAATCGTGGGAATATGCTGTTTGCAGTGAGAAATAATTTATCCAAAGCGCTTAAGGAATTTAAAATTCGTATGTATATCGTAGGTATATGGGTGAGGAATTTGACACTAATAATATATCAGACAATAATAATAAAAAAATACTAAGAAATGTGTAATTAGATGATTAGGGAAATTACGCAATTCAATTCAACATGAAGGTAACTAAACTGAACCATTGTCGTAAATAATTTATCCCAAACGAGAATAACAACTTCCACATTTTGCTCTCGAACAGTTTGCTATTTTTTACATCAGAGTGGTGCTCTGCAGCTCACGTGATACCTGTTCAGAGCTGTTATTAATACTAATGGGCAGGAACGCATTGAAATGGCACAGGTAAAAATCGTGGTTCTTCATGACAATACGGTTGTTTGAGCCCCGTTGATGAAAACATATGTCGCACATCTTTTAACTTCTTTGCCACCAAACTTAAATCAACTTCAACTCCTGGTGTAATTAACGCCTCCTTCACAACCTTCGTTATGAATGACCTATGGTTTCCAGTGAGAGAGTTATTAGTGCTGCTACCCATTATGTTCCAGCGTCATCAGTTTCAGGTTTCCTGGTATATCGTAATCGAACAAATGTTCCATTGTGGCACTTTCCAATCGTCCTTTGTTAGATTTTTCTTCTTAAATTTATGTTTTCAGTTCGGTGTTTCTACGAAGGTAGTAGGTTTCTGTTGCAGCTATGTTGAACACCGAGGCTGAAAGTTTATGAAGGTTTTGTGCATTGAATTATCGTTCGCGTATGAGTTCATTGAACTAGAAATGTTTTTTTGTACAGTGAACTCAATCCACGCTTAAGACATCTGTAGAATAATTTTGCGTAGTAGTTTAATTATTACGACTGCTGTATTACTGATCAGTTTTATGCAAAAGGAGGCCGATTTACCAGTAATGTCTTTTAACTGTCTGCAGCGGACAAGCCCTCCAGTTGAGTGTTAGAAGCTGTTTTGCCTGTGTCTCGTACCGAAATAACTTTATTTCTTGGTCATTTGGCCGCACTCTGAGACAGTGTTCACTTAGAGTATTTAGATCTTTGTGTATATACCAGCTCATGTACTTCTTGGTTTTTAGGTGTTATGTTTCTTGAGCTTTACGTATACCTGTTTAGCACTGTGTATGTGTTTCATTTGTAACGATAGACTTTATTGTCCTTTTTACCATCGTTATAACTCGTATGACTGTTGCAGAGAACAAAAAAATCTCAATTTTTTTCTGCGTTCCGTACCTTCTGAATGAAGTATTCCTGCGAAAGACCACAGAACCAACCAAGGAAATATCATCTTTTGATAACGCAGTTTGGCGATATACCCGTGGCGACTTTATTGTAAACATAAGCCGGCTAAAATATACGCTGAAATTGAAGAATTAATCCAATATGTGAAGGGGGGGAAATCTATAATAATGGGTGATTGGAATGCAATAGTGGGAGAAGGAAAAGTGGGGAATACTGTAGGAAGTTTTGATCTAGGAGAAAGAAATGAGCGAGGAAGCAGGTTGCTAGAATTTTGTGAAAGATATAAGCTAGTAGTGGCAAACACACTGTTTAAGAACCATGCAAGAATAATATACACGTCCTGAGGATACAGGCAGATTTCAGCTAGATAATATCATGGTCAAACAGACATTCAGGCATCAATTTCTAGACTGTAAAGCTACCCAGGAGCAGACAGACTCTGACCATAATTTGATAATGATGAAGTGCAGGCTGAAATTTAAGCGAATAAGGAAGCAGTATTAGCAGAACAGACTGGAAGTGAATAAACTGAAACAATCTAGCACAAGAGAAAAATTTGCAGAAATGGTAAACTTAGGTCTAAGAAGTAACTCTGAAAGGAGCTCAATCGAGGACGAATGAAATACATTAAAGACCGAAATAATGAAAGCTGGTAAAGAAACAGTAGGCTTTAGGGAACAAGCTGCCCGAAAACCTTGGATCACAGAAGAAATTTTGGAGCTGATGGATCAGAGGAAAAGGCGCAGAAATGCTCAGGATGAAACAGGAAGAGAGCAATACAGACAATTCAGAAATCAAATAAACAGGAAATGCAAAGAAGCAAAAGAAAGATGGCTACAAAAAAAGTGTGAAGTAGAAAAGGAAATGGCCGTAGGTAAAGTAGATGTGGCTTATAGAAAGGTCAAGCAGAATTTTTGAGAAATTAATAAAAGGGTATAAGCATTAAAGCTGCCAGTGGGAAACCTCTTCTAAATTTAGAAGATAAAGCTAACAGATAGAAGGAATACGCAGAGGCAGTTGGAATTTATCAGATTCCTGCAGAACTTCTGAAATCCTTAGGAGGAAAGAAACACAAAAGTTATTCAAACTTATATCAAAAAGTTATGAAACAGGAGAGATTCCCATTGATTTCACACTTCCTAAGAAAGCACAAACTGACAGATGTGAAAAGTATCGCACTATAAGTCTAACATCACGTGCCCCAAAATTACTGACCAAAATTATATACAGAAGAAGTGTAGTAGAAGGGATAGTAGGTGAAGATCAGTTTGGGTTCAGAAAAAAACACGGTACAAGAGAAGCGACTCGGGCGTTAATACTTGAAGGGTTGATAAAAAAAAAGATACTTTTATGGCGTTTGTTGATTCAGAAAAAGCTTTTGATAATGTTAGGTGGGACAAGATGTTCAAATTTTAAAGAATTGGGGACTGAAATACCGAGATAGAAGAATACTTTATAATCTTTATAAGAATCCGTTTTCTATAATAAAAGTAGAGAATCATGAGAGACATTCATCACGTAAAAAGGGTGTTAGTCAATGTTGTAGTCTATCTCCATTCAACTTGTATATAGAAGAAGCAATGAAGGAAGTGAAAGAAAGATTTGAATGTGGCATAAATGTTAAAGGAGAAAAAATCAGTATGCTACGATTTGCTGATGACATTGTCTTGTTAGCAGAGGGGGCTGAAGATATTGAGAAATTACTGACTGGCATGAACAAAATACTGAAAGAAGATTTTGTACTGAATATAAATGAAAGCAAGACAAAAGTGATGATACCAATACTAGTAGATTAAATATAAAAATAGGATCGGATTGCAATAGGAGAATTAAGTGAATTCTGTTACTTGGGAAGTAAAATTACAACCGATTGCCGAAGCAGGAATGATATTAAAAGTAGAATATCAGCAGCGAAAAGAGCCTTTCTGAAAAAGAGAAATCATTGATCTAGGAATTAGAAGAACCGCGCTTTGTGGTAGCGAAACATGGACCTTAGGAATACCAGAAAGAAGGAAAATTGAAGCATTTGAAATGTAGTGCTGTAAAAGGATTCTGAAAATTAAGTGGACGGAAAAAGTACGAAACGAACGAGTTTCGGAAATGATGGATGAGGAAAGAAGTTTGTGGAAGAGTCGTACAGAAAGAAGAGGCAGGATGGCAGGTCATATTTTGAGGACATGCAAGATTGGTTAATTTGTTAGTGGAGGGAACAGTCGAAGGTAAGAACTTTAGAGGAAGACAGAGATTGGAATATATGAAGCAGATAATTGAAGACTTATGTTGTAAGCGGTATATTGAGATGAAAAGGTTAGCACAAGATAGGAAGGGTTGGAGGCAGGGCCGGCGTTTCGTGTTAGGCCCGGGTGGGTAGTCGGGGGGGGGGCAGGTCCCTGAAATATCTTACTTAAAACAATAATAGTGATAACTATGGAATCAAATTCTTAAGGGAAATTCATAGGAGTAAAAACTAGAAAATGAATTTAAAATTCATCATAATATTTATTGATTAATATATTTATTAAATATATTTTAGCAGTGTACAAAAGATTTATTATTATTTTTTTAAATTTACTATTAATCAGTATTAATTGCGCAATGCAAAAACTGTACTGCGCTTTGCTTGCTTGGAAATGAAACGATTTAATAATTTTTCCAAATCAAGTTCATCAGTAAGGTTGTTATATACATGTAATATAGCAATGTTATTTAATCGATCTTGCAACATTGTCGATCTTATGTAACTCTTGAGTCGGCGTAAGACCGAAAAACTTCGTTCATTTGAACAGGACGACCCAGGAATTGTGATGAGCAGTCGGACGAAGCGTACAAACTCTGGTATGAGTCCTCTAGTCCATTGGTACTTCTGTAAAAAATCTACAACCCCTCTTAAATTTTTTGCCTCCTCATCTTGCCTTTTCAAAGTTGCAAAAACATGTCTCTATCACTGAGCAATCTTTCTTCGTCAAAATCATGATTATAGAAATTTATAATTTTTTCTACATTTGTGGGCTGTCCCAGAGCGAATCGTTCTAACGATTTGAAGAACTGGGTGGAATCGTTGTCGAATCGACTCTTTAACGACATTAGTACCTGATCATATACTTCAAAATAAGATTCGGAAAAAAGCTTGAGGTGTTTCGAATCGGAGATTTTGACTCTTACCTTGATCGAGGCGCTTCGAAATTTTGCGTTGATGTGGGATTTGTGGTTCACTGAGTTCAAAGTTAGTACCTAACTGTACACTTTTCCGCCAAATTTCTTCGAATTTTGACTCTCGAGCACAGTACAAAATATCGGTGATGGCTTCTATCTTCTCATACGATTCAATAACACATAGATTAGATTTCTGCAAATCTGCATTCAAAATTTCGACGCGATCAAAAATTTCTATCATCATTGTTAAATAAAAAATACACTCAAATGATTCCATGTAGGAGTAAAATCCAGAAGCCTTAGCAGCGACAGCGCTGTCTGCTTCTCTGGCTACAGAAATATCGTACAAAAATTGCATCAGCTGCTGATAATTATCTCTTACTGATTTAAGAGATTTTATTCTCATTAACCATCTGTAAAAAAAAAAAATAATAATAATAATAATATGTTTACACATGCAAAACCATTATTTAAAAATTTATTTAAACTTGTAATTTTTATAAATACCTTGTCGGACAATAAGCTGCAAGAGCAGGCAAATCATCATTAGTTTCTTTCTGTATTCCCATTTGCAGTTTCTTAAACTGTCCAAGCCGTTTCGGCGAGTCTCGCACGAAGTTTATCAAATCTTTTACTGTTCCAATAAATTTTCTCGCTATTAGAACTTTCTCAATCCCATCTTGAACTACAAGATTGAGATTATGAGCATTACAGTGCACAAATAATGCTCGAGGCTCTTCTTTGCGTATTCGTGACTGTAATCCCGTTATTTTTCCAGAAACGTTAGAAGCCCCATCGTAGCACTGACCTCTGAGTTTTGAGAGTTCTAACTTGTGCTTGGCGAAAATATCAGTGACCAAATCAAATAAGGTTTCTGCCTTGGTGTTCGCAGTTGAAAAGAATCCAATAAAATATTCACTTGCAACGAAATCATCGGAAACGATTCTCAGGCAAACGGAAACTTGTTCACTTCTGGAAATATCAGAAGTTTCGTCTACTGAAATAGAAAAAAAATCTGCTTCTCTTATTCCTTCCATGATTTTCGACAGTACTGTAGTGGCCATTAAATCTAGAATTTCATTCTGACAGTCATGATGAAGCCATTTGTGACCATCTCTTTGTAGCCATGACTTCAGTTCAGTCACATCTTCAGCTCGAGCCTTTAAAAAAGTCATGAAATTTGAATTTTCATCGTTGTTGGATCCTCTCAGAGGAAGACCTTGTCTCGCCAAGGCCTTCAAAGTACTAAATATTTTCAACAACGCTGTACGGTTATCCATCATCTGTTTTAAATGAGCCGTCGATATCGACTGTACAACATTGATATTATCAACGTTTTTCAACGCTTCGGTGCATCTGGTATGAAAAGAACTAGTGGCGTGAGAGTTTATCCGCTCATGTCCATGCTTCCAGTTTGAGAAACCCTCATCAACCCAGGCTTGCTTCGATGCGATAGCACGTGAAGTTAATTTGATAATCAACTTCCGCTCGCATGCTTCGGTGCAAATAGTGCAAATCGCTTTGCTGTTTTTATTAAGTTGAAGCCATGGATTGTCTTTCGCCCAGTTTTTAAAAATAACTGGTACTGAAGAATTACTCGAAGTAGCCTCTAGGGGAAAAAATGAATTCATACGTTAGTATTTAAAAAAGGATAGCTTAGAGAGAAATTAAATATCATTTTTGAATTAAATAAAGTGTTAGGCCAAGTGACATATATATCAGCGGAAAAAGGATAGCGCGGAATTTTTTTTTCGTAAATCAGGAAAAACGAAAGTAGCCCTGCTACGTTTGTTTATTAGTCCATGCGCATTTTTACAATCTCAAGAATTAATTCAGGCAAAGATATTTTAACTAAATAATTGCTAAGAAAAATCTTGTAAATTCGTTTTAAAAACAAACCCAACAGTTTTAATCCTTTTTCTATATTTAAATGTGGAAACTACAGAAAAAAACTCGAATCTAAATAGCTTTGAGTCATGGCAATTAAGGGAATCGCTTATTTGTACACTCCTGAACCTTATGTATTTCACTATAATGCTGCTATACTATGTCGTTCTGGAACAAAGCCATGGGGCCGGTGCAGCTACAAGCTACAGCTATAACATGGGGTAGTATATCTGTACACGGGAGATAACAGCACTACACTATACAAACTCGTATATAGATATACTACCATGTGTTACCAGCTGTAAGTGTGGCTGAAACTTTTGCGTGTTATGGGCCTATTCACCCTTACGCATAAATACACAAACAAGGGTAATATAATATATACACGCGCGTGTGTGTGTGCGTGCGCGCACGCGAGTGTACGCCACGTATTTCTTACTGAAATGTAACGGAGTTCTGTTTTTCTTCCCAAAGTCCCGATGTTTCATAAGATTTGGGACTTCAGCTTCTGTTTCCGCTTCTGCATCTTTTGTAGCGAAACCAAAAAGTAAATCAGATTAAATGGAACTGATGTCACTGGGTACTGCGGTGCTGTTTGAGATAACTTCAATTGAGTGAGCGCCGACAATAGGTCGGAGTGGTTCATTTTTTTTTATAATTATTACTTGCATTGTGTAGTTGTACTTTTAAGGATACCACCCCCCTTAACGTCAAGTTAATTTAAGCAAGTTTTTGACCCATTTGTGTAAAAAACTATTTGATGCAGGACCTTAATATTTTTACTGAATGTTACATGATGCTAGTGCAGTCAACTGTACTAATATCTACTTATACGTTTTTATAGTAATTAAGAAATACTTTTTAAATTTATTAACAAAAATATAAAGTTTTTTCTGCAGAAAATGTTTTTTTGTGAACATCCTAATGGGGCAGTATTAATGCTTGTAGTACCAGAGGTGGCTTCTTTTGTCATGCAGTCTCTGAAAATTTAATTCAATTATCTTTGATAGTTTCTGATATAATGGGGCATATGTACTGAAAATTTTAGTTTCCGGTAAATTTACATTAAAGAAAACAACTACTTGCAAACTCACTCGAACAAAACTAACAGCGTGTTTCGAAGTGTGTTGTTTACAAACAACAGAAACAAGAGAATACCGACCGTTGCTCTCGAAGGATAGCCAACACACTCAGGAGTCAGTAAAAAAAATCCTTAACGCTTAATATATAGGGGATATAGGCAGAAAAGTGGGCGTGACATCGAAACACACCTGTTAGGAAAATGCAATTTAAATGCCCAAAAAATTTTTTTTTCAGCGAAATCCTTTTCAGGATACTTAAGCAATACCTTAATCTATCGAAATATGATGAAAACTGAAAATCGATTTTTTTTTTCAACCAAAGCCACTTAAAAGAGTCCCCTGACGATCAACTTGGTTGCCAACTTTGGTGCCGTGTTGAAGTCAATGTTGAACGTCTGTAAATAGATTCATGGTTGACATGTTGAGATCCTGTTAGAGTTGAGATCAAAAACTTTCGTATTTGGTGGGCGACCTTTTTGTAGCGTCTGTGGGGAAGTTAACAACCACAGTTTTCAGCATCAGTTGTTATCTTTCAACTGTTCTGTCAATGTTATTGTTTTCGATTACTGTACGTTTTCGTTTTGACCAGATGTTATTACTGTTTGAGATCAAAATTGCTTTTCGAATATGGCAAGTATACCAAACATTCAAATCTGGCGTGAATTTTTTGAGACGCTACCAAAGTTGTGGAAATTCTGAAATTTTTAAAGATCGCAACACAAAGAAGAATGCGTGAAAAAATTGGGCTAAATACTAATATTCACAGTTTTAAGAAAAGAATCAGAAATATTAGAACTGGCTATCGGAGGCAATTGAAAACACAGAACTGAGCTAAAGGTTTAGAGCCGGAGCCAAAGAGAGTACATGGCATGTTTACTTTCGAAGTTACCAGGAGGTTAAAATTCCTAAAAAAAAAAAAAAAAAAAAAAACTTTGTTATAACACTACAAGTCTTTTTCTTCCAAGAATTTGTGGCGATATAGCGTTGAAAAATTTTAAGTCCTCGACGCTCTGACCACTAGCTAAAAGCATCGGGGTTGCGAACGACCATTCTTTCACAGAAATAAAATCCCATGCTGGTGTCCTTTTAAATAAATTTTCGCAATTTGTCCTACAATTGATAGTAGGTTTATTTCCCAGTCTTGAAAAGTTATGAAAATAGTTAGCTTAGTGACGCGTATCTCCGTCACTAAAAATTGAACGGAGAAATCTGTGCAGTTTTCATTCCATTCCTTTGAGACCAACAGGATGCATCTAATCTTCACACAACTCTCTTAAAACTAAAAACTGCAATTCTCAGTCACTCATTTTTCATAAAACTACGCTCCACTATAGCTAAAATGCTTATAACTGCAATACAAAATAATAGAAATTAGCAAGAGAAAATATCCGGCAAAAAAAACCCGATGACAAGTAATCGGGCCGCGGTACAACTTGGTTGCCAATAAAGTTGGTCGTCTGTGGGTCCGTTAGGTTTGTATTTTATTGTATGATAGTGGCGTGTCTCAAAATGAAACCAAAACTAAGTCCTATTTATAAAGTTGTGTACAAGAAACTGAATCTGTGGTAAAATGTGCGTACATTAGGTATTGTCTGAAAGACACATACCACCATTGCTTTAAAAATCAATCCATCCAGAAGAATTAAAAACGTCTTAAAAATTAAATGTAGATCTTAAGTTACATGAAGGAAAAAAAATCAATATCAGTCTAGTCAAGTCGTAAAAGCAAAAAAGACTTGTATTAAAGTAGATCCTCTTAGGTGATGGCAAATGAACGATCGCAATATTCTATGTTGTCTCCAATTAGTCCGCAGATTTTTGCTAGCCCCGCTGGTAGAGTTACTAGCAAAAAAATGTTCAACGAAAGAAGGTTTAATTTGTGAGGGGGGGGGGGGGAGAAGAAAAAATTAAAAGGAGAAAAGGCTGCTAAGCGATTGTTTGTAAAATATAACTTGCCACTTTTAACTTTCAAATATTAATCATAGTAATTAGAAAACTACTACTTCAAAGTATTACTATTTGATTTGATTATTAAAATAAACATTATTTGTCATTTTTATCAAACAGAAGTAACTTGACACTAAATGAAGATTCTGTGCACTAAATTACATTTTCATATAACTTCGACTTCTGTTTCCGCTTCTATAACGTCGCTTCCGTTACATCTCTAGTACATACACGTAAATAGTCATTACATGCGCACGTATTTATGTATATAGTGAAGAACAAGAATGAGAATTTTACTTACTTTCTCGATTTTGACTGTCAGCTGACTTAACAAGGCCATCTTTTAAGGTTCCAGTGGATCCTTCGTCTAAGGGTGATGCAAATTTATCCTCCACATTCTGCTGTCTTCTAGCATTATCTACACTCAATTCGTTTCCCCTTTTCAACTTCACTACGAATTTATCCATTTAAATTTTTATATTGAGAATCAGCCGAAAAACACTAATGCAGCTTTCACACACGACTGTTTTGGAGGTACACTATGTTACTGTAGCATTCTTCCTTTCACTCACGATTGTTTGCTCAGTTGGCGACAGCTAGGGTGGCGGTCTCTATTGAAACTTCAAAGGGATTTAGCGCGTCGCTAATGGTGTTGTTGTGGGTACACAGGGTATTATACACGCATTTTGAAGGACGAAACTAACATGCTCTCTCTTTCTCTCAATTCTTTCCTCTATGCACTCTTAAATTCCGGGTGGGTATTTTACCCACCCGGAATTTCCCGGGTGGGTACTGCTACCCACCATACCCACATTATCCGCCGGCCCTGGACTTGGAGGATTACGTCAAACAATTCGAGAGACTGAAAAAGATATATATTAAGGACAAGCATACATACAATTTGAAAAATCACTTGTTACTGTTTTCTGAAATGCTTTTACTGTTTTTAGTTAATTTCATTTAACACCTGATTTGAGAAGTACGGTAAAGTTAGCGCGAGCTCGCACTTGATGAATATCCCCCCACTCTCCCCTTTACCGCAGGGTTGTCAATCCACATGCAATTTGAAAACAACATTGATGGCTGGATGCATTTTCCTCCAGTATTTCGATTGCTAACTATTAACATATCAGGAAAATGCTAAATCCTACTTACTGTATGCTATAAAGCGCGAATGAAGTACTGGTAAGCCGGTCTTGGTAGCGTAGGGGCTAGAGTACTGGCTCCGCGTACCGATGGTCGCCGGTTCGAGTCCGGCCGAGGGCATGGGTGTTTAAGTGTTGTGTGTGTTAATGTCGTGTCCGTCCTGTGGTGTCGATACTTAGTAGCAACAATTCATTAGAGATAATATACACTGGATGAGTCATAATGATCACATTGAGCTGACTGTATGACCTCAGTAGCCGAATGCTACTAAGGAGAAAAAAAAAAGGTACCGGTAACATTCGCTAATGATTTTTGTTACTCTGAATGCGAGTTGTGTGGTTTTGTGTTGCGTTGCTTTCTAGAAAACCACAATTCGAATTCTTTTTCTGATATGTGACTATACCTTAAGCGGATTTAAATGACGGGAATTTCAAATCCATCCATCTCTTAAACAGATCATTCTTTGATAAAGCGGCTTTCTAATACGACTACAAACAATGGCAATTTTTAACGTAAGTTGGAATGCTTCATACAACTCAGTATATCTCGAGTTGTTCAAGTTGAGTCTGTGGTAAATACATGGAAAGTGAACGCTGTTTCATCTCGCCGTTCATTTCGTGGAAACAGATAAAAAAAAAAAAAAAAACTAGAGGTATTGCATGGCGTCTGTCGTTCATGCCTGTCGTTCATGCTACACGCATGCTCTTACAAATATTGTACTTAGATAAGGTCTTTCAGAGTTGGCGGCGTTAACGTAGAGCGCGTCATTCATTCTCCTGTGCAGTGTTGATTCTACCAAAGTAAGCTGATGTCATTGGCAAACTGCGATATACCACGTTTCATCATCATAACACTACAAAGATATACTCAGTAAGCTTATCATTATAACGTAGTATTTATACTCAAAACCATGCAGTGAAAATAGTTTGTTTCAACATGCAAATAATTTTTATAATAGAACAAAATTTCTTTATTCATCTTTGGTCAACAAATACTTTCTTTGTTTATCATTCTTCCAGTGCCTGATCTAGGAGAGGTCAAATCGAGGCGTTTCCTCCGGGCGGCAACTTCAGTGGGATAGCAAAATCGTGTTTGAAGGGGCGGTAAATGGCACATTCGTATGGCGGCGATACACCGCACACTACTGCCTCACGGGCAACCATTAGGTGGCGGCAAAATCAAAGAATAGCTCTATACTGCCCCGACCGGCAAATTCGCGTTTGAAGGGGCGGTAAATGGCACATTCGTATTTCAAGTTTTTGCCCCGGCTCGGAAACTTCGTAGATCCGCCACTGCATTCTAATAACAAAACTCTTGATCTATTGTAACTAATAATCAAAGATTTTTAAACGCTTGTTGTTGTTATAAGGTTCCAAACTTCAGCATTGGTCCATCCCCCATTAACTGACCCGGCGTCGTATTTAAGCATAGGCTGCAAAAAAAAAAAAAGTCGCCCATAAATTGTTACGTGACTGCCGACATGGCCCGCACCACATGTATAGCCTAGGGGCCCACAAAGCCTAAATGCGGCTCTGAACTGACATGACCTGAGATTTCCTTGAAGTATGCTGAACGGGGTGTGAAAGGAGTGAGTGAGCAGAGAGAGAAATACTCGTAAGTGGCAATCAATTGGTTTTCGTCTAGGAACTTCATAATGTTCGAGAATATAACAAGCTTCATAACTCTACTGCAAACTTATGTTAAAGATCTGGGTCTGTCATTTATAAGGTCTGTTCGGTCTCCTTTCTTGAAAATTGGGACTACTTGTGTAGTTTTCCAGTCGGAAGGTACTTTTTTCATTTTTAAGCGTTTACGATATATATTACACAGCAATCGTTTGATTTATGTCGCACACAAGTTATCAATATTTTCATCCATGAACAAATTTTTAAATATTGTGGTAAGTACGTTAGCCTTGTCACGGTTTTGTTAACATCATATCCGTTGCATATTACTGCAGACATTCCGTTGTCCCTACAACTAACTTTTTTTTACATACTACCAAAATTTTTTTGGTTTTTCTGAGAGACTCTTAGATAATGAATTGCAACGCAAGTTATTGAAGAATTCTTGCATTGTATTTTTTTTTTGATTGATTATGTTACAAATTTTGGCTTCATCTGTAGCCCTTATTTCGGTTTTGAAATTTTAGCATATTCTCTAGTGTCTGTTACATCCTTTTCAATTCTGCTGATAGTCACAGAACATAAAATTTCAAACATTTTCTGATCATTACTGTGTACAAACAATTTTAAGTTCATTTTTCAATGATCTTCTATAAATTATCACTATCAACACTGTTCGCCTTTTCAGGCAATCCTCATATAATTAATAGATTTTGATAATGGTATTAATTGTCTTAATGATCAGCTAAAATGAATGATACAGTTTTGTATTTATGGTTAGTGAATAAGTGTTGGTTTATGATAGAATTTGTCAGAGTACATGATATTTTTTATTTAATAGTTTTTCCTCTAATGTTTGCTTTGGAATAAACAGGTTGCTCTCAGGTTTTTTTCTTTGAAATGAACAATGTCTCCTCACGATTTTATTTTGTATCACTTTAAAAGTTTGTAAGTGTATTTGAAGGGGTAAAACATTATTGCATTAATGTCAGATTGATTTATAACATTTTGATTTACAATTTGGTTACGTTAAAAATATGTGAGATGAATGTTCTTTCATTTATTCATTTTATTTTGTCCCATTTATACATATACTTACAATTATATGATAAATTATTCAGGTTAAATTGAACGTTCACATGGTTTCTGTAGTACTACAAAGATTTTGCTTAACAATATAATGCCTAAAGTTCATTCTCCACTCATACATTTTTAATTTATGACAGTCACTTAGTTTCCTACATTACCAATGCAGAATTACTTTTTCAAAGCTTACAAAATACATTTTATGCTATAAAATATCTAACATATTTACGCATTGTTGATGCAAACAATTTTTGAATAGTGACATTTTTTTCCTTTGTTCCAAGGATTTAAAAATGGGAGAGATATTGAGTGATTATTTTAATGAGACCACTGGGGGCTATAATCCTGTGATGGGAGGGAATAAATTAGAGGGGGTCTCCCTATAAGTATAAACGAGGAAACTACAAAACTGGAAATTATGAAGGAACTCAGAAGGCTAAGAAAAATGCAAAGGGACTGGTGTAGATAATATTACTACAGAGTGATAGCCAAAATGATGGAGAGATTAATATGCAACTATATCAGAAATTTCGCCGAGGAAGGAAACTGGTTTGCATATCAACAACATGGTTTTAGGCAAGGATATTCATGTCGCTCTCAGATGGTTGGCCATCTGCAAGATATTTCAGATGAATTGGACAAAGAAGGCCAAGTTGATAGCGTAGCACTAGATCTTTCCAAGGCATTTGGCAGAGTGAGCCTTAAAATGGTTTTAAATAAATGGAAAACTATTGGATTGAATGGAAAAGTTACTTGCTGGGTAGAGGAATTCTTAAAAGGTGGAAAGTTAAGTGACACAGTAGGAAATACATTATCAAAAGAGGTGGAAGTAATTATGGGAGTGCCACAAGGTAATGTATTTGGACTATTGCCGTTTATTGTTCTAATGAATGATTGCATTCATGGTTTAAGGTCAGAAAGTAGGTAGTCTGCAAATGACATAATGGTATACAATAGGATCAGAACAGGAAAAGACTGTGAACAGCTGCACGTTGACCTGGATAGAATATCTAAATGGATTGGTCAGCATGGAATGAAGATAAATGTGAAGAAGAGTCAGCTTATTAGGTATACAAATAAAAAACGAAAAGTTGTTTATGATTATAAGGGTGAGGTCAGAATTGCTAGTTGAAGGCTTGAAGTGTAAATATCTTGGCATAATGTTTGATAATAAACTCAACTGGGCAGAGCTAAGGTGATAGGAAAAAATTACAAAATTTTTCGTTTACTGGAGAGGGAATGCACCAGAGTAGTTAGGGAATTGGGTTACAAAACTTTGGTCAGACCATTGGTTGAATATAGTGGTGTAGCTTTGGACTCACATTTTGGGTATCAAATACAGGAGTTGGAGGGTGTCCAAAGAAGAGAAGCTAGATTTGTTTGTGGAAATTATCACTAGACCCAGTCAATAACTGATATGATAAAGGATCTGGATTGGGAGTCGTTGGAGGAAGGTGAAGAGTGTGCTGGGACACCCAATTTCTGGGCGACCTTTTTTTTGCGCTTCACTACTGCCTGCCCTGGGGGGACAATGGGTGGAAGCTATTTAAAGGGGCAGCAGGCCTTCTCCCACGGTTTTTTTAAAATTGTTGTTGCACAGGATCTGCAGATTTTCAAACTGCAGTTTCTGTTAGCCTATTGGACATTGTTATATTTATAATGAATTTCTTCTTTTTTTAGACCATAATTGATGATATGTAGTCTTTTATTTTTTTTTTTACCAACTTAAAATTTATAATCATTCCTTTCCATATTCATTCTCCACATTCTTTCCTTTTGATCTTGGGATATGGTTTATATATAGACTGAACAATAGCGGATTCAGCACTCAACCCCATGGTTCTCCTGATTTTGTAGCAAGTCTTATTTTATAAACCCATAAATTGTTTCCTATTTGATAGATATGATTTGATCTACTAATTTACCTTATTCCCTATTTTTCCAGTTTATTGAGTAACCTTCTCTACTAGACATCACCCAAGTTTTTTGTTGCTGTACAGGATCTATAGACTTTCAAATTGCAGTTTTTGTTGGCCTGTTGGACATTGTTGTGTTTATATTGAATTTTTTCTGCTTTTTTAGTCCATTAATTGATGAAATGTAGTCTTTTATTTTTTTGATTACTTAAAACTTTAATATTCCTTTTCTTATTCATTCAGACTACATTTAAGAAGTAAGATCTCCGAAGATTATAGGGTCCAGTTTTAACTGGTTGAATAGTTACTCCCCCTAAACACACTAACATTATTAATCGCTCTCTGCCATTACACCTTGTCGCCATGACAGCCAATTCTTGTCCCAGAGTAACATTCTATTTTATTTTTTCTTTGGAACCTGTTATGTAACATCTCGTTAGTTCCACAAGACTTTTTTGTTTTCAATTAATTTATAATCATTTCAATTTTTTCAATTGTTGTAAGACTTAGGTATATTTAATCTGAGTTGATGTTAATTCCAGATAAGTCATTGCCATTTAAATGTAACTGTTAATTATTTGTGTGTTGTCACCCGATAATGCATTGAATATAAAAGCAATATTTAAACAAATAATATATTTTTCCATAAATTCTATTGAGTACTGATAATTCCAGGATTGAATTTATTTATTCTTATACTGTCGGAAATGCAAATGCTATTGACATCTGACTCTGCCATTACTGTTGCTTGCACAGCCTCTAACTTGTTAATCACCTATTTATTTATTTTATTCTCTAAATTGCAGAGTGCTCTAAGCAACCTGGAGGAAATGAAGGCGGGTCGTGGTGATGGGACATACCAGGAGCGAGGCCGGCGAATGGGTGTAGGCCCAATGAGATCACGACCGGCAGAAAAGCGAATTGATACATCACCGTACAGCAGCGGAGCTTATCTTTCACCACCACCTGATACCAGCTGGCGTCGCACAAACTCGGACTCAGCATTACATCAAAGTGCCATGTCTAACACTGCAGATACTGGCTTGCATGCCTCTGGTTCACAGAGGAGGGGTGAGTATGTTTAAGTAGTAATAGTTTCCTAATAAGTATGTAGAAAAATGCATCTATATCATGATAGTTGAATGAATTATTAAGTAGGACAATGCTTCTAAATAATTAAATCAAACTGGTACTATATGATGGCGTTTGTATTTCTATCCTATTTAACAAATTAACTTTTTTCATAAAATTTTAAATAGATTTTCAGAAAGGAATTGGTTAAGGGATGAGGGAGGTTGTAGAGTGTTGAAATTTCAAAAGACTCTGATACTATGAATTCAACCTGATACTAATGAAAAACAGTTATAATTAAAAGGAACAGTTACTACACACACAATTGGTTTTTGCAAGCTTAAAAAACTAGAAATTTTGCTAAGTTTAAGTCTCAGAAAAACTGTGGACAAAATTGAATCAAAGGAGGATTCAGTGCGTTGATAATCAAAGCAGGAATCTTGGCAATATGGATAAAAATCACCTGAATCGCTTTGATAACAGAAGAAATATTTAAGTCCTTGATAAAAAGAGAATGCACAAAAAATTTATCAAGACAAATCTGGCTGTACAAATAAGATAAATTGGAAATTCAAGAAAATCAAAGATAAAAGGCAGTAAGAGAAGTGTGAAGTATTACGAAAGGAAATAGTTGTACGTAAGTTGGATACAGCATAAAGGAAAATCTAGTAGAATTTTGGAGAAATGTAAATATATGTTTTAACAATAAAGTTGCTGACCAGAAACCTATTTTAAACTCAGTAGAGTGTTAACACGTGGGGAGACTTTAGAGAAATGGTGTGCTGAAATTAGCATGATTTACTGAAAATACGGGTCAATGTTAATACCAATTTAAGAGATCCTGTTCTAAGGGAAAAATTTAATATGGTTTTAAAAGATTAAAATCTCCTCAAAATTGCTAAAATCTATTGGAAGAAGAAGAATTAAAATGGTTATTGAGGCTGAAGTTGCAAAATAGATGAGATTCCAACAGATTCAAATGTGAATATTGTTTTAATTCTTCCAAAGTACAAGCTGATGAAGGTGAAAACTATTGGTCATAAATATGTGAACTATCATTCAACAAATTAAGCATTATATTAAAAAACTAGCTGGTACCTATGATTTCCTTCGTGTTTGTAAAGTATTTGGATTGACAGCTACTGACATCTAACAACCATAGTGCACGATGGGAGACTCAATGCTATTACCACACACAAATGCCAGTCATCTGCGCTACGTAGTTCAGGCAGCAAAGTAAAATTTACGGACACACATGTCTTCGGACGAAATACGAAAATATCCTTGCTCGACCACTTTCAACCACCATATCTCCCACACTCCTACAGTTACTGAAATTCGGCCAACATTATGATCGAAAGGCGACTCTGTGTTACTACCACACACAAACGCCAGTGATCTGCGATAGATAGTTTCCGCTGAAAAGTGGTACTCTAAGGGACATGAGTCTTTGGCAGAAATATGAAATTGACGCAGGTCGACCACTTTCAACCCCCATATCGCCCACACCCCCATAGCTACCAACATCTAACAACCACAGTGCTCGACAGGAGACACGATTCTACTACCACACACAGACACCAATGATCTATGCTATGTTGTTGTGGCAGGAAATATAAGTATGAGGAGACACAAATTTTTGGTCGAAATATGAAAACGCCCTGCATTGACCAAATTTAATCATCATATCTCCCACATCCCCACAGCTATAAACACCAGTGATTTGTGCTAGGTAGTGGTGGCTGTAAAGTGAAATATCGTAAAACACACATCTATTTTTATATATATAAGATTACTGATCATGATAGAATGCAGATGAATAAAATTTAATAAAATGGAAGAAATATTAAATGAAAATTAGTTTAAGCTAAGGGGATGGGGGAAATGAGAAAAGCAGACCTGGCATTAAAAGTCTAATATCAGAAATAATAATCAAAGCATTTGACTACACCATTTGGATGTGATGGACAAAGTTGTATTGATTGATACCTTTGTCGTATTCAGAAAAAAGTTGCATATCATACCACATATAGTGGGAAGCTGCAAAAGAACTAGTCATTGATTTATAATTAATAGTGATTACTATCTGTTGCACATGAGATATCTTTAGTGACAAGTGGGAAAATAAATATTAATGAATTTATTTATGAATTGGATCTTTTTCAATTAATAAAAAATGAATGTTTTTTTGATTGTATAAAACATAAAAAATAATTGATTCTACTGACTATCAGTACAGAGCACATGAGCATCTCAGGGCCACTATTTAGGGGCAGAATTGTTGCATTCACACAGAATTCAGATTAGTTTTCCATCTGATGTGCCTTACTGCCAGAAACTGATATGGGTGATTGACTATGATATTAGCATTATATCACATCAGACAGCAGCATCTCTTTGGGAATGCTGGCAGCTGTCGTGTCTTGAACTACCCACCTCGGTCTCTTAAAAAACACAGTACCTGGGCTCAATATTTTATTCTGTGTGGTAGGTATCCAGTTCCATTATCCCAGGCATGGTACAAAAAACACTTTACTGTTCTTGCGTCAGCAGTCACTTCTTTTCCCTTTGCTTTCCTTGCTGGCAACAAAACTCAGACATTGGGATCGATGCCATTGCTCTCCGATGCCACCAGTCTACAAGGCCATACCATCCTCTCATTTGCAAACTGTATCTGAGATTTCTGCAAAAAGTCTTCATTTGTTAGACATTTTCCTCCTCAGTTTACCCAGTACCTTCTGGTTGCAATTGTCTCACTGTTTGTTTCTTCCCCCTTCTTCAGTTTTGCGTTACTGTTTCTTGAGATGACATTGATGTAGGATTGTTCAAGATAAGAGTGATAGAATTTTTCAGCGGCAGCCAAGAATAACGATAAAGTGTGTACTTTCTCCACTGTAATCATATCTTAGTTTGCACCAATGTTGCAGTATTTTATGTTGACACTATTCCTTGTCCCCTCCAAGAGGTGAGTTGACAGCACATTTCATCAATATTCGTTGCTTATGTAGTAGTTTCTCCAAACCTTCTATTGATTGCAATATGTGCTGATCATTCCTAATAATTTCTATTTACAAAGATCTTGAGGTGTTAAAACATATCACCGCATGTAGCAAGAGTCACTGAAATTTATTTCATAACATTCCTACTAAATGAATCATTCCTGTTAACAGCAGTCATTTTGGTTATGCTGGTTTGTTCTGACCTACTGATAAATATTTTACATGTTATCAGATATCTATTGTGTCTCAATATGAGATAGGTCTCAACTCACTTCTTTACTGTATACCATTTTTTCTGCAACTAACCTTATTTTTCTACTGTTTGTTTCTTTTGCTCTGCTCTAATTATAACCACTTAATTCAGTCTTTGAAGTAAAATTTGTTTATACACTCCTGTTATCACAAAAATTGGCGAAATTTGATATGCAAAGAATGTGGTGGCTATCAAAGATGTTACAAAACAAAGGGATTTAACAGAAGAGCAGGTGCCACGGAATGTTAACAAACTTGGAATCATGAGTGTTGTATTTCAATTCTATACTTATAGTACAGCATGTTAGACAACTTGCCTGTATTGGCGTTTGCTTCAGAACAGCATCTACAATGTGATCATGCCTGGTACCTTAAGAGTTTTCTTCCCGATTGCCAATCCCTTCTGATAACACCAGGAGATAAAGGTATTGTTCATAAATAAAATGCACTGTAGACTTGGGTTGAAATTTTAAAACTGTTACATTATTCAAAAGTTCGTCATCAGTACCAGTTAATATAAGGTGTCAAACTCTATCTGAAAACAAAGTTGACTGCAGGTTGAACCATTCACACACACCGTAAACAGGTTCCAATGATACCGCAAAAGATAGAAAACTTACACATTCATTGCAAGCTAATGTTCACACCAATGTGGTGTCAAGATTAGGTAACTCCTCGAGATGGCTACATCGCTATTAGCCTGTGTTTACTCCCGACTGCCCGGGCAATGGAGCAGCTTACATTACAACCAACCAGTCACTTCACGTCTGCCAAAATACTGCCCCTGTCAACATGGCGGATCTTATCCTTTTATGGACAACGTATCCTATTGTGAAATTCAGTGGGGCCATGTGCAAAACTCATCCTTATTTTATTTCCAATCGCTCTGAAAATTTTACACTTAGCAGAATGTACTTAAAATATTACTTTTGATTCTGTGGTTCTTCCTCCTAAGTATGATAGTTTCTGAGAACAAAATTCCTGAAGTTGTGAAACCTTAAATCTATCATTGTTATTACAGTTCTTGATTCTGTAAGATGGTTCTGCTATCATAACATTCTATGAATAATTCCCTGACTTATGGTGTATGATACAATCCTATTTTACTAGTATCTGATATTGAAAATGAATTTTTGATTAAAAGATATCAAATGTCAAAGATTGGCTGATTACACAATGTAAACTACTGGACCTTTTAAGTTGAGACTTGTTTTAAACTTCTGCAAATTTAATTTCCTACCAGCTGGTGGTGTTTTCTAAGTATCATCTCATCTCTTTCGAATTTCTTATTTTTTGTTGTGCAATCGTTTGGTCGGCATAAAATCTACTGTTGTGATTTTGTGTTGTCAGATAGATGCCTGGCCACCATCTTTCTTATTTCCATTCTTTTTGAGTTTCTGTGTATTTTAAATGTTAATGAAAAATGAATGCTTTCACTGTGATTAGAAAAATTTTAGCTTTAAAAGAGTAAGTTTAAATTTTTCCTGAGATACGTAATTTATGTGGTTCCTATGGTGACGTATTACGTTCAATTGTAAATTTTATTTTATAAGTTCCCAAAATTCCGACTTTCTAGTTTATCTACCATCTACCAACTCTATTTTCTTAAATGATGTGCAACTCTTTTTTTTTCTGAATCTGTTGAGCTATAATGCTTTGTTGTGAGTTGAAAATTGAAGCTGTTAACTTTAAAAAATCTGATGAAATCTTTCCCACATGCTTTTAGATCACTAAATTTTTAATATCTTCTTAATACAATTTTCTCAACCGAAAGTGTTATACCTCATTTTACTCATAATTTAATTCTGCAGCTGTCTAAATGAAGGGAACAAAATCTTTTTTTTTTAAACTCCAAATATAGCATGTGTTGATTTTTCATTTCAATAGAACCTTCCTTTTTAATGTGTCTTTTATACCTGAAACAGCTAGAAAACTACTTTAGGAATATTTTGCTGTTGATTTACTATATGCTCACAACTTTTTTTAACTAATTTTGATGATATGTCAGGAAAATTAAGGTTATATTATAGGTATTTGGATTTCTTTATATACAGTGCCATAAACGCTTTGATTACAAGAAGCTACTTACATTTTGTTGACCCTCATTCACACAAAAATCAGGATCAAAATAGGAGAAGACTGTGAACAGCTACCTAAATGGGTAGGTCAGCATGGAAGAAGATAAATGCCAAGAAGAGGCATCTTATTAGATACACAGATAAAAAACTAAAGGTTATGTATGATTATAAGGGTGAGGTCAGAATTTCTAGTTGAAGGCTTGAAGTGTAAATATCTTGGCATAATGTTTGATAAGAAAAGGCTCATATTGTGTATGTCTCTTTTATCGGTCTTCTCATGTTTAGTCTCTATTCCATTGTATCTGCCATCTTCCTCCATATAGGTCCTGTTTTTTTGTTCCTTCGGTCCTGTGTTTATCATTTCCATTACTGTTCGGATTGCCCCTGTTGTGTTACCGAGTTTCCCATCACTCCTCCTGAATCATTCTGCCTTACTTCTTCCCTTCTATCCACCTGACCATTATTGTAATGCACCCATTGGTTATTTGGCCGTCTGTCCTCATATTTCCTTCTTCCATTACCACCAGAGTTCCTGTTGAACTGTTCTCTGTTGTATCCAGAAGCATGGCCTCTATCTCTGGCAAAATTCTCCCTTGGTGGCTTCCGATTTGACCTATTATTGTTTCGATACTCGTTTCTTCTTTCATCCCTTGACTCATACTCATTAGTGCTGCTCCACTGATCCAACCTTTCAATAGCTTCAAGAAAATCTTCATTATTATCAGCTTCTCCTGAACTGGCCTGGGCAATTTCTGTAATAAAACATCGATTTTTTTCATCATCCTCTATCTCCTGGTCAAGGTAACGGAAGCTCTTTAATCACTGCTTCACAGAAATTCTTCGTACTCTCATCTTGCCTACTATATTAATGGCGGTTCGAGAAATCTCTCTTTACTCTTCTTTGCTTTCTCAATGACCAAACTGAGCGGGGCGGTGTAACGGTTAGCGTTCTCGCCTCGCATTCGGGAGGACGGCGGTTCGAATCCCCGTCCGGGCATCCAGATTTGGGTTTTCCATGGTTTCCCCAAATCACTCCAGGTGAATGCCGGGATGCTTCCTTCAAAAGGCCATGGC
Organism: Vandiemenella viatica; assembly: GCA_031002005.1. Taxonomy (NCBI): domain Eukaryota; kingdom Metazoa; phylum Arthropoda; class Insecta; order Orthoptera; family Morabidae; genus Vandiemenella; species Vandiemenella viatica. Next base: position 245,440,036 of record JARYHS010011408.1, on the reverse strand, counting down.
CGAAATCCTTCCCATTCCTTGCCCCCATCTTTGCCCCCCCTTTCCCATCTCTAAAAACCTCGATGTTAAAAAGAGTCGTAAAGCAGTTACAAAAAAAAAAAAAAAAAAAAAAAAATCAATGACCAATATTTGTTCAGAAATCATAAAAATTCCTCACAATCTTTACACTCTTCAACATTTTTACAATTCCATGCAAATACATGTCCTCACATCATGCTTTTGACATGTCTTATCCTACTAGCATCTGACCATTCACGCGGAAATTCATTTCTATAAACTCTGACAAATTCCACAGCGTGCACACCTTTTTTTGGGCTCAAACTTCACTTCCATTAATTTAAAATGACTTATTATAATGTTGTCACCCCCCATAGTAGCAACACCTCGCTGTTCTGTTTCATCAACTCTTTAGCTCATCTGTGCTACCTCTTCTAGCACATCTTCTTTGACACCTTTCATCTGTACATCCATCTGGCTAGCTACTTCTGCAACTTCACGGGTCACTTCTCGACATCCTTATCCATGGCTATTAATCTATCTTCTAGTCTTGAATTTCTTTTGGTAACTGTTTCGTTGTTCTCCTTTAGCTCTTCAGTTCCCCTTACACAATCTTTCTGATTCTTGTAAATAATTTAATTCTCTTCTTTCAGGGCTTCCTCCCCCCCCCCCCCCCGTATCACATTGTAATTTCTCTTAACATCGTCTTCAACTCTTCATTGCACTAAGCATGCTATACTCTGCCAATTAGTCTCTTCTTGCCTTTCAGTGTATTCATAGAGAATTGCTGCTTCCGTTTCCACACTTGTTTTTACATCCTCTTTCAATATCTGCCTTATATCCTCTATCTTTTGGTGGTTTCTATCCTTTACCTGCTGAATATGTTCATCCATTTGCAACATATCATCTTTCTCATTTCCTCTGTTAGTTGTCTCCCCATTTCTTCTGCATTCTATTCACTTGATTTAAAATTTTCTGTTATTTTTCTTCCTATTTCTTCTATTAAGGTAAACAACATAAAAAATTCACTCCCTTTCTGTTTGTGAGCTTCATTCTGCCCATTACCCATTTCTTTCTCTCGAATATTACTCTGGCTGACTGGTACTGGTATAGATGTAACATTTGTAGCACAGTTTTCCGTCTCGATGTCATAAATACTGCCGTTCCTACTGTTTGTACCAACATTACTTCTGGCCAGTTGTTTAATTCCATTCCCCCCCACATGTTTTCACAGATGCTGTTACTACTATTTGCAAACCAGCTTCCAACTCCACTTCCCCCCATGTTTTTATCGAGGCTTGGAATCCCAGAACTTTCATTACAGGAATCGGAATTATTTTCTCCCCAACCAAGGTTCGATTCAGTATTCATCCTAACTAATTCTCCACACTTTCCTTCCATTATGATGACAAATTAAACAAATTAAATAAAAAAGTCTCATAACCTGCTGCGTTACAACACAGTTCCGCCAAACCATACGACAATGCAACACTTAAAATTTAAATTCAAAACCACACAATGCAGTTTACAAGGCAGCTAAAATATGAAATGGGCTCAGAAACCCATTCAAACATTACTTACTATGCCACACATTAGCTGTAATACTGCAACATGCATTTAATAACATTTAATACAGTTGCAATATTGCCAAGCTGAGAATTTACAATACAACTGACATGTACACATGTACAAATTGCTTTTCAAATACTTAATTTGCATAAACCCCCCTCTTGAATGATATCAGTTATCTTTATTTGCTTAGCTAAACCCTTCACAGTACTTATGAGTAATTTAAACAACTTTTCACAACTTACAAATATTTTTTAAAATCATATTTTTGACGATACTTTTACCAACTTTATCATCTACAATTTTGATTTTTACTTTTTAAACACTTTCTTTGTTAATTAACTGTATATTTTTCAATATTCTATCACTTTTTCAGTGTTATCGTGAGAAACGTTCCAAGCAAAAGATTTCAGAGTCACTATTTCTGCTGTAGTTATTTCAATGAAACTGCAATTTTGCCCCAAAAATATATTGATTATGTACATGCCCACATCTGCAACTATCTTCTTTCCACTATAGATACCTGATAATGGGTACCGTCGTCTTCTGATGCCTGCTGATCAATTAAAGACTCCAAGATTCGTTCAGTGTTAATTTATACTGCTGAATTCTGGTTTAATGGTCGCCAATCTGCGAAGCCTTTACCTTCAAATATTAAATAAATCTTGGCAGGGTCACCAATTTGCGAGGCTCTTGTAATTAATTGAACAATGGTAGCTCGCTGAGGACGATATGTAGGCCCCAAAATATCAACTCACACGGTTTTGCACTACCGCCTCACTTAACTATGTAATAGGATACACAATTATCCGAACTCCGACTGTCTGAATCGCTGAATATCCGAATAGCTTTTTTAAGATGTGCATGGAACAATTTGAAAGACGTACCAACTGAAGAAGAGAAGGAAAAGGAGGAAAATGAAAAAGATCAATGTAAGGAAAGGAAGAGACAGGAGGAGGAGATGACGTGTCACTTGAGGAATTAAGAAACATTCTTTTGAAAATTCTTGGATGTTCAGACGTTAGTGCTGAAGATATAGGAGAGTGGGAGGTATGTGTTTATGAAATTCTAACTGATGATGAACTTATTGAAAGTGTGAGAGAAGAAATTGTCAAAGAAGAAGATGACCTTAATGTCAAAGTCAGTCGAGAATCTGTCGGCCTTGAAACTGCATTGCTGTGGATGGAGCGCCAGCTCGAGTGTGACCACACGTAACTTCTCACTGTCAGATGAATACAGTTAAACGGCATACTTTGACCTAAATGTACAGCACGCAATAACTTTTATTTACAGTACGGGTCATACATACAGTACTATACTAATGTACAGCACTTGTAACGATGCTTAACATGTAAAAGCGTTGACTTTTCATTTAATTAATTAAAAGCTCACTTTCTTTAAAAATAGTTTATCTCCCATTTTTAACATACACACATACAGTAATTAATTAAAATAGACCCTTTTTTGGAAAAAAATCAAACTATCCGAATTTCTGATTATCCGAATGGGGTCCGGTCCCAATTTATTCGGCTAATTGGAGTTGTACTGTATCTTTTTTTTTTTTTTTTTTTGCTGTCGTCAGTCATTCGACTGGTTTGATGCAATCCTCCATCCCTTCCTATCCTGTGCTAACCTCTTCATTTCTACATACCCTCTACAACCCACGTCCTCAATTATCTGCTTCATATATTCTAATCTCTGTCTTCCTCTACAGTTCTTACCTTCCACTGATCCCTCCACTAACAAATTAACCAATCCAGCATGTCTCAAAATATGACCTACCAGCCTGTCTCTTCTTCCTGTAAGCTTCTTCCATAAACTTCTTTTCTCACCCATCATTTCCAAAACTCGTTCATTTCTTACTTTGTCTGTCCACTTAATTTTCAGCATTCTTCTGTAGCACCACATTTCAAATGCTTCAAGTTTCTTTCTTTCCGGTATTCCTAAAGTCCATGTTTCGCTACCGTAAAGTGCTGTGCTCCACACATAGAGTTTTAAAAAGTTCTTTCTAATTCCTTGATCAATATTTGAAACTAAAAGGTTTCTCTTTTTCATGAAGGCTCTTTTTGCTATTGCTATTCTGCTTTTAACATCATTCCTGCTTCGGCCATCGGTTGTAATTTTGCTTCCCAAGTAACAGAACTCACTCACTTCTCCTATTGCATCCGATCCCATTTTTATATTTAATCTGCTAGTATTGGTATCATTTCTACTACATTTCATCACTTTTGTCTTACTTTGATTTATATTCAGTCCAAAATCTTCCTTCAGTATTTTGTTCATGCCATTCAATAACTTCTCAATATCCTCAGCCCTCTCTGCTAACAAGACAATGTCATCAGCAAATCGTAGCATACTGATTTTTTCTCCCTGAAACTTATGCCACATGGAAATTTTTCTTTGACTTTCTTCATTGCTTCTTCTACATACAAGTTGAATATTAACGGGGATAGACTACAACCTTGTCTCACACCCTTTTTGACTGATGCATGTCTCTCGTGATTCTCTACTTTTATTACAGCCACTTGATTCTTATATAGTTTATAGAGTATTCATCTATCTCGATACTTTAGACCTGACTTCTTTAAAATTTTGAACATCTTGTCCCACCTAACATTATCAAAAGCTTTTTCTAAATCAACAAATGCCATAAAAGTATCTTTGTTTTTCTTGATCCGCCCTTCAAGTATTAATCTTAAAGACAGAATTGCTTCCCTTGTACCGCGATTTTTCCTAAACCCAAACTGATCTTCACCTACTATCTCTTCTACTACCCTTTCCATCCTTCTGTATATTATTCTGGTCAGTAATTTTGAAGCATGTGATGTTAGACTAATGGTGCGATAATTCTCACATTTGTTGGCTTGTGCTTTCTTTGGAAGTGTGAAGATGATATTTTTATTAAAATCAGTTGGAATTTCTCCTGTTTCATAACTTTTTGATATCAGCTTGAATAATCTTTCGATTCCTTCCTCTCCTAGGGATTTAAGAAGTTCTGCAGGGATCTCATCAATACCAACTGCCTTATTGGCTTTCAAGTCATTCAGAGCTTTATTAAATTCTGTCCTCAAAACAGGATCTCCTAAGCCATCCATGTATCTTTTATAATCTAAAGTATTCAGATTTTTTCTAAAACAATTATGATTTATTTACACATAGCTCAATCAATACTGTTTTTTCACATTCATAAAATCAGAAATACAATACCGTTGATCTACACAAACTTTTGAATACTCCTACCAAATGTCACTGTACTCACTCTCTCTCCACCATTTCTCCCCCCCCCTTTTTTGCGCCTTTTAGTCTAGTCGGCTTACCAATTTCAACAAATAAAATATAGCAAAAAAAACAAAAAAAACAACGCTTTAATTTACCCCAGGTTCTAAACATCCTACTAAACTGTGAGGCATTCTTTAAACAATACATATATATTATTTACAAACTGGCTGGTGAAGTGGGACCTTACAGTTTACATGATGTGAATTGACTGCAATGACAATAGGCAGAAGCGTCGATGGTTAGGGCAAGAGAGTCGACTAGCTTGCTAGTAATAATTTGAAGATGGTCCACTGTTAGGACAGTTCTCTAGTCAAACGTTATGATCTTCTTGAAAGTACATTCATTTTACAAAAAGGAATTAATATTGTAGCTGATTTGTTTATTATAACATTGAATGATATGAATAATAATAAAAGAAAATGCTACAAATAAGTAAGAGTGTGGATGCCAAAATGCTTAAAGTGCTGCAGTGATTTTTTTGATTGAAGTTGCAGAAAGTTACAGAAATCATTTAAGACCAACTGTGTCTCAATTTGAAGAGCTGCAGTCAAATATAAGAAACAAACACGACTCCATAATGAGGCAATTTTTTAATAGCAGCATCTATAATCCTCTTTCTTATAACGTTTATTCTTAAAATTTCAAAGAATTTCTTCACTTTCATGCAGTTCTGATGATTTTAATGCCTCTGTTTCATTCCACTTACTCGATTTGTTGGTTGTCGCCATCTTGTTTGTTGAACTCGCACGCCAAAAGTTGATCATGAACAGAGTCCACCATCTTCAGTCAACTGACTGTCTTGAGCCTGTAGGCATAAGATGAGTGACTATCAAGCATTGCGCACGCACCCAAGACAGTACACTCATTAACTACCATCGTTTAAACAAGGCCTAAGACATACAAAACCTGTTTTCTTATTTATATTTGGTAATTGGTACCATTTTATTTCCCATTAGACTCATATTGTGTCCTAAATACTCCATGAGTAAAATTTTTCCTTCAGCAATCTGATTGGTCTAAGTTCCGGCCTGGTTATCAAGGTTTTTAAGTAATTCGACGAAAACGTGATGGTAATTGCTTAGCTTTGGAAATAGTTATGCTGTCTTGTTGTAAACTACAACCCCCCATTTAATGATGTCATTTCCAGCATGACAGAAACAATTTTTTAATCTGAGAGCAAAGCTTTTCAGGGCATTGTAAATAAATAAACTGCTCTCCAGCTTCCAGCCACGTACAAACATCACATTTATGGGATGTTTTGAGGGAGCCAATCTCTGCCTCCATTTTCAACCAACGGTATAACTTTAATAACTACTACTTATTAAAGTTATATTTTTGGTTGAAAATGAGGAAAGAGATGGACTCCTTCAAAAGTCCCATAAATGTCGTATTTATACATGGCTGGAAGTGCAAAAGCAGTTTATTTAATTTTGTAATCTTTGATAAATCTTTTATAGTCTTCAGTTCCCCATAAGCACAAAAAATTACAAAAATGTACTTTCAAACTGGTGTGATGACACATGTCAAATATCAACTAGTTTCATGGTTGTTAAATATGGGGCCAATGCAAATGAAGAGTTACTATTTTGCACTTAAAAGTTGAACCAAAAGTGCAGATTGATGTATTTATCAGTTTTGTAGTTACTGTGTCATTTTTCAGTGTAAATGTTGTCCCAAAATGAGTGCTTCTGTTATCAGTCAGTATTCTCAGACATTGCTATACATGTGGAAGTAGAGGCATTTTGCTAATAAATAATTTTGCAGTGTAGACTTTGGTTCTTTGGGTTAGTTACACCATTCCCAGTTTCAATGTTCATAATTATTTTTCATGTTGTAAAACATACTGATAATTTTTAACTATTTTTTCCCCAGTTTGTGATGGCCAACTTTTGGGTATAGTAGTTGCGGATCCAAATGATCACAGTCGAAAGACTATGGCTCCTACACTAGATGGTCGTCCCAGATCTAGTTGTGAAGTTCCAAGGGTACCAGGAATAAAGTAAGTAAATATATCATGGTGTAATTATTTTGTCAAGTATAGCTACCAGAAATGACTGAAAAGCCAAAAAGAATGTCATTAATCTTCTGCCTGATATGTAAGGTATTCTGATGGAGTAAATGATCTGGGAAACAAAACTGATGGAAACGGAAGTTTAGATGAAAATTTTGGTGATACATTTAGATGCCATAGATTGTCTAATTTTCCTCTGAGAACTCAGCTGATTTTCATAGTTTTGGAGAATGTTAATGTTATTAAAATTGTACAGACTCTATATCTTGTTAGATTATAACTGAGAATTAATTGAACTTATCATAGCTCTCATTACATAACTCATCACATTGTTTCTTGACAGTGATAAAGGTTTAATGTAACAGAGGTTCTTTTGCCAACTGCTAATGTGGAAGTGACAGAAGTACTGGATTCCAAGAGGAGGCCTAGCAGTCTTGAAGGTGTCTAGATGTAAAGCAGGCCACAATGGTTGTAAGATTGAATGTTTATAAATTTAAAAACTGCTATGATACTTTTCAGTTCTCTATTCTGGAGTAAGCTAAACACTATTTTTTAAGTGTAAACTTCCATATTCCCTATTCTCTATTTTTCTTATTCAGTTTGTTTATTTTACTTCACTCTTAATAGAGCTTTTATTGCTGAATGTTAGTTTATTGCTGCTAATGCCTAGAGGTAGCATAGCATCATTCGATAACTGTAACAAACAGAAATCTACTTTTTGTCAAGTTTTGGACACCTTAATCTTACAATTCATGTCTACGACATACATTAGTTATTTTTTTTTTTTTCATCAGTCTTTTGACTGGTTTGATGCAATCCTCCATCCCTTCCTATCTTGTGCTAACCTCTTCATCTCTACATATCCCTTGCAACCCATGTCCTTAATTATCTGCTTCATATATTCTAATCTCTGTCTTCCGCTACAGTTCTTACCTTCGACAGTTCCTTCCACCAGCAAATTAACCAATCCAGCAAGTCTCAAAATATGACCTACCAGCCTGTCTCTTCTTTCTGTAAGCTTCTTCCACCCATCATTTCCAAAACTTGTTCATTTCTTACTTTGTCTGTACACTTAATTTTCAGCATTCTTCTGTAGCACCACATTTCAAATACTTAAATTTTCCTTCTTTCCAGTATTCCTAAAGTCCATGTTTCGCTACCGTAAAGTGCTATGGTCCACACATAGAGTTTTAAAAATTTCTTTCCGATTCCAAATCAATATTTGAAACTAAAAGATTTCTCTTTTTCATCAAGGCTTTTTTGCTAGTGTTATTTTGCTTTTAACATCATTCCTGCTTCAGCCATCAGTTGTAATTTTGCTTCCCTATTAACAGAATTCACTTACTTTTCCAATTGCATTCGTTCCTATTTTTACATTTAATCTACTGGTATTGGTATCATTTCTGCTACATTTCATCACTTTAGTCTTGCTTTCATTTATATTCAGTACAAAATCTTCCTTTGTTCATGCCAGTCAGTAATTTCTCAATATCTTCAGCCTTTTCTGCTAACAAGACAATGTCGTCAGCAAATCGTAGCATACTGATTTTTTCTCCCTGAACACTTATGCCACATGGCAATTTTCCTTTTACTTTCTTTATTGCTTCCTCTACATACAAGTTGAATATTAACTACAACCTTGTCTCGCACCATTTTTAATTGATGCTTGTCTCTCATGATTCTCTTCTTTTATTACAGCCACTTGATTCTTATATAGTTTATAGAGTATTCTTCTATCCCGATACTTTAGACATCTTGTCTCACCTAACATTATCAAAAGATTTTTTTAAATCAACAAATGCCATAAAAGTATCTTTGTTTTTCTTGATCCGCCCTTCAAGTATTAATCTTAAAGCCATAATTGCTTCCCTTGTACCGCGATTTTTCCTAAACCCATACTGATCTTCACCTACTATGTCTTCTATTATCCTTTCCATTCTTCTGTATATTATTCTGGTCAGTAATTCTGAAGCATGTGTTATTAGACTAATGGTGTGATAATTCTCACATTTGTTGGCATGTGCTTTCTTTGGAAGTGTGAAGATGATATTTTTATTAAAATCAGTTGGAATTTCTCCTGTTTCATAACTTTATGATATCAGCTTGAATAATCTTTTGATTCCTTCTTCCCCTAGGGATTTAAGAAGTTCTGCAGGAATCTTATCAATTCCAACTGCCTTTTTTGCTTGCAAGTCATTCAGAGCTCTAATAAATTCTGTCCTCAAAACAGGATCTCCCAAGTCATCAATGTTTACATCGCGTTCCTTTTCCATTATGCTATTGTTCAAGTCGCCCTCATCATACAGTTTCTTAATGTATTCCTTCATTCGGTTAGCTCTATTGTCTGAACTTAATAGAGGTTTACCATCGGCAGCTTTAATGTTCACACGTCTCTTCTTCATTTCTCCAAAATTCTGTTTGATCTTCCTATGTGCAACATCTACTTTACCTACGACCATTTCCTTTTCTAATTATTCACACTTTTCTTCTAGCCATTTTTTTTTTGCTTTTTTTGCATTTCCTGTTTATTTGATTTCTAAATTGCCTGTGTTGCTCTCTTCCTCTCCTTTGATCCATCAGTTCCAAAGTTTCTTCTGTGATCCAAGGTTTTCGGACAGCTTGTTCCCTAAAGCATAATGTTTCTTTACCATTAGTTAATAACAACATAGAAATGTGATTTTTTTGTATATCTTATAATTGATTTATTATAGTGGAAATTATGAATTAATATAGACTGGGACATACATAAACCTGTCTGAATCTACATCTGTACTCAGTAATTCAGAGTTGTGGTCGGCAGAGGATGCTTGCAACAAAGCTAACTTGGTGAATTCAAATCCTAATCTTGAGGGTAGATTGAACTACTATACTTTAGTACAGAGAATTCAGGAAATGTGGTTTGGAGGAGTATATTGTTTTGAATCTTTGGTATACTGTTGACATTATTTGTAACTGCCAATGTCTCTTAAAATCAACAATAAAACCTTAACATAACATTTTCCTCTGTTTGAGGTTGCTGTTTATTTCACTGCACTGTTCTGGTTTCACAAATGTCAGTGAAACGTGAGGGTGGAGATTTTCCCTGTGTGTCAATGCAATGTATTCTTCACAGGTTTGCAGTTGGTGTAATAAAAAGAAAAAATTTTGATGAAGATCAGTGTCATTGTCATCAGATATGTTCTGTTTGAGAAATCCAGGTGTACCCTATTTGTCAGCAGGTGGACCAGCTTGTTTTATGTCCTTGCCATCACCGCTAGGTGGCAGCATATGCGGTCAGCTGCTATCTGGCCAATGGGTGTCGTTGCTCTGTATGAGGTCCTCTCCATTTTCAAATGTAGCTTTGCTCATGCTTGATTCATTACTACTGCCAGCCTTAAATTTGCTGCATCCATCTGAGGTTTGAAAGCACTGGTTTCCACAGTCTGGTGTAGTCATTTTTATTTTAACAAGTTTTTTTTATGATAAGTTTACATAAGTAAGGAGTCTGATCCAGCACTTTCAGATTTTTAAAGTTTATTTTGTGGTTACTGTCAAATCTGTATTGTGACTGCAGACTTCAGCTGTTGTAACAGGTGAAGGTTGCATTGGTATTTAGAGTAGCAGCTCACAGTGGTACAAGTGATCTGCCTGGTGTAGAATTTTTCCTCATCAAAGTGTACGTATTTTTAAACCAAGGTCATCTTTAATGGGATGAATTTTTTGCAGACAGGCAGAAAAGACTCTTCACTTTGTGCGTGTTTAATATACCCTGTTGCAGAACAACCTCCTGCATAATGGGGGAAAAATCAAATCGTGTGGCTGGTCTCCCTGCTATGTTCGTTAATTTCTTACCTCCATCTGAAACACTCTCTCTACTTGCTGTTTGGTGTATCCATTCTGTTTGTAGTCACAGATGTTGGAGTTCCACCTGTAGGCTTTCTGCATCACATGTTTTTGTTGCACTATGAACCAAAGTAGATAGCACTAACAATTACCCACGTCATCTGCTTGAAAGTGTATTATAGTATAAGAGTTTTGGTTACTATTGAAAGTACGGCCAGCAGAAAAATTTCTCCTTTCGACTTGAAAGAATGGTTAACAGCTTGCCTCAAGGAAAAGTTTATCTCAAAGCCTGGAAATGGTAAGAAAGGTGTAATGTGTTCCAGAAGATATGGTTATGCATGTTACTCGCTTAGCAGTAATAGATGTCTAGAGCCAATTCTGATATCATTATAGCGGGAATTTGGTATGGCAGTTGCCTCCTTTACTCAAAATTGTTATGCATCATGGAATATTAGTAGTCATTCTGGACCAGGCTGCATTTCAACCTAACCACAGGCTTCGTTAATGCAGCTCATTGAAAATCGGCATAAATGATTTAGGTGAGGAGTGAACCTTCAGTTTTTCAATGAATCACAGTATATAAAAGAAAATAAAGCAGTAACTTAATTACAGTTTAATTTAAAAAATCTATTTTAATATTTAATTTCTGTGTTACCCTTATTTTTAGTTCTGCAGTCTGTCAACCGATAGCATTATGGATATTTTCTTTATTTTAGTCCGCAACAGTCTGGAATTGTATGTCTGTGTGCAAATTATCAGAAACTGAGCACATGCGGCTTTTGAAAATTTTCGGTTAGGAACTGATCCATATTTACCATTCCAGAAATGTTAGTTTATCAAGTGCACCCATTTTTTTAGTTTTAAAATGAACATGCTTTTAAATATATCATAATGTTGTTGCTTTGATCATTGAAAAGCAGTGTTTGTGATTTACCTAAGAACGATAGAGTAAACGAAGTAGGAAACACTTTGGCGAAGGTGAAATGTAAATTGATAATATCAATTATCAAAGTAACTATTTGTTTTTGTGGGGTAAAAACCATCCTATGTCACTACTCAGACAGTATACTAAAGTTGATTTAAATCCGTTGAGCAATTACGACATATTTAAGGCAGATAGTCAAAACATTCATCCATCCAAACTTTATCATTTATAATAGTATTAAGATGGTACTCTTCTGAGTGAAACAATTGTTTTGGTCCCAGGAGTTTATTAAATGCTCTGTTACAGTTGGTTCACGATATATGTATTGTCCGGGTTTTTAGTGCTGCGTCTTCCAGTGCTCTTGCTTCGAACTCTTACATGTACAAATTGACCACACCAACAGTGTATTAATACAGTCTTCCCTTGTTTGTAAGATTATAGAGTTAAGAACATGTTTAAAAAGAGCTACAATATTGATTGCAAAATGGCAAAGCAAAAGTTGCAGATACTCTTACAAAGAAACCCTGGTGTACAGTTATACACCATTTGGAGCTAACTATGATGTCATTGTCTGTTAACTGGAAGACCTGCAGCATTTTAACGTACAAAGATGAGTTCTTTACATGATGGGAACAATGACTGACAAAAGGATCTAACATTCCTATTAGGCACTTTGTCGCATTGCATGTAAGAGCCTCTATGACATTCACAGTAGTGCACAATAGTGAATCTTTTGTGTATCTGGGTGGTCTGGTGACACATGGTGAAGGCTCTTGATAATGTCAGGGAAGTCTGGTGTCTTCAGAGAGCAGATTTCTTTGGAAATGATATATGGAAACTGTTGCTTTTAGTCCTAAAACAGGAGCACAGAATGTTTAAGGCCAGCAATGGAAACAAAGCAAGCACAGGCAGAGATGAGCAGAATGACAGAGAAGATCTCAGAGCCACAATACCCATTGGCCGGCTGGCACCTGACTGCTTATACAGCCACATTAAATATGCCTGTCAATCTGCTGACTGGTAGTGTCCTTCTGGGTTTCTTGAACAGCACATATCTGATGAATATTACAGAGAACTTTGTCCAAATGTTGTCTTTTTATGACACCATCCAGTTGCAAACCCATGTAGACTACATTGCATTGTCAGTGCATTACTATTTTATATACCTGTATTTAAATTTTTGTGAGTAAATGACTTTGGGATACTTGCTCAAAGAATGGCTATGAAGAATAGCTTAGAAAATAAATAAAAAATAGATATATTGCCCATATGAATCTCGCATGGCTGGGCAGTAGGATCTTTAATTGCTTTCTGAACAAAGAAATGAAGGATGTGTGGTTTGCAGAGATAGAGAAAGACTTACTATAAATGGCGATAACACAAGTGGATATCCAGAAACGTACTCCACTCAGCGAGAAACTCGAAGAGCACCATAGTTTTCCAGAAAATCAGAAATTAAAAAGTGGCAAAACATACTGAGGAAGGAACAACATAGGTTATGAATGTGGGAATACTTGAAGATAGTTAAAGCCCAAGTGCAAGTTAAAAAAGCAAAGATTGTTTTAAATCATTTTTTAAAAAATAAAAAAAAAAAAAAAAAAAAGATTGATTAAAATATTTATTTTAATTTAAAAATATACAAATTGAGTTAAAATATATGTATTGAGCTAGGTACCACCATGAAGCAAACTAGCTTTATTGTTGATGAAGGACCATAAACCCAAAAATTTCATTGCTAAATGTGTACAGGTAAGGGGGGGGGGGGGAAAGGATGGGGGAAGAAAGAGCACTAATTCTGATTTACTCCTGGTGGATGCTTAGTACCCAATACTGTTAGGCCAAATCCCTTCACATAAGTTCAGAGGAACTGCTGTTGGTAGGGAGGATTCTGATAACATACTAATTTTTACTGTTGTATGTTGTGGCCTGTGCTGCAACAGGATGGTCAGGATTTTTGGTGAATACCATTGCTTATAATCCATCAGTTGATGGATAATTGACTGGTAGAAAAACTAATGTATGCAGCGGGACATTTGTTGCATGTAATTTGGTAAATGATGTGAGAAGTTTTGCAAGCGGCATGCCCTACAGTAGGAAAGTTTTCTTCAGTGGTGGGATTGATGAATGTGGTGCATAATCCAAGTGGTGCAGTGTGACCTGTTGCACAGGAAAGACCCAGTAACTGTTTTATTGATTGTGGAGATTGATGCTTACAGACCAGATGTTGACTGTTTGGTGAGGTCTTCTGAAGAAAATTCTAAGAGATTTGTGGAGGAAAGTTTTAATTACAAGACACAGCAATCATTTCTCACATAGTATACCAGAAATATTGGTCAACTGTTAATATACTGCAATGATCAACCAGATTTGGAGCATAATTAACATTCTCATGCTACTTCCCAGACAACCACCATACACCAACACCATACACCTGTTGAGTCACATGCCAATTCTTTTCACCTTGTCCTACAGGTGCATTGATTCCATCAACTATATTCTAAAATTTCCTTCAATCCTGCTCTAAAATCCTCTCCAAGATATCCATCATCTCCACCAGAATCCTGCTTCAGTAGACCCCATTTACAGCAGTCAATTTGTCCATATGTATAAAACAGTTATCAGGATCTTTCCCTAGCTACAGACCTCACTGTAAGAATTATAATATGAATCCCTATGCCATCATCTTCTCCACCAATTGCACCCCTATAGGATATGGCACTTGTAAAAGTCATGTGTCATTTACCTGCTTACTTTCAACAAATGTCAGAAAACATAATACATATATTGGTATGACTTGAAAATAGTTATCCATTAGTATGAAAGTTCATATCATGATCATTCTGTTGTGAATACCACAACATACAACAGTAACAACTTTTATCCTCGTTTCACACTTCATGTTATTAAAATCCTCTCCACCAATAACCGGTCCTTTGAACTCGGGTGGTTTTCAAATTCATGCTAGCTTCTAGGCACACATGAGCCCTAAATATGAACTCCACACTTTGTTCTCTCATCTGCCCCTGCCTCCCTCCCTCCCTCCCCTCCTCACTCCTGCTTCCTCAGGTTCTCCCCCTCCCCTGCCCCCTCCCTTTTTACATGCGTTAAACACCACTTGCTGTTTTTTAGAGTTTGATTTTTGTTTTGTTACATTAACATATATAAGAAATGAAGACAGGAGGGCAATTGATACATAAAGATGAACACACTTTAGAGTACTTCAATATAATACCTGATTCATGAGTAAGGGAATGATAAACGGCAAGGTATCGGATGTTTACATACTGAGAATCTACATGATTGAAGATAGAGATATAAATGTGGTTTGACAGGAGAAAGGAGGTTTGAAAGTGGGGGGTGGAGGGTATAAACAATCAATAATTATGGGAAAGTATTATCTCTGTAAAAATAATTCAGTGATTTTCTTTACACTGATCTCAGTATCAATATTTTGTGACACTGCCTTAAGCTGCAATCGATGCCTGGACCTTTCTTGGCACATTTGAAATGCACTTCCAAGTGTGGGTTGTTCCAATCCTCGCTTACTCTTCCTAAAAGCATATTATTGTTAGTAATCATTCCTCCTTTAACGATTTCTTTCTTCAGTGTCTCCCAAATGTTTTTTACCAGATTCATATCTGGAGAGTTAGCAGGCCAGTCCAGGACATATATTTCTTAACTCTCTAAGAAGGCTCACTCATTTTGCCTTGTGGAATGGTGCTGAATCATATATGAAAGTAAAATCTTTATTTGGAAAACATTTTGTTGCCTGAAGCAGAAATTTATTTCTTAAAACCAACTCGTATTGGCCCATCCCCATTGTGCCATTAACAACATACAGAGGCCCATTAACCTTACTGCTGATCACAGATCATTTCATTATGGCCTGAGGATGTTTCACCCTTTCGACAACACGTTCTTCATTGAATTTTTCATTGATGCGGCATCATACAAATGCAGTTTTATCCTGAAGGACTTGTATGGTTGACTCATTTGAGAAGAAAAGCTGTAAAGTACAGTGTCACAGTACAGTAAAAAAATAAGTCACTAGAAATTCTACTTGATACTTGCTTTTGTATTTATTTGTCCAGTGAAGTCTTTTTATTCTCATTGCAGCTGCCAGCCTTGGTTTTATGACGGGATGACAACATTTCATCCCAAATTCCTTGAAACGTCGCCCAATAGTTCTTTGTGATAATGCAATCCCCACTTTTTGAAGCACCTTTGCAGGTTTTTTTTTAAGGTTTTCAATGGCATAATTCATTATTATTCTGTCAGTTCTGGGTGAAGGTAAGCGTTTACGTTCACATCGTCTTTTGTGGCACTAATCAAGAGAAGTGTTTGTTTTCATTTCGTTGCTGATATCTCTCAATGATGACTGTGAAACCACCACAATTGATGGTTTTTGATGCTGGTTGAACTAAAAGTGATTTAATAATGTAGAAATTCTAGCTTTCTTCATTGGGGCTATGTCCACTCCATTCCCCATCTCAATTTTTAGGTTAGAAACCATTTGAAGATGATGATAATGAGTTTAAACCATTATCAAATATATTTTATTATCACTAAGTAATACAGAATTATTATATTACAATTATATTGGTTTAACTTACCTTGTTGCTGAATAAATACACTGTAATAATTGTAAATTAACCAGGAATAAAAGTAACTTAGAATTTGTGCACCAAAACTACTCAAATTTCTGGTTGAAATTGATCCAGTTGAATTTCAGGGCTTGCCGACCTATTACAACATAGTTCTAAGAATAAATAATTCAAGAATGGATAAGCTAGGCTGCCAACAATAGAAAATATAGCAGTGTTGGCTTTCAAACAAGCAATTTCTTGTGTTTCTAATAATTTCGCAGACCACTGTAAATAAACAGTAGCCATGTACTTGCTCCCATACGTCACGTACCATGATGCAGACATTTCCCTACAGCAGTGCACTCTTTACATCTCTGTTCACAGCAAGCTTACAAAATTTACAACTATATCTACAAGTCAGTGATTGCCAACCTTTTCATACCAAACATTCCTTTCCTTACCGCCTTGTAATGAGTGCATCTTCTCGCTGAAGAATCACTCAATCCTGCTGCTTTCCATGCTACACATTCTTGTTCTGCATCTCTAATAACTGACAATGTCCCCATATTTCTCACCCAATTCTTTCATTGTCTTGA
This sequence comes from Vandiemenella viatica, assembly GCA_031002005.1. Lineage (NCBI taxonomy): Eukaryota > Metazoa > Arthropoda > Insecta > Orthoptera > Morabidae > Vandiemenella > Vandiemenella viatica. Next base: position 245,423,251 of record JARYHS010011408.1, on the reverse strand, counting down.
GTCTGTTAACTAAATGCTTCACCATGGGCATGACTTTCTGCATTTGTCCTCCCGAATTCACATTATTTACCTCAAAATATTGCCTGCTTCTCTCACACATACATCAGTAGTCCACCCAATTTCAAGATGATCTTGGTCCACAAATACTTGCCTTCCGTCTCTCCCACCACATGCTTCTTACCCATGAAAAATAGACCTTGCTGAAAATCTTACAGCATGCATCCAGCCACCAGTTGTAACATAGGAGTAACTTTTCCTATTACAGGACATGCTATATGCACAACTATACATATCAAATTTTTTCACACTATTTCACACATCATTTACCAATATACCTGCCTCCACTGTAGTTTCTAATTTAGGCTGCGCCACTAACCAACTGTCGATCAGAATGAATGGCTGCAGGAAGTTTACACCAGAGACCAAGCGTGGTGGGTGAGTGGTTGACAGCCTGGCCTCACATGTGGGAGGACACCAGTTTGAATCCTCCTCTGGGCATCCAGATTTGGGTTTTCCATGATTTCCCCAAATCAATCCATGTGAATGCTTCCTTCAAAACGCCATGAATGAGTTCCTTCCCATTCCTTGTCCCCCAGTTCCATCCCGCCTCTAGTGACCTCAACATTAACGATGCGTAAAGCCATAAGCACAAAAAAAAGCATAATTACACCAGTACCTAGATTATTGAGAGGCTGTCATTGCTAGTTCGCACAAGTCTAAGAAACTTTAGAGCTGATTCACAATGGAAGTTGTCAGACTTTTTCCTTACACCTGCAATCGGAATAAATTGCCAAGGGAAGTGATGAATAATATACCAAAATGCTAAAGGAAAATTCGTAAATGACAAAAATAGATGTGTGGATGAATTAAACACTCAAAGCATTTAAGATGATGATAAAATAATAAGAAGAAAGGGGTAATTAAATGACTAGGGAAATTGTGATTGCAGTATTAAATATTTCTGAACTCCATTGATGGAAACTAGTCTGAAAACATATCCGTGTTACCAGGTATCCTTCTGGCTTTAACCTCCGGCAAGACCGCAACTGTAGTAATATTACTTAGTTTTAATGTTTTGAAAATGTAAATTATGACAAACTTTTCCACTCCGCTGCTAACCATATGCATCTCTGGCTTGAGGTATGTAAAAAGTTTGTCACTGCCAAATTGCATGCATTCATTCATTCGTGATAAGCGATGGGTTTACATTCTCCATATGTCCTTGTTTTCATTGTATAAAAGCATTTCCTTTCTCATTATCATAATTATTTTAATCATCATTTTTTCAAACTTAATTTGAAATATATATATGTATCCATCATGCTGCCATCTCACTACTACTGAAGAAGGCTATAGGCTCAAAAATTTTGCTCTACGTGTGTACGTGTTTTTCCATGTCTCGACACCGCAGGAATCCTCTTCTATAGTAAAACCATTACTTACCATAGTATTCCTGTGGCTTCCAGACACAGAAAAAACACATACACGCATAGAGTACAATTTTCGAGCCTTTAGCCCTTATTCAGTAGTATTGTTAGATGGCTGCATACTGGAGGTTTGCAGCCAACTGCTATATTTTTCTTACCTCATATCTTCTCATATTCTTATTTTGAAATTGCTCCCTCTAACATACCCTGCTTTCATAGTAAATTGCCACTTTCCAGTGACCAATTAGATGCACTCGGACTAACCCCTCTGCACATTCTGTGCTATACTGTTGAAAATGAGAAAAAAAACAAATTTTGGGAATTTAAGCATGTTCATGTTTTTAATGTCTTTTACCAGCCACAAGTGATGCTTCCTTTCTCTTCACTCTTTCTCTTCAGTTATTTATATATACTACCTCCTGACTCGAGCATCAATTGTTGATGAAGAACCATATGATAAAATACGGTAAGCACCTCTCAAAGAAGAACTAGTGTGACATAGTAGCTCTTTAGAAAACCAGTAAAATTATATATTTATACTGATCAAGGTCAAAATATTGGTAAATTAAAAGTTAAAATGATTTATATAAAAAAGAATATAAAGTTGAATAAATATTGTTTGCTCAAAGATTGCTTGAATGGATAGGCTCTCTGAAAAAGAAGTTAAGATAATTGTTGTTGAGTAGAGGGAACGACCAAGACAAGATTGATTTAGCAGCAGTGTAAAATTATATTGAGAGATCTTGAGTAGAAAACGAACCTGCAAATCTGCGGATATAGTGACAAACACGGTCGTTATTGGTATTGAGGATTTTTAAGCAAACAAATGGAATAAATAAACTGCAAAAGTTCATGATAAAACTTCAGTCTATAAAATTATTTATTGATTTATCTATCAAGATCGCATAAAGATATGCGACACTAGGCTTCTTACCCACATTAAATGAACTCTGGGAGACTATCAATCAAGTGAAGCACTACAAAGCCACAGGCCTGGACGGCATACCGGCTCTCAAAGTAGAAAGTGTAGAACTTACAAAACACCTGCATAAACTACTGTCAAAATTTGGACCACTGAAGAAGTACCTCCTGAATTTAGCCACAGTCTGGTAGTTCCTATGTTTAAAAAAGGGTCTCAAAATAGACTGTAGTAACTATTATGGCATTTCATTATGATGTTGTGTGGGATACTTATTGCTAGACTCTTGGCAAATTGTGTTCTACCTTTGGTGGAACAAATACTTCCAGAGAGCCAGTGTGGCTTTAGACCATCTAGAAGGACCACTGATCTGATATTTACTGCTCATCAGCTTCAAGAGGGGAATGCAGGGAATAAAATGTACCACTTTATATTCCTTTCATTGATCTCACCACGGGCTTTGATTCAGTGAATTGTGAAGCACTGTGGAAAATTTAAGCTGTGTATGGTTTTCCACCAAAAATCATTACCCACTTAAAACTGCTCTTCACTAATATTACATCTGCAGTCATTAATAATGGTTCTGTTGTAGAGCTATTCTGTATTAATACTGGTGGCCAGGGTCATGTGATTTGTCCCATGTTGTTCTCTATTTATGTAGCTACTGTCATGCAGCTTGCCAAAGATGATCTCCCTCCTGGAATACAGATCTGAGCAGACTAAAAGCAAGGGTTCAAACATCTTCTACAGTGGTAATTGAAGTACAGTATGCAGATGATAATGCAGTTCTAGCACAAATAGAGGAAGGACTTGTAACCATTTTAAATGCTCTTGCTACTACATATAAAAAGATAGGTCTTAGATTGAACACCAGTAAAACCACGATTATGCACCAACCAACCACTGGGCAAAGAAAGAGCAGTATCACCATCAACGGGTCAAGCCTACAAGTTGTAAACATCTTTCCCTATCTTGGCACTACCCTTTCATCAACTGCAAACATTGATGCAAAAATTCAACACACAATCAACCGTGAAGGAGCATCCTTTGTCAGGCTAAGATCAAGAATCTATGACAATCATGACGTCAATACTCCACCGAAGATCTGTTATTATTCCCACCTTACTTTATGGGTCTGAACACTGAACATGCTACAGACGACATCTTGAGACCCTAGAACAATGCCATCAAAGATGCCTGAGAAGCATCCTTTAAATAATATATAATAATCATCATCTTGTTATTTATAATTTTTTCGTTTTACAAATTTCAGTAATATCCTCTTCAACTCTAAACTCCACCCATTATCCCTTACTGTTCAGATTTTGATGCACCCCATTCCCATCCACTCTCTCAACCACCACAAACTATGGGTGTTCATGTTCACTGTTTCGGTGTTTAAGTATTCCTGTGGAGTATTATGGCGATTTGGTTCTACCACGAAATTCTCGTAAGCAGTGGTTTCTATTTGTATGAGTATTTTATAACACATATATGCACATCAAAATCATACCTGAATGTAGCTTGGGTGTTTGTCTTTCATGAAATTAATAATTTATTGAAATTCTATACTTTGTAATTTTATTTATTATATAAGGGCAATGTTATTGCAAAAAGTTAAAGATATATCTCTCACATATTCAATTTTTTCCTTATATGGAGTTTTTAAAAAAATTTCAGTATATATCCCTCCCAGCATGAACCTGGGACAGTACAAATACCAATTGGCAACAATACTGGATCGCTGCCAGATCTTACAAGTTTTCATTTTCCCTCACCTCTGAATACACCTCTGGATCAAGAAGATCACAGCAGTTCTCCTTATAGCACAGTAAGTAAGATAAATGTTACAAGAATGAAATGTTTAATTCTTTTACACTTATTTTATGAAATAATTAACTTAAAATATTTAGGAAGTAATGTGCAGTGGTTGGAATAAGAATATTACTTTATCATCAGTGAATCTGATTTCCAAACAGTTGTGCATCACTATAAAATGACAGTCTTAAATGGTGTCAACAGTTGGTCTGTATTTAATGTAAACGTTTGTTTAAAATGCTGTCTCTTTCATTAGGGATGTATTGTTATCTTTAAACTTAAAAAATGTGCGAGTTATTTTCATTTATTATTGATTTGCTTTTGCATTGTTGATTTGACTAGAGCAGTGTTTCCCAACCTTTTTTGGGTCATGTCCCACTTTCAACATTTTTTTGCCCCCCATACATAATTTTTAATAAAAAAAATTATTTATTATTAAAGAAACTGATATAGGATGGTTTTTGAAAGAAAACACTTTAATATTATCATAAAACAAAGTAAGTAAAATTAAAAAACATATAATGAAATACTAAAATTCAAATTCAAAAGATTTATAATAAACATTTATTATGGCAATTTAGTGTGATCCTTTTAAGAATTTGTTTTTTTTGCTATATTTTGTAACCATATCTGGCATTGTGTTTAAATAACCCAAAGGGAAAGCGGTAAAGTCGTATCAAGTCAATTTCTAAATTGCCCCCCTAAAAAACCAAATTGCCCCCCTGTGGGGCGTGGGTCCCACGTTGGGAAACACTGGACTAGAGCATCTTAGTTGAAGTTATTTAAACAGTAAAATACTAATCCTTGTATGAAGGCCATCGCTATCTATGATGAATGTGCAGAATATTCTCTTCTTAATAGTAAACTTGAATGTCCCCCTCGTGTCTGTCTACAGTTCCACTCTTCCTCCTATAAAGTTGCTGATAGGCTGAAGATTATTGGTACTAGAGGTTTCCATGTCTTATCACAAATACAAACTGGGTGTTAGCAGCAACTGTGGGAGTTGAAATCAATCAAGCCTGCAGTTTCTCTAATATATAGGATGTGGTGGTAAAATCCAATAAAATTTGAGATTTTTAGTTAAATAAAGTTTTGTTGATAAAAAGGTTACAATTACAAAAAATCCTTTTGCATGTCCCTTGAGTGATCTGTCCATAGTGGTATTATTCAATTTAAGCTCAGTAAGCTTCAGTTACCTCCTCCATCCTTGGTGTTAATGATTTATATGTTATCTGTAAAGTACGAATGTCCATATAAGCAAATGCTACTTCAAATACAGTGTGTGTAAATTCCACATTACATTGTCTGGAATCGTTAGCAACTCTTTCAATTATGCTTCAAACACGTTATTTGAGGGGGCTATGAGGGGGAGGAGGTAGAACACTTTAAACTATGGCATGTCCATGTTTTCTGACAACTAGTTCTGGTTTAAACAGTTTGTGTGTGCCAATGCACTTTCCTGATGCAACAACTTTCCACCTACGGTTTTTTCACATTTGCTAGAACATGCACATAAGCATCTTTATTGACAGTTTCTTTTCTTAGGCTGCATGGTATCATCCTCATACTTCTCACAAATGACTCTTCCTCAATGGTTTAATGTAACTTTTCCAGACTTCTTATAAGCAGCTGTGACATACTCAGTTGGTTTCAGGTACCCAAAGAACTGATTTTTTTCAATTGTTTATTGCCCCATGTGAAGACTTAAAAAATTGTGGCTCTTCAATAGTACTTTTTGGCTACATTTTGAGCTTGACTTGTTCACTAGAAGCTTGTGGCCTTGTACGCCGACAAAGAATTACAGTGGAACTATTATATTGCAGAAAATTCAAAATTAAATTTGTCTGGATTGAAGTGCTGCACTAGTGTAATTATAATTTATTGAAATTCAGAAAAAGATGATAAAACAAATTTGCAGGCTGATACAGTTTGTTCATATGGTTTCTAATTTTCATGTTTTATCATCAGTGTCATGTGGTATGCCTGTAATTCAGAAAGAAGACATCACAAAATAATACCCAACCCAATTAGATAACTGAACGGAAGTGGTGTAAGCAAGTGTGGTTTTCAGTAGCCTGTGGATGGGTTTAAATTTAACTGTTATATCAGTAGTCTGCTATTGAAAGATAAACAGAATGATTCGAGCTAAAAAAAAAACCTGTTCTTTACTGCTTGACCACACTGGATCTTTATTTTAGTGTACACATTCCAAATAGTTTTCTCAGTTATCCGATACATATATTCTAGACTTTGTCTGACTCCGCATTTATTTCCATTTCCTATTGTAACAAGTTAACAAATATTGCATGTGATAAAATATCTTTTTTCTGTTAAACTCTTCCACAAACTCCTTTACTCAACCATCTTTTTGAAAAATGATTCATTTTATATGTTATCTGTCCATTTAGTGTCTACAGAGTCTGTTTCAAACACAACCCCGAGTATCTGGGTGTGATAAAGGTCGAATTCTATCATTCAAAGATCATCTCTTGAATGTAGCCAGCAAACTAGAAGCATGAATTAACATAATAGACACATTCATGAGGAGTTACTGTAGCTGTATTGAACAGTTTAAAGAAAATAATTTTTAATTTATTTTTTCCCAAGAATAGAAAACAGCGTTATTCAACTTTCAAAGGGTGACCCAACATCTTTTTTCCGTTTTATTATTTTTTTGTTTTAATATTTTTTTCCTAAACATTACACATAAATCCAAATAAAACATTAAGAATTTTTTATGTAAACACCCACAGATTGATTCATTACAATTGTTCCGTAGGTGTGATTCTGATTGCATTGTTGCTCTTATATTAAACTAGATTAAAATCATCATCATTTTCATCAGTCTCCAGATTCCCAGGTGTGTTGCGACAGTGTCCTGTCCAGGTAGATTTCCTCTTCTTGGACTCTAGACCATGGTACACTTGTCTTCTGTGGATCCAGTTTTACCAGATTGAACCATATAGGTCTTTTGCTCCTTAGTTCTTTTTCCAGCCATATCCTTGCTACTCTCGTTCAGTCCATCTGTTTGACATGTACCAGCCATGACAATCTTACTTTGCCAATTTTTTCACATAGGGTTTCATTAATTGAGATATCTTTACAGATCAATTCATTTTTGATCTTGTCTCTTCTGTGCAATTCGTCTCAGGAACTTAATTTCTGCTGCCTGGAGTCTGCTGTCATCTCTACAGGTGAGTGGCCTGGTGGCTCGGTGGTTAACACATCTGACTGGAGACCGAAAGATCCCCGGTTCGAATCCCGTCTTGGCGGGGATTTTCAAAGGCGCTATTCCGACCTTCACCTCTGGTACAGTGTGCACCTCTAGTATAGCGTGCTGTATAATGTGAAGTATGCCACAAAGTTTCCGTGGTTCAGATTCCATGTTAAACTGTATGTCCCCTGTATTTGGTAGGATTGCCAGGTAAGGTTAAGGCAACTATGATGTGCCGAATGCGCAGCTAATATAACCCTGTCTCCAGGTCATTACGACCACATGGAATTATTATTATTATCTCTACTGGTAGTAGTACATATATCCACACCATGTGTTGTGATGGGTAAGAAGTACATGTTACACAGAGGAACTTTTATTTTGATTAGACATATTTGTACCAAAGAAGCTGCCTTACTGGATGACAGAATTGGGATCCTTTTTGTTCTCTGTTAGTAATTTTATCCTGAAATGACTGTTAGTAGCAACTTTATTGCTTATTATCAACCTGCTTCAGATTTTGTTCATCCAGATAGATATTAAGATTCATATCCTGTTTGCTGACAGCCATTATCACAATTTTTGTGTGGATTATTTTTAGACCACATTCTTTAAATTGCCCATTCTAGATGTTCATCTTGTGCTGTATTACTTCTTCCATATACTCCCAGATCACAAAATAGTCGGTAAGTGCAGACAATTTAAAGTTATCAGAATCAAGTTTTTTACCTTACTCATAATTTCGTCATTAACAATGATGAAACACAGTGGCAATAGTACACTACCTTGCTGAACACCTTTGGTATTCTCAAACCAATTTGAATATCAGTCTCAGATTTGGATGCTGCTTTGACAATTCCCATGAAGCATTTTAACTTTGATTATCAAGGTCATTGGTATCCTTCATTTAGTTAGATATTTCAATATCCAAGTGATAAAGATGACATTTATTCTCTTCTCACAACATTTTTTTCCATGGTCTGAAAATGAGATTCATTGTTGATTTGATAGCTCTTCAAGCTGTGGTTCAATGACTGTTTTCAGTCTACCTTCCATATTTTTAACAGACTTCGAAAAAGAGGAGGTTATCAATTCGTCTATATTTTTTAAATGTATGTTCAGCAATATCTTTGCCAATTGTGAACTGATTTTAATGAAATTTGTTTGGTGGATAGGGTATACCTTCAAAGTGGCCCCATTATAAATTTCATTGAGAAACCACCCGCTCTACCCCTATACACACCTTAATTTTTATACAAACCTAAACTTTTTATCCGATTGGACATGTATAATTTGAAATAAATAGTAAAATATTGTCAACATTTGGTTTGCGGAAACCTAACCCCTCTCCCCCTATCCACCCCCTTAATTTTTGTCAATGTTCTTTATACAACACCATTTAACTGATCTCCATGAAAGTTGGCATATACTAACTAGGGTTACCAGAATTTTTTCTCCAAATCCGGGGACGCTTCACAACTTTTTCACCAAAATCCGGGGACGCTTTTGACATTTGTCCTAATTACCCGTTGTACTTTTATAAGTTATATGATTAATGGCTGGGTTAATTTAAAAGCCACATATTGTTTGTATTTTAAATGAGCATCACAGACAGCCATGTTGCACACAGCAAGGAGACTTGATTTTCCAATGCTGTTGTGTCCAAGGTGCAGTAACCCTGCAATTTTCTTTTATTCCTAGGCACATACAAGGAAAGAAGTGCGCTTCATATCTCTTGCTTTAAACGAATGTATTAGCAAATGAGGGCATTTAAAGATCTCTAACTTGATTAAAAAAAAATTCTGAGGACTACAGTAAAATCCGGGGACATTGCGTGGACGAAATCTGTCCGGGGACAGAGATTTAAATACGGGGACTGTCCCCGGCAAACGGGGACGTCTGGTAACCCTAGCATATACGAAGTTTGTTCAAAAAGTAAGTTGACTTTTTTAATTTCGCCAGATACATAGTCGATTTTTGCTTTTCTAATTTTGGTACACTCATCATGCATATATCTTCATGGTTTTGACTACATAGCATTCTTTCCATTGTTTGTGAGAGGCACAATTGTTAAAAGTGTTTTGTGTGCTCGGTGATTTTCTGCTGTCAAAAAAAAAAAAAAAAAAAGATCAAAGATCAAAGAGTTTGTATCAAATTTTGTGCAAAAATGGAATTAAGTTCACCAAAACAGTTGAAATGTTGAAAGTATCATATGGTGAATCTACTTAGAGTAAAAAAAATGTTTATAAGTGGTACAAGCTCTTCCTAGATGGCCGAGAAGATGTCAACAAACCTTGCTCTGGATGCCCCAGCATGTCAACAACTGATAAAAACATAGAAGAAGTGAAGAAAATGGTGTTGGAGGATCATCGAATCACCCTTAGAGAAATGGTTGATTAAGTCGGTTTCTCGGTTGGCTGTTGCCATGCAAGATTTTCAGATATTTTGGGCATGAGACGTATGTCACGGAAGTTTGTTCCAAAAGTGCTGAATTTTGACCAGAAGAACTGTCACATGAGCATCACTCAGGAGTTGTTGAATGACATCAAAGATAATATTGGTTTGCTCAAAAGGGTCATAACTGGTGATGAAGCATGGGTATATGGTTATGATGTCGAAACCAAGGCCCAGTCGTCCCAATGGAAGGGCCAAGACCGAAAAAAGCACGCCAAGTTCAATACTGTTTCATGGTTTCGCTCACTGTAACACCTCTCCCCCCCCCCCCCCTGCAATTACTGCTGCTTAGATCGTACGGTCAATAAGGAGTATTACCTTGAAGTTATGTGCCATTTGCGAGAAGCAATACAAAAAAGTCCGGATTTGTGGGAAAAGAATTCATAGCTTTTGCATCACGACAATGTACCTGCTCACTCATTGTTGCTTGTGAGTGGTTATTTAGCCAAAAACAACACCACAATCACGCCTCAGCTACCATATTCACCGGATTTGGCCCTCTGCGACTTTTTCCTGTTCCCAAAACTGAAAAGACCAATGATAGGACGAAGATTTGAAATGATTGAGAAGATAAAGTCTGCATTGCTGAAAGAGTTCAAGACTATACCACAAAATAGCTTATCAGAAGTGCTTCCAGGACTGGAAAAAATGTTGACATAAGTGTGTTATATCTGAGGGGGATTACTTTGAAGGGTACAACATAAATATGAATTAATAAATAAATATTTTTTGATAAAGATGAAAAAAGTCACTTTGAACAAATCTCATACAAGTATTTTTTCATGGAGAAGGTTTCTGACAAAATAAAAAACTACCCCCTCTCTCCCTTTAATCCCCTTCATTGTTATACATACCCACATTTTTATCTGATTTCAATAGAACTTTGCAGATGTAAAATGAAGAGAAAAACACGGTCAACATTTGGTCTGCAAAAGCCCAACCCCTCCTCCTCTTTCCACCCCGTTAAGTTTTTCAATGTTCTTCATACACACTGTCTACACCATTTAACTGATCACCAAGAAACTTGGCACTTATTTTTTCATGGAGAAGGTTTCTGATAAACAACCATCCCCTCTCCGCCAATAGACCCCTTAATTTTTATACAAACCCACAGTTTCTATACTGTTTCGATGGAACTTTGGACACTTTTACTTTAAAAGACAGAGAGAAATATTGTCAATTTTTGGTTTGCATAAACTGAACTACTCTCCCCCTTCCCACCCCATTAATTTTTGTCAATTTTCCTTTTAAAAAGCTACAGTCGACACCATTTGACCGATCTCCATGAAAGTTTTCACACATGTGTATTTTTTCATGATGAATATTTCTGACCAAAAAATAAAAAAATAAAAAAAAAACACCCTCTCTCTTTAACACCACTTAATTTTTACACAAACCCACTTCTCAAGAGTGTAAAACAGTTTGCAGATAATAAAGATACATTTAAAGAAAAACTGAGAAGTTATCTTATTGGCAACTCCTTCTACTCCATCCAAGAATTTGAACAAAAGTAATTAATTGTATTCAATAAGACCTTTTGCAAAACTCAGTTGTAAAAATTAATGTATATTTTCTTTATTTGGCTTTGTAAGAATCGATGATTGTTTTCGCTATGATTATGACTCATATTTTATGTATATGTATTAACCATGACACGTTTCACATCCCAGAGGTCCTTCCTCACCAGAGATCCATGAAACAAAATTGATAAATAAATAAATAAAATATTCAATGAGGATGGAACCTTGCACACGTATATTTTAAAATAAAGAGAGAAATACTGTCAACATTTGTTTCAAAAATCCATTACCTCTCTCCCTTTCCACCCTCTTAATTTTTGTTATTGTTGTTTATAAGAAGCTACAGTCGACACCATTAGATCAAATCACTATAATAGTTCATACATAAATGTATTTTTTGTGGAGAAGATTTCTGACCATACAAATCCAGAAACCAACCCCTCTCCCCCTTTACAACCCTTAATTTTAGTACAAACCCACATTTTAATGTCGATGGAACGTTGCATGCGTATACTTTAAATCAAAGAGAAAAATACTGTCCACATTAGTTTTACAAAAGCCCAAACCCTGACCTCATTTAAACCCCCTTAATTACTATCAATGTTTGTACAAAGCTACAGTTTCTATCAGATTCTGAAGGACCTGTGAACACCTATACTTTTAAAAAAAAACGGAAAAATACTGTCAATACTATAGCATTTACCCGCTACTTTGCAAGCGCTGATCTTGACGTGTGTAGAAATGCGGGTAGTCTGCCTCTTTCTCCACCGATCCGAAACTGGTACTAACCTTTTGAAATTTGGAGTAACTGCCTCCACAAAATGTCCTCTTCCCGTTTTACACTATCCATTTTTTGGAAAAATTGCCACATGTTAAGTTAAAAATGCTGAAGTATGAGACTGTGCAACCGCTTAATGTTGCCAGCACTGTAAAAATGATAAAAAAATTAATGGTACAGTGATGATATCAACCTAAACAGTCTCGTTTTGTCATGGAGATCATGGTTAGGTTGAAATTCGGCCTAGATCAAGTGGGGAAAATGTTTGAAAAATCATTCTGTGGCATCCATTTCAAAAATTGGGTTTTTGTTTACAATGGAAGCTCCGATCGCTTGTATCGATTCTAAGATGGCAATCGTTCTTGTACTACATCTTGGAAAAATATTTTTTATTTGTTGCGACGTTTTACAATGGAGAGTAGCAGAAATGGCAAGAAAACATTACAATAAAGGATTGAACCAACATTTCAATAGATTTTCATTAATTTTGCAGTGCCAGCGGCATCTAATAGCGGGCATCTCTCTCATATTTGTGGTAATTTTTCCGAAAAAGGAGAGTGCAAAACGTGAAGAGGACATTATAACGAAGCAGTTAATCCAATTTTCAAATGGTCAGTACCAGTAGTAGGCAGCCTACCCCCCCCCCCCTCCCACCCCCCTAACCACCCAAAATTTTTTTTTTACCTTTTTATTTTATTATCAAATATTAATGCAGAGAAGCAAAATATATAAATTTCATTGAAAAAATTTTCCTTTCTTTTAGTTATAGAACTTAAGATGTGGTTTTCTTACTTATGTTCAAAAAGTTTTTTTGTAGGATTTAGATTTTAACACAGCATAATATATTAAATATGAGAAACTAAAGCTATATAAAACATTATCGCTAACATTCCAGTAAGGGTAAACGGAGAATTTGTAATCCTTCAGGTCAAAAATTTCCTGAGGACATACATTTTGATATAAAGTGCATGTTATAGCAACCTTAGATATAACACAAAACGGAAGTTACTGTCTGCGATAGTAATGGCGGTTAATTGTAAACTATCTACGCCGCCCACGATAGCATTGCAGCAATGAATGTACTAACATCACTCGCAATATTTTTTAATTCCATATAAATACATTCCTAATCCATGAGTAATAACGTTATTTTTTTCTAAATAGCTTTTATAAAACTACCCACATTTCGATCCATTTTCCTTCATAGTATTTCAGAACTGTAGAGGTTAGATAGAAATGTAGTGTGGACCAGAAACAAATTTCGCCAAAGCCATCAGGAAACACACACTGGGCACACACAATAGGTGGTAGCTTACTTCGCAATACATGTCAATCATTAACATGGCATTCATTAACAGCTTATTAATTAGAAACAGTAATTGAATTCCTCATGACTTATATTTTTTCAAGGTTGCATTTCAAACTAACCACAACTTAAACGGATATTGCCACTACAAAATCAAACACATTAAATATTTCACTAACTACAATTTGGGTAGTGACAACATTGTCAATTTTAGGCTAGCATAAATTATAACAATTAATTTCTTAATACACCTTTATTTTGAACTGCAACAGGGCTAAAACACGTGCAATAATAAATCTACTGTATCACAATGTAAAGTTAGCAGTTGTGGTTAGGTTGAAATGCGGACTGGATTTCACAATCAAATTGCAATGACAATAATAACCTTTTATATACGTATTAAGCTCTTAGTTGCTTACCATAAATATCACAATTCTTTTATTCTTATTGAAGATTTAATCTAATATATAGTAGTTTAACTAATTACGAAAAGTGAGTAACTACAACCAAAGACAAGGACAATATAAACAATTCAAAGTTTAGTATATTCATCTTTGGTCAAACTCTTTAACACGTAGTTTTACAGTAAATTAAATATTAGTAATGATCATTACGTTTGATTCAGGTATTCGATTTATTGACTGCATTCCACAAAACTGAAAAACTAAATATTCAAGGTCAAAATATTAAACAATCATTAGTTAAGCTGTGTGAATTTTTGTCATATTTATGCGGAAGTAGTGGATATCTGAAAGTGCATAAAGATCCATCGCATACAATTTTCCATATAAAAAGGTTTTTACTTGCCTGTTCCTTCTGAAGGTGCATATAAGTCATTAGCTATTTCAGCAGATTTTGATTCGGACCATTGGCTCTAAAAACTTGAAAACCATATCCAAATTGCTGCGGTACTTATTGCACGGTACCCGTTCATATCAAGAGATACACACAGCTTGCTCACAGATATATAATAGTAAAGATTTGGTTTAGAGAAACCAAAGCCCTCTCCCTCTTTCCTTCCCCTTTAATCTTTATCATGTTCTATGTGATTCTGAAGAAACTTTGCACACTTATACTTCCAAACATTCAGAACAATTATGTTTAAGTTTGGGTTAGAGAAGCCCAACCCCTCTTCCCTTCTATTCCTACCCCTTTTAATTTCCAAGGTGTTTTTTTTTTATTTTTTTATTTTTTTTTAGGAAACCCACAGTTTTTATCAGATTTTGATGGAACACTGGACACACATACCTAAAAATAAAGAGAAACGTAGTGTAACCGTTTTAGGGGGGCTGGTCGATTGGTTGACGGGATGGCTTGGGCAGAGGCAACTATCTCTATTAAGGCACTTCCTTGGCTGCTTCTGTCTGCTTCAGTTCCCGTCCTGTTAGTCCTCCATTCATGTGCAGCTGTAACTCCAGGTATCTGCATGGGCTAACCAAGTTACGAAATAGGCGAAGTCTTCAAATACTATTACCCATTTATTATGCCAGTGCCATCGGATGGTTACACTTGTTAGATGGTTCCCCTCAGCAAAGGATCCAAAACACATAGTTTACACCAAACTGTAGAAGTAGACTTGCAGATAAACTTCGGCATCAAGGAGCAGACCCAGCTGGCTTCTCGGAATCGATGCCCAACCCGACATAGTGGCTGCGTTGGTATACTTCCAAACTGAGAGGTCAAGGCACTCTGCTGCCTCGCTTTTATAGCATAAGTCATATGCCGGTACACATGATCCCTGTCTTTGCATCAAATGTGCTCGAACGTTGGCGTGTGACTTGAGTCGGTGACCTCCAGAATGTTCTAGAAGGATGCTATATGCAGTTAGCCCACTTTCCATTTGGTCACATTTACTTCGTCCAATACCCTTTGTCTCGCGTGTGACCGATGCGCAATTCTGCTGACACAACACTGTCAGCATTCTAACTTTGCTCACTTCACTGCGCTTCCACAGCCGCCGTTTAGTACCGTACTTTTAAATATTATTTTTTTGTTCCTTTTTTGTTAAAACCCCCATTACAGTAGTGTCTACATTCCGTTTACAAAGCCCAAACCCTCACTCACTTACCCCATTTAATTTATGCAAATGTTCTTTATACAGCTTTTATCTGGTTTCGATGGAACTTTGCGCACATATGGTCTACTTTAAAGCAGAGAAAAATACTGTCCACACTAGTTTTACAAAAACCAAACTACTATTCACCTCTACACCACCTTAATTGTTTTCTATAAGTACGTTCAGTTTTTATCTGATGCCAATAGAAATTTGAACACACATACTTTAAATTAAACAGAAAAAGACAGTCTACTGTTGGTATACAAAAGCCCAATCCCTCTTCCCCTTTACCCGCACCCTTTGTAATTCTTGATAGAAACCCATCCCGTCAAAATCAATTCAGCTATTTTTAAGTTGTGGTAGAATATTGATAAAATAAATGTGTCATAATGTCTCAACATGTATGTCAGATTTTTAATGGTTAGCGCTCTGGCCTCACATTCGGGAGGACGGCGGTTTGAATCCCTGTCCGGGCATCCAGATTTGGGTTTTCCATGGTTTCCCCAAATCACTCCAGGCAAATGCCGGGATGCTTCTTTCAAAAGGCCATGGCCGAATTTCTTCCCATTCCTTGCCCCCCATCCTTTCCCGTCTCTAAAGACCTCGCTGTTAAGAGACGTTAAGAAGTTAAAAAAAACAACAGATTTTTAACTTTGATCACAAGCTTTCACGTTATGAAAACCCAAATAAAATCTATACTTTCAGTGCGATGCTCGAAAAGATATATTCCAGACACATATTTGTGTATGTGGTATGTATTCATGCCTGGATGTTTCACGATTCGATTATCGAGCAGCAGCTTTAACAGATGTTGTGATTAGGCTGAAACACAGTCAGGACCGAAAATCCTTATAACAACATCCAATTCACCCTGTTCTGGAAATACCATAGCATGCATAGCCATAACATAAAAAATAAAAATTACAAACAATAAGGAATGACAATACTACATAAAAAAATCGTATTACTACTTACCTATAATTAATTCTAGAAACATGTTTTAACAAAACTGAAATATACGTATTATATGCTGATATTATACTAATTGTAAAGTGTTTACTGCATGATACAGCCTACCAACAAATAATGTAGTGCCAGAGGTATGACTCGACGACCAATGAGGCTGAGACACAGATTAAAAAACTGTTTAAATTGCAAGGAAAGGGAACATGACTCATCACTCACCAAAGTTGAAGGCACCGACGGGAGAAGAACATATTTCACAAACACACAAATATACACAATGTTTCAGTTATTAAACCTTATTCATGTTGTAGAAAATGAGTCATGAGGCTAGGGAGGTGTGCACACGCCGAAGGTTGCTTTCGGCGTGTGTACACCGCCCTAGCCTCATGACTTATGAATAAAGTTTAATAACTGAAATATTGTGTATATTTGTGTGTTCGTGATATATGTTCTTCTCCCGTCGCTGCCTTCAACTTTGGTGAGTGATGAGTCATTTTCCCTTTCCTTACAATTTATATTGCCTAAAGCAGTTTCCTTTTTCCTTAGTTTAGATTAAAATACTGTCTAATTTGTTCCCTCAAACTGTCTACCGCAAAAACAATATGTGAATCACTACAAGCAGTAAAATATTGGTATTTCTGTTGTAATTGCCGTGTCGACTCAAAAAGCAAATAAATTTCAGTAATTCATTCTGTGCTACGTGACAGCTGGCACAGACTCCAAAAATAACTGATTAATGTAAAAATTTCAATTATAGTATTATCTTCTAAGCATGGTATAAAGTTATTTTAAATTTGTTAGTGTGTTTTTTAAGGCTTTTTTTTAAACAATTACTTTATTTTCCATTAGCTTGTGGCCATTGTTAGGGGATAAGCGGCTTACCGGGGTTAGGTATCGGCTTGTCCACCTAAGCTTGAAGTCATCCAAAAAGTTGTCAAAGTTCGTAAAAAGTTCTATAACCGTGTAAAACCTTGTTGAATGCTAACTGTAAAGAAGACCACAGTCGCCATGTACAGATTAACCTCCTGTAAGAAGGTACTAAAGTTGAAATGAAAGTCTGAATCCGGATAACTGAAATATATATTCTCAAAAATGTTCACAGAATTTACAAAAGTCACAGTTAGCAATGGCAATCGGAGAAAATCATTCGCCGAAGATTACAAATCATGAAACAGAACAGACCGCACCACCCCGAATGAAGTTTGAAAGTTGAGATGAACACATGTCAGAAAATTTTTAGAGTTCAGATATTGCTACGCCTGTTTTCAAAATGGCGTCGGTCCGCCATAATGTTCTAAGCTGGTCTGCCCATCAGCCACCGCGTGCTTGAGCCGGTCTTGTTTAAACTCGTCTAGCAGAGATCTACATCTTCACCCGACAAAATACTTCAGCTTACTGCGTTAAAAATGGCGGCCGGGTTGTAACGATACAATCGAACCGACGCGATTCGAGAGCAGTGTCTGCGAAATATTATCTTTGGACAGTGAGAGCAAGATGGCTGAGAAGTATAGTTCGCGGCGGGAACGCGGGAAGCGAATGTTGAAAGTGGACGACTGTTGAGAACGATGCTGTGAGAACGAATATTATAAAAAGTGCTTATAACTATTCCATTAACTTGTACGGTGATTTGAAGAAGCATTTGGAGTGTCGATGTATGAGGACAAGAACAGTGTTCCGGATAAACTATTGTGATAGTGGCACCACATGCTACTTGTACCTGCTCGGTTCGAATCTTGCACGCTTTGGTAAAGAAGTTCCGATAGCACGAGTCTTTGTAACTGGTGGTTACTTCGGCAACGTATTTCTTCTGCTTATTCAGACAATAAATGTGTGTTCTGAATGTAAACTTTTATGTGTTGGCAATTCCCGCTAACTGCTACTGCTAACTGTTTACGTGATTGATTTTGTGAGTGACTATGAATTATTAGCATTAGTTGTGGAATCCCCACTGGCGACCTGACGGTATCAAACCTGTAATCTTACGAACATTTAATTAAGACTGAAATACACGTCGTGTTGAGTAGTACCACCAGGACAAAATTTATCACAAATCAACGAACATTCTTACATGGCTTTCCCGTGACAGGACAGTATAAGTGAAAACGGAGGTAGTAAATGACATTAGTCAGCACCGAAGTGGATTTTTATGCTGTAAAAACCGAGTAGGAAAACGTGAGTAGTTTGAATAACAACAATCGGCGATAATGGACTTATTTCAACGAGACGCGAGCACAACAGTGTAGTAACGACGGAACCCGAGCATGACACGACGATAGCCGAGCTGAGCAGTACTTCGACAGACGCTGAACGAGCAACTACAACAACTCGACACCGGCGCGGCGCGGTACTTCTTAGCTGCGGCGGTAGTGGAACGTCGCAGAAAACACGGCAGCGCGGCACGCACCCGGTCGGCAGAATAGCAGACAGCAGCTGTGATACGACGAAAGGGAAGTGCAAATTTCAATTTTTATGTAAGGTTCACAAACTGACAGGAGTAGTTTTTCGTTTTCAAACAGAATTTGTTAATTCATGTGAACAGGTCGAAATAAATTTCTTTCGACCTTTATTCAATTTTTTAATAGTTAAATGAGTGGGAAAATCCCCAAGCAATTTGTTTAAAATAGAAACTTGTCAGTTTGAACCAGTAGTTAGTTTTCGTGTTAACGCGATTTTTTTAATTTTTCTGTGGGCTCACTGGAGTAATTTTTTTGTTTCTTTCGACTTCTCTTAAATTTCAAGGAACCACATGAGTGGAAATTTAATTTTAACGGGACTGGAATCAACTAGTTATTTGGTAATGCTTTGGTTATAAAGTGTCAACTAGTTCCGAGTGTTTTTTAATTTTTTTGAGCAAAGTAATTTCTGGAACTTTGATGCTAAAGCTAAGAGGGAAGTATTAGTGAATATAGTATTTTGTGGTCCTAGTTTCCTTCAAGAGTAATTTGGTAAATTTGTAGTTAATGTTGAATTGTGCCATGGCGTCTGAGAGTGATGTGAATGATGGGGGGCTGGTGGTACCGAACCGTGAGACTTTGGATGACACTTGTGATGGGCACACCGATCAGTTGACGTCCATTTCTGTGGAACCAGAGGTGTCACTGTCTACTGTGATTGAATACTTAAAGTCCTTGGGAGCAGATAATAAGTCTTTCCGTTCAAATATGGATAGCTTACGGTCTGATTTTCAAGGGGAGTTGCGTGCTAATGTTAATTCTTTGCATTTAAAGATGGGAATCAAGTTATAATTCTTTGCAATCAATATTAATTCTTTGCAATCAAGTATCAATGACCTGCGGTTCTGATGTTCATAACCAATTGCAGCTAAAGTGTGGGGAGCTTAAGTCAGATAATCTTAATTTGGTTAACGGAATTGCATCCAAATAAGCTTGAGTCTCAGAACAACTTGAAATTAGGTAACCTTGATCTTCAGAATGATTTACAATCCTCTGATGATTCACAGGTGGATCTTCTAGTACCAGTAACCGATAAGAACATTGTTTTGGCCCAGGAAACAATTCCTGTTTCGCATGATATCTTATCCTGTTAACTCCCATCCTGGTGCTCAAGTTAAGCCCGATAGTGTTCAATTAATTTCAGAAGGTCATTGCCCGACACAGGTGTTCATGTAGGTAATATAATTAATTTCTATTGCGAAGAGCAAACTGCCTATGGCCAAAGCTATCTTTAAACATCGTAAACTCACTTTTGTCACTAAGTTGGCAAACCACATACATAATTTGATGTTTCCTTGCGGGACAGACCTCATTTTCTCTTCACACCACATTACTAAAGCAGTGGAAATGAAATTACCATTGGTGGCAAGCGATTTGTACATGTTGAACAGTTCTTTAGTGCTAACACAGATGGTCATACTACAATGTTTTCAAATATTTTAAGTGAAAGATTTTATTCTCCAACATCCACTTGAGCCTTTTGGAAAGTGTAATGCCACAATGAAAAAAGGAAACGTAGAAAGAAAAGGAAGGTTAGGAGGGAAGAACCGGGAGTGTATGTTAAGAAAAAAGATAATCTCATTCTGGTCCAAAAGTACTGGACTTGTTTCACGAGGGTCTCAACAGACTGAAATTCAAATACAACATTCTTATTTTAGCATTAGGGATTTATATTATTTGCACTACAATTTTTAGTTTTTTCCTTGTAAATAGTTTATGTTGGGAAAAACAAATTGATTTTCATAGGTTTTAAGTTTGAAGCACACTTTCAATATAAATGTTTAGTACAAACCTTGATTTCTTTCTTAAAAGTCTTGTATCTTATAAGCTTGCTTAGTTTAGTAGTTTCTCGCTAGGTGTTTTCCTTTGGTTGAGATAGATCACGACGATACTTGGTATAGGTTAAGCAATAAATGTTTTGAGTTACATTATGAAGGGATGTCTAGAATAAGTGTCACTAGATCAGATAGGTGTAGGGATTTTGTGTGGGGTAGTATCGGTAGTAAATGCTTTGATGGTGTGGGTTCTTGCGAATAGTTGGTTACGAGTGCGGAGACACAAGGTGGGGGGAGTCAAACAATAGAGTAAAAGGGCTCGCCTCTTGGGTGCCACCATGCTTCCCGCATTTGCACATTTTCGGATTAGTGTTGTCTAGGTGTGGCATGACTTATTTGTTTCATTTAACTTACTTCTTTCTCAAAATAAAGAAGGGTTCACAAAAGGGTAATGTAAGCATGGGGAGGATTTTCCTACTGATTTGACTGGCTTCGAGTGGAAGAATAATCTCAGTACTGTTAGTTTGTGAATCATAGGAGTGTGGCCCCGAGGCAGGGAATTGTAATCAATGTATCCTGTGGTTTGTGAGAAGGAAAGTGACTGCACGGTGTTTCCGGAGGAAACTGAATGACTTTTGATAATTTTCAAGTTTGTTTTCATTTGTGTTTATTGTCATATATTCATATTGTGTATACTCAAGGAGACTGATGTGTTTTGGTGAGGTTTAACTTTTGTATTTGATGTTTTCTTCGATGTTGTATTTGGTCTGATGTTTTGTTCTAATGATGTACCCATTTTGTAAATGAATTAGCCGAGTACCACCAGATTTGTTTAGGGTTTGGAAAAATTCTCAAATGTCAGTAAGGTTGGGTCCGGCGAAAGGATACGCGTTTGTCAACCGTATCTTACGCCTTAAAGCCAACGAGGGGGGTGTAACGATGCAATCGAACCGACGCGATTCGAGAGTAGTGTCTGCGAGAGATTATCTTTGGACAGTAAGAAATGGCAGAGAAGTATAGTTTGCGGCGGGAACGCGGGAAGCGAATGTCGAAAGTGGTCGACTGTTGAGAACGATGCCGTGAGGACGAATATTAAAAAAGTGCTTATAACTATTCCATTAACTTGTACGGTGATTTGAAGAAGCATTTGGAGTGTCGGTGTATGAGGACAAGAACAGTGTTCCGGATAAACTATTGTGATAGTGGCACCACATGCTACTTGTACCTGCTCGGTTCGAATCTTGCACGCTTTGGTAAAGAAGTTCCGATAGCACGAGTCTTTGTAACTGGTGGTTACTTCGGCGACGTATTTCTTCTGCTTATTCAGACAATAAATGTGTGTTCTGAATGTAAACTTTTGTGTGATTTATGTGTTGGCAATTCCCGCTAACTGCTACTGCTAACTGTTTACGTGATTGATTTTGTGAGTGACTATGAATTATTAGTATTAGTTGTGGAATCCCCACTGGCGACCTGACGGTATCAAACCTGTAATCTTACGAACTTTATTAAGTTAATTAAGACTGAAATACACGTCGTGTTGAGTAGTACCACCAGGACAATAATTTATCACTAAAACGCGAACTTTCTTACAAGTTCCATCGGGTTGCGCATGGAGAAGTTGGTGATTTCCCCGTCAATTCCAAATAGTTTCACATGCCTTTGGTGATCTAGAACATAAATTCCAGAGTGCCTGACACTTCGCTAAAGCTGCATCATGCACTTTTTTATAAAAATTGTTTTTCAGTCTTGCTTGTTCAAAATCTGTACTGGCGACCAAATGCAAAGTGTGCATAGCGCATCTTTCATGTCCTGGTAGCAGACAGTTATCACTTTCCGGTTCTGAATAAGAATTTGGAAATGGTTGTGTTAGCAGATCATCATCTTCATTATCTTCATCTTGTGGTTTTGTTTCAAGATATTCTTTATGCGAAATGTTTTCAGGATTTGTGGCTGAAATATCTGAATCTGATTTTCCAAATACTTCGAAGGCCTTTACCGTATTTGATCCATTATCTGTTACCGTTTTAACAAGTGAAATCTAATCCGGTATATACCTACTTAAATAAAATTAAAATGATTAGTTTATTTACTTACATTTCGATGCCGTTGTCCTCGATTATGATTCACTAAAAATTCGATTTCGACATACCACACACGATTTGGCACGGTAAAATATGGCGCGGACCAAAGACAACATACAATACACAGGCAGGTGTTCGTTTATGGTTTTCACAGGTATGAAGGAAGGCAAAGATAACTAGACCCTATAACCTTGTCTTTTGATGTACGTTAATGAATTTTACGAATGTATTCCGTTGTTCTTATGATGCCATAACGTAAAAATGCGGAAATAGTATTTAGTATTTTCAAGATACAAAGATACAAAGAAAAAGTATCTAAATACAAGATACAAGATAAAGATTAAGAAAAGTATCTTAGATACAAGATAAAAATACGTATTTTGTATCTTGTATCTGTATTTCAGATACTTTTATCTAGATAAGTCACATCTCTGACCGCACGAATTATAGCCCTTTCAGCAAAGAACAAATTCTTTACTCCACCAGAATGTGGAATCTTCTTTATGAATCTAAAAATGTAAATCACAACTCTCAATAATTTGTCCCAAGAAGACACGCGTTAAGTTAAGCCATACAGCACGGAAGGTTCTGGTAGAGTGGTAGTAATGGTGAAAACATTCGTCTTGTGTTCCGGTAATTCCTTACAATCACCCAGAGAAAACGTTTTTATGGGCTACTCAGAAGTGGACGATGCATTCAAGACGGTCCATTCCACCACAAGCTATGAGAAACTAATTGTGACGGTAACATACGTCGAGAAAGGCAGTCACTTGGATTTTCGATTACCGTAACATGAAAGAAATTCTGCGCAGCAAGATTCTCTTGACATTGAGTGACCCTATTACTCACAAAAACAGACCAACGATGCGGGGAAGAATGTATCCAAGATAATGCTACAGTAGAGTCTGACCTAGTATATGGACTCGATCTCTATAAGTTTCATCAACTAATTTAACTAATTTCGACATCAGAAGCGCGGCACATAACTCGAGACGCGCAAGTGTAGTTATTTTGATAGGTGAAACCTTGGACTTAGCACATAACAGTCGAACAGATATGCCAGATGCATCAGTAGTGTGTAAATATATCACAGAACCATAACCGTTCATACCTGCATCACAAAAGGCAACAATATTGACCTTGCAGTCCTTTGATGCACCTACATTACGAGGGATTTCCATAGTGGAAAGAAGAGGTAATTCTTGAGTGAGCGTCGCAAATCGGCGTACCACACTCTCGGGCGGGGTATCATACCAAACAATTTTACTTAGCCACAGTTCCTTAACTAACAACTTGGCCAACAAAATAACAGGACTTTTCGCAGACTTGGGTCGTAGTGAAGAAGAAAACGTCGTCTTAAGGTTTCCATGCTAGCCCTAGAACCTTAGCTGACGACACTGCGTTTCTTTCTGAATAGTTTACTGGGCTGCGATGAGAATCAGGAAGACTATCGAGTAATCCAGAAGAATTGCTAGTCCATTTTACTAAATCAAAAGCCAGACTTCAACAACGAGATTAATTCTCGGGATAGACGAAAAGCTGTTTCCTCATCAGGAACAGAGTGAACCAAATCGTCCATATACATTTTAGTCTCGACGACTTCAGACAGCTCAGGAAACTGAGAACCCACTTCAGCCGCCATCTGTCGCATAGTGCGCATAGC
Organism: Vandiemenella viatica; assembly: GCA_031002005.1. Classification (NCBI taxonomy): domain Eukaryota; kingdom Metazoa; phylum Arthropoda; class Insecta; order Orthoptera; family Morabidae; genus Vandiemenella; species Vandiemenella viatica. The sequence goes on along the minus strand of JARYHS010011408.1, from coordinate 245,398,818 downwards.
TAGAAAAGGACTCGATTTTAACCCAAAAGGAATACGGTTAAAATGAAATGTCCGAATTATTTCGCTATCATCAAAACGAAATAATATTCGCAAAAATTGCGATGTCATGAACAACACCAATCTGCAAATCATTTGCTTGATATCAGCTGTAATAGCAATCGGGAATAACCGAAAGTTTAATAAAAGCTCGAATAAATCGGCCTGTAAATTAGGACCGGTATGTAAAATGTCATTTAATGACAAACCAGTATGAGTTTTAGCGCTTGCATCAACAATGCGGCATGGGTTTATCAGGGCGGATGACTGCATGATGGGGAATCGCTAACCTCTGATTCACGAACTTCAGTTAGGTAAACATTTGCAATATACTCCTCAATAGCTTTATTATAGCTCTCTTGGAGAGTGGGACATAGTTTAAATTTCCTTTCGAGGCCATAAATCGGGTAAGCATTGAACGAGAATTGCCAAGCTCATTAGGATCTGAATGGAACGGTAAAGCCACAGTATACTACCCTCAGTGTCCCTAATCACTGATAAAGTGTATAAATTCTCACACTCTGTATCCTCAGGGCTTAGGAATTTTTGTGAGATATCTCCTCTAATTCCCAAAATTTTGCACCAAGTCACTGAGTACTAGAGCAGTAAAAGATGCAGGGTGAGTATGAATACTAGAATCTCCCATCAGCACATAACCGAAGGCGGTCAGTAAAGCAGGAGGTGCCATAGTACCTGATTCAACTCTTATCTCCGAAATAAATATACGGAAAAAGCTGAGCACCCAACACAAGATCAATTTTACCAGGAATATTCCATGTTATCAGCTAAAGGTATGTTGTCCAAATATGACATGTCACTTTTCTATAAAATGAGAAGGTAATTGGTCTGTAATAGAATCAACAACTAGAACTAGAACTTGAATGTTATATTTGTTCCTTTTAAATACATGGGATTGTACTTCTAAATACGTTAAATACACGGGATTGTACTTCGATATTCACATAACCATAAATCGGTCGCGAACTCGAACCTATACCCTTCACATAGGAATTATTTAATGGAATTATCTGTAGGTTCAATGACTTACAACAATCGATGGTAATTAAATGATTTTGCGATCCATTGTCGATTAGACATCTAATTATTTGATAATTTATTATCAATGGACTTGGCGTACACTTGAGCTGTGGAAAGTCAATATATTGAAAATTAGTCTTCACGCTAACGCTCAAGGAAAGCGGAGATTCATTATTGAAGCCTTATTTGTGACACGATGATGCGACCACTGGACCAGAACAGTTGGTGTCGACATCAATACCGCAAGGCAAGCAAGCTTTGCCGCGGTCATTTTTCGCTGTTGTCGGAAATGCCTTGCAACGCGCAATTCTCACTCGTATTCAGACGAGTGGAATGAGTCTGCGTATTTTTTCTATCAAAATGTAAGAGAGTGTGGTGTCGTTTCTTGCATAACTTACAAACAGACGACGATTTGCAATTGGAAACAGTGTGAGAAATTCCCAGGCAGTTCACACAGCCACTTTTTGATTTTACAAATTCATATCTTAGTCTGTGGCGAACCCAAAGATTTGAAGTGGGAGCAATTATAGAGTAATGTATGATCCGTTTGCTTGCAATAAGCACAGGATCCAGAGATAAGCTTAGTTGCCATATTGTCACTGACTATTGCGTTATCTTCTTTAGAAACAAACGCTTTGGAAGTACGCCCACGCGTCACATTTTCAGTCAGTCGCTTGTTTATGTTATCTGAAGCGCGAGAATATAATCCCGAACTTGCACTGTTCATATTGCTTGAACGTTAAAAATTTTAACCTGATCTTTCACGAATAAAGTTAATTCGTTGTAAGTTGGCATTTCTTACGCGAACTGACATTTCAAAGGCTATCACAATTTGAGCATCTTTCTTACGCAGTGCACACTGAAATAAAATGAAATCTGTTAGATCATTGATGCCTAATTGTTTCAAAGCTGCAACAGCAGCGGAATATTTCTCTATAGATGTATCTACCCTGTCTGGATTATTGCTGCTAGGCTTTATATCCAAAATGATATTTAAATAGTGAGTACCTAACAGCCTCTTGTCTTGATATCTATTAACCAGACTTTCCCACATTATTTGGTATGTTTCTGCTGTAGGTACAATACCCGCCGTATCTTCGATGCATTATCTGTTAACTTACTTACAAGATATTGCACCCGCTGTGAGTCAGTTAACTGGCCGTTATCATGAATATTAGCTTTGAAAGATTCATGAAATACTGGCCATTTTCCCATACTCCATCAAAACTAGGTATATCTATGGGAGGCAATTTAATTGTTCACGTTCACTCGGACGTGATGACGAGGTCACTGCTGAGGCACTGATTTTGTTTTGGATGCTTTTAATACGCGTATACAAATCCTCAAATGCAGCTAATGGGGTATAATCAGGTGTATATTCAGGATCTTTAGTTAAATGTAAATCATTATTCTGATCTATCATAGATTCAAATTTTAATGTGAAGGTCTTCAATTGTTTCAGAATCAGTCATAAAACTTTCATTAGTCCGGGAATCAAACGAAGAGATGTTCATTGAAGTCTTACACAATTTATTGACCCTCTCAAAAATCATATCCGACTTTGAAGTTAATAACGCTAGCTTCCGTTTGAATTCTACTAGATCAAAATTTTCCCGAAAGGCCATTTTGTAAAATATGATTGAAGTATAGCGTAACTGCCTTATACAAAGATTATATTAATCAAACTGATCGTGTCATATCCAACCCCAGGAGGACCAAAAAAATAGATGATGGATAATCTATTTAGAACAATTGAGGTTCGTGGCGCCATGGGTAACCCATGGCGTCACTGGGCACTTTGGGCAGCTTTTGCCGCCCCTCTACCCTGCTTCCGCAAATGCATCGTGATTATTATTTATCTGGTATTTTATCCGGGCGGGCAGGCTTGGGTCCAGTACGGGAGGCGTTGAGGTTCTTTAAAATGGCTGAAGTGTGGCCACCAGCTGTGTCAGGGCGGACACAGCTCTTACAAGTTGTTGCAGGATAGCTGTCTGGCTGCCTGCGTCTTGGCGTGCACCGAGCCGTGGAGGGAGGCGCCCGCTCCGGCCAGCAGCGGAGCGCGGAGCGCGGAGTGCTGGTCGTGGCTTGGTCGGCGGGCGAGGCTGCTCAGTCTTGGTGGTGGTGGGGGGGGGGGGGCGCTGCGCGCTCCGCTTGGTGTCTGGGCACACACAGCACAGCACAGCGTCATCGGTATGGCTTACGCCATTTTGTTTGATGCAGTACCAGGGTAACACCCTACGACTGCTGTCTGTATTGCTTATTTTGAACTGTCTTTTTGTCCCTGTGTTGTTGCCCACAGCGAACGCAACGCTCAGCTGCGCTGCAGTTCTTTGCTTGGTGCGAGAACCCTGACATCGGTAGCACTGTTGCAGTGCAGCTGGCGGGCGTTTCTTGGGCTCTACCCGGACCTCCTGTCCGAGTAGCTTCTTCACTTGGAGGGCTGCTGTGGCAGGAGGGTCTGCGGTGAAGGCGACGAGAGGGAGCCGCTCCTCGGTGCCCGGTATCACCATGGGGACAACGTCCCTCACAGTTACCCCGTGCTCCTTGAAGCCCTTGACGACCTCCTCTGTCGTTGTAGTTTCTGGCACCCCGCGGACTACCAGTCGGCGTGGCCTGCCCGCTTGCCTGACAGCGTAGCTGAGACCTTGCTCCTCCAGATGGGCCGCAACGGTCTCTTGGTCAGTCGGGCAACAACAGTTGACCAGTAGGCCCTCAGCCACTGGCCAGGTGAAGACTTCCAGTTCGGTGATTTCCCACATCTTGAGGGAAAGGGCTGCAAAGTCCACTGACGAAGTTACTATCAGTTGCTGCACAGGGCCGGCGGTGATAGGCGGCTCGTCGTCGCTGCAGTCGACGGGTTCGGCGCCAGTCTCGTTGGCCGATGGCTCCGTGCTGCTCTCTGATTGGTTTACAGCTGAGGGCGATTCTTCTGGTGGCGGACGGGGCATGCGCTGCTTGACTTCATCCCAATAATCTTTCACAGAGAAATATTGGCTTAAGATTAGTGGAAATGGCATGCGGGCATCTTTGTCTGCGTCATTAGTCGGTACGGCATGTTGTGCCGCAAACTTGGCGTCCGTCAGTGTTTGCTTAAAGATCTCGAAGTTCGTGGTAGGTATTTCCCATTTACAGATGTCTTGGCCAAATGTGGCGGCGACAAAGATCTTCCACGGTTCTTAGCCGGGCTCGAGGCGACATTCCCACCACTCTAGCGGGAAAGCGTCGTAGGCATTCCAATATACATTGCCTCGAAAGATTGAGATAATCTCTAAAACACATCGACAACTGTATGACATCGTAGCTTTCGCAATGTGCGTGCTCTCAGCTTGACAGCTCACATGCGTGGGATGATAATCTATTTGGGAAAAGTCACGTAGAAATAGTGTCTTCCCGCAGGGAACGTAATTGTAGGTAATTAATTGGTGAGCGATTTCTCTCCTCACTCCCACCGACCTCAGGCACCCGAAATTCGGCAGCAGTGATCCGGCTAGTAATAGCGCAAAGAAACAGAAATCCACTCACCTTATGACTGGAGCATCCATTCGCATGGCCAGGCTGTAATGTGACACCGGCTGTTATCTTCAGCAAGATATAACTTGAATGCACTGAATCTGAGCTGTAAAATACTCTTCACACATAATTTATTTCTTATTATAATTCTCTCAAACTTGGCATAACTCGCCGACAGTTAAATAAGAAGCTTAATTCGCTTCAATGACCACGCATGTTAACCTAACACGTCCGTACCGCGTAACAACAGTGACAATAACTTATAAGGAAAAGAAGATACACATATATAACTTCCTTGTGAGACAGGGCACGCAAATACCGCTCAGGCCGGTGGAATTCTAAATCATGCCAACTGACCTGTAATCTACCGCGAACCCAGATGCCCGCGGCCGACGGAAAGAGAAATAAAAAATCGCTCAACCACCTGGTGTATGCATTATTATTTATGCAATTGTTTACTGTACCATGTATGTATTATTTTACTATGGAATTGTTTAATGTACCATGTATGCTATGACTGTACACCTACTGGTGTATGTATTATTTTGTTATGCAATTGTTTTTTGTAAATTGACAACTTTCCACATCCCACAATCCAGTCTCTTATATTGGGATCAATGGAAAATGAATGTATTGATCAACACAAAGGTAAAATGAAATTTATTATTTACTTTTTATTATTCCTTCTTTAGCATCAGCGCTGTGCCAACTTCTATTGAACTTTAAATATACATTTTTCAGTTGTTTGCGTGCATGCTAAATAATGATATTACAGTGATTTATTTAGAACCTTTTTATTAGTAGCTGGACAATGCACATACGATCTGATACTACAAATAAAGTTGATCGCAAGTAAGTTGTAAATTATTCTATATTATGGCAAATCTACAGTAAGCAAAAAGGCACATAATATACCTTACCTCGTGGCTAATTGTGAGGGACTGCAACAAAATCTTCTCGTGTGTCCAGCCGGATGGTGGTGTAAAAAACGACGTTTCGGCAGCTGACTCTGCTGTTTCATCAGGTATCTTGTAGTTGTTCTCAGCTGACTGTCTCTGCCTCGACTGGCTTGTACAGACAGACATCTGGCCACCTTTTTTTTTCTTCTTAATCTTTCACTCCCCCAGCTGAAGGCTGAGAGGGCGGGCGTTGGAGAGCGGTAGCTCTTTTCGGCCTTAGGGTTACATTTTATTTTATTTATTTTTTTAACAACTTTATTGACTCATTTCAATACATTATTATATTTAGGAGAGTGGGTTATAATTTCAGTCGAGGTTGGGGTTCTGCGGACAGTGTGCTTGGTTTTGTTGTTTCTGTTTCTCTTTAAGGATTATTGTTGTGAATAATTTTGTCAGCAGCTGGATTATCTGGGCCTTCTGTAGTTATCTGGCTCCGCTGCATTGACAGTGTTGATCTTGGTATTCTGCATACAGCCTTCATGATCTTGATGTGTGCATCTCGCGTCTTGGCAATGATGTGTACATCTCGCGTTCTGGCAATTTCCTGTAGTCGGCCCCTGGTTTCCATTCGGTGGCTTGCCGCGACGTGTGACACGTTGGCTGTAGTTGGTTGGCAGGTTGAACGTCTGGCTGGTTGATGTTTGGTGTCGATGTCATCATGGAACTTCTGGGTTGTTGTTTCCTGTCTTTAAGTTGCGGCGAACTGGACAGCCTTCGTAAGCTGCTGAATGCGCTCCCCAGCAGTTCGCGCATGTCGGGTCTGCTTCCCTGGAGCGGCTGCAGATCTTGACGTTGTGTCTTCCACTGCAGCGGACGCAACGTTCTTCAGCCTGGCAGTCCTTGGCGTAGTGAAGGAATTTCTGGCACCTGTAGCATTGCTGGACGCTTGTAGATGCCTTTCCTCGTTTGACTGTGATTTTCCGTTGCGCAAGGTTGATCCCCTTCAGAACTGTTTCTTTTTGTTTGGTCTCAGATCTTGACTTGGGCTCTTCTCTTGGCTGGTCAGGTTGCTTCTGCCTATATAGGATGCCTTCATCCTGTAGGATCCTGAGAACGGCAGGCAAGTCCTGCAACTTCATATACAGGAGGCTCCATTTGGAGGCTTGTTGACTGTCGGTTGGTAGGGATGGTCTCTCTTCCGTGTCTTCTTCTTCTGTTTGTCCTCTTGAGGCTTCCAGCATCGTCCCTGTAGATGATTCCTTGCTGATGTTGGGCGATTCAGAGATATTCGGGGGAGTAGTCTATGGCGTAGGTCTTCCATGTATTTCTTTTCTAGATCGAAGTCTTTGGCAAATACTGTTGGAAACGGTAACTTCGCAGCCGGGGCTTCCGTCTCTTCCGTTCCTTCTATCTCTTCATATATTGGGTATGCTAGTTTTGAGTGTGCTGGATCACTGAGAACCCGTAAAAATCTTCTATAGTACTCGGCTGGCAGGCTCCATCGGTAGATTTTGTCGAAGATCTTTACGCGCATTTCCATCCGCAGATAGTCCTTGGGACGCATAGAGGTCTCCATCAAGGCGTTCCTCCAATAGCT